>CM060452.1:100140738-100314708 GCA_030545235.1 Helianthus tuberosus
CAACATGCTCTCCAATATCTGCATTGGAGTTCGATTGCCGTACATTTTTCGTTTAATCTTTTTAATCATGTTTTGTATGTCTTGTAGAATGCACACGCTATGTGGGTACTGTTTTCTTATGGTTAAATATATATTTGTAGGCTCCATGTTTTGCAGATAAAGTCTCTCCACAAGTGATTCTTCGTCCGGGGTCAGCCTTCTAGCAAATGTGTGGCCCTCGAGAAATTCAGCAGGCTCATGGTTGTGAAAGTCTTTTTTCTCCACAAGGCTCTAATTACCACTACTTGAGTCTAGTTTCCATACCAGACTAAAAGGACAGCCAACCTTTTTGCTACCGGAACGCCGAACTGATGCTTTACTTTTGGGTTCGCCGCCACGATCGCATTTCCACCATATCTTCACTGTCCTTGCTGATGCACCTTCGCCTTTTTTCCTCGTTCGTTGGGTCACAATGACGTAACCTTTCGCAACTTCTCTTTTGTATACCCAATTCTTCATTTCTTCAAGTGAACCAAATACCTCAAAAAAAGGTTCATTAGAAATCCACATAAATGAAATTAATATATTAATTTGTCGAAAAAACAATAAAAAAACTCGGGTTCAACATCGGGTTCGGGTTAATATGTATGACACATTTATGGGTTTGTATGAAATTTTGTGTCATACATTTTCTATTTTTAAACAGTATACATGCCTCGTTCGTGTTCGTTCGGTTCATTTACAAGCCTAAGTAATCTATTTTTAACAAAAATATTTCACCAGAACATATATAATATTTCACCAAAATGATAACGAAATCGGATTAATATGTATGACACAATTTTCGGGTCGGGTTCGGGTTAAGGTCGGGACGGGTCAAACATTTTCTAGATTTCTCCTACCTAATAAAAATTATATATAACTATAATATTTCACCAAAATGATAACGAAATCGGGTTAATATGTATTACACAATTTTCGGGTCGGGTTCGGGTTAAGGTCGGGATGGGACGGGTCAAACATTTTCTAGATTTCTCCTACCTAATAAAAATTATATACATACGAATAACACGTATACAAAATCATTTTTTCCACTCTAAAATTGTATCAACATTATATAACATGAATAAAATGTAATTGACGGTTATGTCATACCTTTTCTGTTTTTTTCTCGTCATTAGTACCTTCCTCGTTAGCACGTTCCTCGTCGTGAACACCTTCCTGATTAGCAGGTTCGTCGTCATCAACACCCTCCTCAAAGTGCATTACACCTTCCTCGATTTCGTTACCATTTTCCTCAAAGTCCATAGCACATTCCTCAACTTCGTTATCATTTTCCTCAAAGTCGTTAGAACCTTCTTCGATTTCGTTATCATTTTTCTCATACTCCTTAGCACCTTCCTCATACTCTAACTTGTGTTGGTTTTCCGTATACGAATGGTAAGTCCCGTATTAGTGTCGCGGATAACTTTGGGCAATGTAAGATGGTTGCCCCTCATCTACAAACACCTGGTTCAAGTCAGGTAACACGGGTCGCACACCCCCGTCATCACAACGAGGCACGGACACTACCTCTTCCTCACCTCGATCAATGCCGGATAACCAAACGCTTTCGGAGACGTACGACTGGTTCGAATCTTCGCCAAAAATATTACCAATGTCCCAAAACGACATCTTTATGCTTCACGGTCTCAACCAAATTTTTTAGTTAAGAATTTTCATCATTTTATCGGTATTTTGTGAGTTTGAAAATTTTTGAAAGCCATAAATCCCGTATGCTTGGGTAAATAAACATTTTTGCTCGATAAGGGTCGTATAGGTCGATAAGGGTCATATGGGTCACTTTCACGCTTTTTCAGACTGAACTCCTTTCATGTCAGTAATTATACCTTAAATTCATCAAAAGTTGTGCCGATAAGCCTCTCATTGCTCAATGAGAGGCGTATAGGGTTTAATGCTCCAACTACCACAACCTTATACGCCTCTCATAGGGCAATGATAGGCTTATCAAAACCCTTTTTCTGGCACATTAATTGCTTTTACACTATATACTCCCCTTATTGCCCTATATGCCACCTCTGGGGGGGTGTGCACTCAAAAAGTAGGGGTGTATCAATACCCTCACCCAAGAAAAATCAGATTTGGTTTTAGAGTTTTTTTTATATTACTATATAATTTGGGTAAGTGATGAAACATAAGCTAACACTAGGTCAACCAGTGGGATTGTCTCGTAGGGTTCAATATCTTCTTCCACTCGCCTAATCGCTGGATTCCTATTAAACAAAACACCGGTGCCTCGCCACAAGGAGGAAAACAGGGGGGGTTCTCCTTGTGACCACACTCCGTCATGAGAATAAGTACTATTCTGAGGAGAATAGTATGTGTTGTAGGTGAAACAGAGAGAGGGAGCAGAATGTTAAACCTGAATGAGGAGTCCTCTATTTATAGCCGAAGGATGAAGGAGGGAGGATGCGACCTGCCAGCTGCCGTCGAGTGCCAGCTGTCCGACCAAGAGGAATATCCTTTTGGACTCCTCTACCATTATCAGAATAGTGGATGACGTGGCGCATCCTTATTTGTCCAGTTAGGAGAATTCCTGCAGTGGCTGTCGGCCTGTCCTATGAATATCTCGCAGGTCCAGCGGGCGTCCATCTATTGGTGACACGTGTTGTCCTTTTTGTCTGGGAGAGCATCTTTTCTGTCACCTGCAATTTCTTCCAAAACCTTTTAGAAGCTTCTAGATGCACTCTGCTGATGTAGGCTGGCTGCAGGATAAAAGGTGGTGTGGTCCTTGCCATATGTGTATAGATTTGGGGCCATACCTCTTCACTAAGATTATAGTAATTAAACATATGTTTCTTATTTTACATTTTTTTATAACTAACTCGACACTAACTGTGTGCAATGAAGATAAAGACAAATATATATATATATATATATATATACTGTTGACGAGTAAATATGAATAGTAACTTTATTTTTATAACAATGTATAGTTTTTTTATATTTTATTATTTAATATTTTTATAGTTTTTAATTATTTTATTTTACTGTTTTTAAAATCATAATCCGTTTCTCAATTATTTTGTACTTTTATTAATTCTTTTTTCTTTTTTTTCTATCATATTTCTTTATCAGTTAATTTGATATTTCTTTAATAACTAACGTTTGTTAATTTATTTCCAAAAACTTAAGTACTTAGTTGTGTTTAGTTTTATTTACTCGACATTCTGGTATAAATTTTGTTAAAATGAAGTTATGTTAAAAATAGAGTATTTATTTGTATATATTAATTTAGACTGTCGATGAATAGCAACTAAATATTTATTTATTATTATAACTTTTTCTTTTAAGTTTTATTCTATAATACAGTATTTTATAATTTCTTATTTTTTATTATAACTTTTATTTTATTATATTAGTAAATTTAAAGATATATTAATTTAAACATGTCTATTTTTATACAAATGGACACAAAAAGAATGACCAAAATGAGTTGTGAGTGTTAACGTACAAGTAATCGAAGTACAAACGTAACTTTTATAAAAAAACACCTTACTTTTAGTTTCCTTTTTTTGTAAATCAACATCATTTTACCTTTTCGTTATTCTAGTAATGTAGTGTTATGTTTTCTAAAATTACGAATATACCGTTACGACGTGTTTACTTTTAACTACGCTTCAATAAAAGTTTTGTTCAAATCAGATAGGTCAAATATAATTGTTCTTTTTAGATTATTTGTTGTGACGAACCGAACCAATATCGTATGAACAACTTTGGTAATAATATAGAGAAAATTTTATACACCTTAAGCTATAGAGAGTGCTTGTATGTGACAAACCAAACTGATATCATCTAGCAACGTTGTTGGCATGTCGGTTCCTAACAACATCGGTACCGGTACTATCAGAACCGTTATTGATATTCATTTTTATGGTTTTTCAACCGAAGTAAAACACGTGTCGATATCATTTTGGTCATAGCATATCTTTATTTTTTTGGGTTTGATATTTCGGTGATATATCGAGTGCCAATACCGTACTAATACCATAATGAATCAAACCGATACCGACCTAATACCCGCTGCAACGCGCGGAAGAATATTAGTAGCTATATTTAAATGTTTTGTTGTTTAAATTATAAAAAAAGTAAACAGAACACCCGTGACTCGCCTAATCACTGGATTCCTACAAAACAGAAGACCGGTGACTCTCCACAATAAGGAGAATAGGGGGGGTTCTCCTTGTGACCACCCTCCAGCGTGAGAATAAGTATTGTTCTTAGGAGAATAGTGTGTGTTGTAGGTGAAACAGAGAGATAGCAGAATGTTAAACCTGAAGGAGGAGTCCTCTATTTATAGCCGAAAGATGAAGGAGGGAGGAAGCGACCTGCCAGCTGCCGTCGAGTGCAAGTTGTCCGACCAAGAGGAATATCCTCTTGATCTCCTATGCCATTATCAGAGTAGTGGATGACATGGCACATCCTTATTCGTCCAGTTAGGAGAATTCCTGCAGTGGCTGTCGGCCTGTCCTATGAATATCTCACAGGTCCAGTTGGCGTCCATCTATTAGTGACACGTGTTGTCCTTTTTGTCTGGGAGAGCATCTTTTGTGTCACCTGCGATTTCTTCCAGAAGCTTCTAGAAGCTTTTGGATGCACTCTGCTGATGTAAACGCCATGCTGGATAAAAGATGGTGTGGTCCCTACCATGTGTGCATGGATTTGGGGCCATACCTCTTCAAGTGCCACAGTCCAGTGTGCCTTCTAGTTGAGTTTATCATCTGGGAGGGATTCTGGACTCGTAAGGGTAGAGGTGTTGTTGGTTGTTTTTGTTTGAGCACTGGGGAGTATGGCGCATGGCACATGTAGGTGGTGTGCAGAGTTGAGCCAAAACAGCGTATAGCGCATGGTGGTGGCGTACAACATTGATCCAGAACAGCACATGGCGCATGCGTATGTCTTGCAATATTGAGCCAAAACAGCGCATGGAGATGGTTTGCCAAAGTTGAGCCAAAATAGCGCATGGCGCATGACGACGACGTGCATTCTGGAGCCAAAATAGCGCATCGCGCATGTTGACGGCGTGCATTTTTCACCCAAAGTAGCGCACCGCGCATGGAGATGCCATTGTATATTGTGAGCCAAAACCGAGCACCACGCACGGAGAGTGAGTTTTTACTTAGAACTTTCTTCAAAGAGAAGTCTTGATTTGAATTTTGAAAAAGTGATGACGTCTGATGTATGACTGATGCTCCGTCTGAGATGGTTGTCTTGTTGGGGGTGTTGAAAAGTGGCTTTTTTAGTTGTCAGGCATGCTTTTCACCGTGTGTTAGGCGCGTGGCGGCAACGCGCCCGAAAGAGGCGGCAGTCTCGTTTCCTCTCTCTTGACGTGTCATCCTCCGATTGGTTGTCCCTCTGTCTTCCTACGGTACACTACCCCATCGCATTAAATGCGATGGGTATAAATAGATGGCGGTTTCCACCCAATCTTCTACTTTTCTCTCTAACTTCTTCAAGATTTCGAATTTCAAATCCTTCTTTCTTTCCTTCCATTCTCCGTCCATCTTCTTCATTATCTTTGACAAAAATGTCTACCAGTGTAAAAGCTGCCGGCACTAAGAAAAGGAAAACTAAACCAAAGAATCCTCCTGGCCCTAATCAAGCAGTTATCAACCGGAGGGAAGATGAACTGAATAACTTGATCCAAAACTTCACCTTTTCTTCCGACTGGGGTGTCCAGTTTTCGATGGCCAATTGCACCACTTTGGATGCTCCCCCCAACTATATAACTCTTTACGCTGACTTCTTCCGGGAAGGGAACTTCCGGCTTCCCATGTTTAAGTTTGTTGGTGAAGTATTGAACGGTTATAGGTTGCATATTTCTCAAATAAATGCATTGGGTTTTGTCACAACCCCCGACCCCACCCTGGGAGCGGGAGCCGTGAACCACTCAGATGGTATCGTTGTTTATCATTTTAGCAGCCGAAAGTTTCATCAGGACCGTAGTTAGGAAATATTTTTATCATAGTCAAACACCAAAAAGTTTAAAATAGATAAATGGGATAATACCCAAGTTTTTCTTTTTCTGATAATACATTTATAATAAATAAGTGGGACAAAACCCAATTTTTATTTGCAATATGTTTATAGGGATAAACCCTAATTACTGAAAACAATTCTCCTTTTTAATTAGGTAACTTTTATAGCCACTTTTCTAAGCCTTCAGTGCTCCCCAGCTGACTTTTATGGGCTTCACACTAAGTTACCTGAAACACGTGTTTAAAATATTTTATCAGCAAGAAATACTGGTGAGTGAATCCCAGTTTAATCAAAACAGATTTTATCCTTGTACAGTATTGAGGGCAATTAGCAATTACATTTGTTTATTATTCTACCTTAATTACCACCCATGGTACTGTCAATCGATGACTGGTGGTCATGCTACTACTCACAGTGTAGTAACAAATTTTGTATACAAAACCCCAACATACCAACGATAATTGTAGAATTACAAATACTCAATCACTGTTAATTATAATGTAAAACAATTGAGGTTTTGTAAAAACAGTTTGCAAAAAGGTTTACAAAAAGGAGATTACTCACATTGTTATTTTAGGTTTTTCCCTGTGACTTCCTGGTTAAAATCTATTAATTAAACAATGCACACGTGTTAGTATAATAATCCAATATTTACATTAGTTATACCCTCCGCGAGACAGATCTCCAACGACTACGTCGGGCAGAGCCTCAACAGCCGTTACGGAGCACTAGATCGATCGGGCAGCGTATCTGATACGTAACTGGGGGTTATAATACTTACAACGAGGCAGAGCTTCGTTAATTAGGGGATATAATACCCGGGAATTACTTATATTATCAGAAATTTAGAGAGGAAATCGAATTGTGAACGAATTTCAAATGAATCCGATCGATACAATTTATAGGGCTGCTCAGTGAGTCCCTCGCGCCCCGCGACGAAAATCAAAGGGGCCATCGCGCCCCGCCAGGGTCAAAAAGGCGGCGTAAAGGTGCTGAGTCATCGGGTGAGGTTGACGCGTGTCATGCCACGTAGCGGCTCCGGGTTCTGCTACTAATCCTTTCGCTCGCGGCCCGGGAAGAATCACAAGCAGTCTGTCGCGCCCCGCGACAGACTTAAATTATTGTTTTTATTTGTTATTTATTAATATAAGGGTTATTCGGGCCCGTTTCTCGTATTCGGGGTGTATTTAAGAGCGTTTAGGGACGTTCTAAATATTTTAGGAGTGTTGGAAATATTTTAGGAGGGTTGTTATATCCTCCCCACCTTGTTTTAAATCTCGTCCTCGAGATTCGAGTTATTATATTCCCGTGGAGTTATATCAAGTCTTGTAGTTAATAAAAATAGTGTCAAAGCGTCTTTTGAAGTATTAAATGGATGGAAGTTCCGAGCTCCTGTCTGTTGGGCAGAAATTTGGAGAAAGCAACTCATCTGAACTCAAGATAGTGCAAGAAACAATAGACAAGATAGTTCAAGTTAAAGCAATATGAGATTATCAGAACAGATGAAAACATTTCAATTGATTTTGGTTAAAAGTTTCTCTATGAAAGGGGTTGTTAGATTTGTTAAAAGAGGGAAGCCAAGTTCCAGGTATGGTAGACCATTCATTAAACGAATAGGACCCGTAGCTTATCAGTTACAGTTGACGAAAATGATGTATGCATGAAATCTTACAAAAACGCTTAGCAGACGAATCCTTAGTGAGAATATTCTAAGTAAATCGAAGAGAATGAGAAACATGTATGTTTTGATTAGTTTTAGGAATTATTAACTGAACGTGATACAATTAAGTTTCACAAGATCAATAGAGGCATATAAATCAAATGTTAAATGATCTTTAGGGAGAATAGAATTCAATGCAAAAGAGAACTTACTTTGTTCGTTTAAAAAGAACTCTGAATCAATAATCTCAATTGAAGATATAAGAATGAAAAATGATTTGTCAATAATCAAACCAGAAATCAATGACATTTATTTAAATGGCAAGGATACACCAGACAATACAATAGAATTTAGTGTATCATGGTCTAAATACATAATTGTATCAAGACTACTTAGATGATGAGGAAAACGAATGACGCATGAATTGATATGATTAGGGTTTAATATTAGCACAGGCTACAAATTTATACAGACACCGCAAGGTATTTTTAATGATTGAAAGAATTCATTTATTACAGCGACCGAACGAATTCACTGTTTTTGAAATTAACTGAAAGTTTCATTGAAGTGAATCTGGATATTCAAAAGATAGGATGTTCAAATGAAGGAACAATTGAATATCGTAGGATTGATCAAAGATGAAAGAAATGTTGGAGGCACATTGGAATAAGAATTTAGGTACCTTTATCTTAACACAAAACTGGTTTAGGATGATGAATCGGTAAATAGATAAATTCGTACCTCAGGTGTGAAAACGAAATGAGTCCAAGTTTCAAACAAATTGCCACCGCAAGGTGTTGTGGATTAAGAAACGATTTATTGGAGTCGTAGAATTTGAATAGGTCTACTATGATTCAAACAAATGAAATTACCTTGAATATGATGATCTCAATTCATCATATGGGATTTTGAATCGAATGTGTAGGAGCAAGTTCCAACAATTTGAGTTTGGTTTGGATATATTCCAACAATGGATATATGTATTGGCAAGAAATGGTTACAATGAAAACTCGATAAGTATCTTTGAAAAGGAAGAGAGTTTTCCAAGAAATCTATTGACTTAATATCAAAAGTTAACGTTTTTGCAATAATGCAAGTTATCAAGATTTAAAATGAGTATCACAACATAATATTCGAACTTGTGAATAGAAAATCTTTTGAAGTGGAATCACATGCATGACAATCAATGTACGTATGACATAGGAATTTATCAAGAGATGAGGCAAATGAGAATTGGCTTTATAAAAGAAAAATAAAGACCTTTTATTGATGAAGTTTTGATCGGAATCAAAAGTCAACTAACTTAAGTATAGTCAAAACATAAGGGTGCTTATTTTGTTGTTGTCTCCGATATTGCAATATTTATGCGTTTTTCCTTAGCCTTATCCGGGTTCCTATCCTTGTTGTCGGGTGCCTTAGATAGTTTCGGGCAGTAGAGACGGAAGTGGCCTGGATCTCTACATTTGTAACATACATTAGTTTTTCTTCTCCTTCTACATTCTTCCTCTGTATGCCCAGCCTTCTTGCAGAAGTTACAGCGAAGTGTCTTCTTAGAATGGCGTTTTCTTACGTGCTTCTTGTCATGGTCGTTGTAGGTAGGTCGTGTGATTGACGATCCAGCTTCATGGTTCTCATCGGTTTTGTTAGAGCATAATTCCTTATAAGAGTAGCTATAGGTTGCGGTTTTCTTTCGCTTGGAGGATGGAATTTTGATACGAATATCATGACCTCCATTGTTAATAAGGTTAGGTTTGAAGTGATGGGTATGCTTACAATGTAAAGTAGGACTTTCGTTTACAGGCATAGAAATTTTAATAACTTCAATGATCGAAGGTATGGCATTTGATATTCCTTGAGCTATTATGTTTTCCATAGTGCTCTTGTCCAAAGAGTTTTCATTATTAGCCTGAATTTCTTGGTTACAGGTTATTTCCTTTGACTTCTGAATCGCAAACATATTCCGATATAATTATCACAAAACTAAGCAATTATACAGGCATATTTTTGTCGCTCATTTTACGTTTAGCACAAGTATAATCACATCTATCAGTATGATGCATTGATAAATATATATATATATATATATATATATATATATATTTAAACATTTTCTTTTCACTATATATTTTATCAAAATATAAGGGAAGTATGTATATAATATATTATGTGCTATTCCCTGTTATCGTAGTTACAGACGAGCTCTTCTTCCAGATTATGGGCTCGGTGTATTACTAAGAATGGCTTTATATTTTCTTAACTTAGTTTATATTCTCAGGGCCCATAATTGAGTAAATATTTTGGTGAGAACTGTGGTTATGACTGTGGCTAGAATTAAAGGTATAAGATTCCGAGATTTCCAGTTATTGATTCTACTATTTTTCCCTTGGTGCTAATCCGAGTGTCCTTAGGGTTTCTTTTGGGTTAATTGTGGTTAATGGGTTGAAAAATTATTTGGATAATTTGTAGGTAAACAGGTAGATCTGTTTCTTCTGTTACATACAAAAATTTGCTTTTCTATAGATGATATTTGTCTTATTATATTGTATACATTAGCAAGTAATTTTATTCTGTATGTGCATATGTATACAAGATTTTCAAAATAATATATAATACTAAATTATTTTTTTATAACAATCCAATTATATAGCGGAGGGTATTAATTATCCTTTTTATTTTCATAACTTTATTTTCTTATACTAGCAATAGTAATTGGAATGAATTTTTGTTGATTATACTAGTTTGAAATAAAATGGTGAATAATTAAATTAAATCAAAATATATAATCCTTACAGATTTCTTAGAATAGCTTTAACCAGAGGGTTGAACCATATTGGTTTAAAATATTTAGGACTTGATTCTTGATTTATAAAGTTTATTTATTTTAAAGAATCATAATAAATAATACAAAGTTTGGCGTTTCTAAATTTGATTCTTATCGTATTAAGAAATGAAATATTACTCTTATATCAGAATATAGATACATATAAATCAAATATAGTTTAAAAATGAGTTAAACTATTAAATGATAAAATTCTTAAGTTACTTCCTTGTGATATACACGTATTACGTATATACATTTTTAAATTATATAGTTATACAGCACCAAATATTTTTGTATATATTCTCATTTTACATATGAAATATTATTTATGGAATATAGAATACTTATATATTCTTCGTGCCCTTTTCATGTGTGTATATATATGTACATGTGCTTATATCATATAACAACTGCATACGTAATAATATATAATATTTTCATAGTATCATTATAAAAGTTCTGTTGTAATATTGTATTAAACAATAAACATGTTTTAAATATGCTGAGATATTATATTTTTAACAAAATAAATATAATTACTTGCTTTGCCAAAACTTTGACAAAATATGTAGATATTTTAAGTCGAGTAAAATTTTGGGCTATATCACAATTCATAAAACATACTACTTGTATCAAGTAATATTATAATATTTCAATGACATTATACCTAAAGGGTGTTATTTTACATCTTTGATTAAGATATTAATGTTAAGGCTGTTTTCTCTCTAACCTTTGGCGATTTTGATTCCTCACGTAAACCTTGATTCTTCTTTGCGATCTTTTGTATAACAGTCTGTGATTGGAGGTTTGATTGTTCAAAACTCTATAACGAACTAGTTAGCAATTGTGACCGATTTCGAATTTAGGGTTTTTTCTTGTTCTTTTCTTCCAATCGCCGCCGTAGTGTTCAGTTTGATTCTCTGATATATTAATCTAGTTGTTTTTTATTGCGGTTAACTGAGTTTAATTTAGCTAGATCGAAAACACTGGATTAATCGGTTAAGGGTTGAAGATTAACACTAGGGTTTTATTAGTGGCTGCATGTTTTTGCCGTCTGTCTGAGATCGTTGTTTACGTGGTGCATGGAGAGAAATAGGGATCAAGGTTTGGAGGACCTAGGGTTCCAGTCGTTCACTGAAAAGCTGCATGGGGATGTTTTTATTTCGTCGAACAATGCTAAGCCGGCGTCTTCACAAGAGGTACGAGGCATTTTCCCTAAGTTTGGGAATAGTCATGATGCTAGATCTTTTAAAATAGACAGGAATCCGCTATTTCCGAGACGAGGTGTTGTCCAAAATGAGCCGAGAATGATAAACATCATAGACGAGTTGGAAAAGGTTTCAGTTCCAGTCCAGGAGACGAGTGTGTTGCCTGAACATAAAAAGGAAGAGGAAGCTATCAAGTTATCATATGCGGAGAAGGTTAAGAATAGTCCAGATGTTGATGTTGTCATTCCACGTGAGGTAAAGTCCAGGAAAAATTTGTGAATGTTTTATATGGATACTTTCTGGGTAATCGGCTACCATACCCGGTAGTTGAATACTATGTAAAGAATGTGTGGGCTAAGTTTGGTTTCGTCAAACTCATGATGAACTCGGATGGATTCTTCTTTTTTAAATTTGATTCAAAAGAGGGTATGGCCAAAGTGTTGGAGGGTGGTCCATGGTTGATCAGGAAGGTTCCGTTGTTTCTAAATGTCTGGTCACCGTCGGTAAGTCTCAAGAAAGAAGGTATTAAGTCTGTGCCGGTATGGGTGAAACTCCATAATGTTCCCATTACGGTCTATACTGATGATGGGTTAAGCCAGTTAGCATCTAAGTTAGGTGAACCAAAACGACTGGATGGCTATACTGCCGATATGTGCTCGGAAAACTGGGGTAGGAGTAGTTTTGCTTGGGCTTTAATTGAAATAAATGCGGATAATGATCTTAAAGATCATATTGTTGTGGCGATTCCAAAGCTAGAGGAGGAGGGATATATCAATGAAGTAGTGAAAGTTGAATATGAGTGGAAGCCACAAAGATGCTCGACATGCTGCGTTTTTGGTCACAATGATCAAACGTGTGGGAAGAATGAAACAAAAAAAGCTAAGCAAGTGGTTGTGGATGAAGAGGGTTTCACTACGGATAAGAGGAAGATGGCTCGAGTAGGTGTTATTCCAAAGAAACCAAAACCGAAGTTTATATACAAACCAAAGTTTAACAAGTCGGATCCGAGCTCTTCTGGTACAAAGGAGGTAAATGTCAATATTAAATCTATTGACAACGTTAAAACTAGGAATTCTTTTGAGGCTTTATTGTAACGTCTGTGCTTTTAAATCATTGTGAACAGTTAAATTTTCAATAAAACAATGTTATTTGATCCCAATGGTTGTTTGGTTGTGTTTTACATTTTTCATGTTTTGACTTTTATTCAATTTCAAACTCTGTATCGCTTTCTGGAGAGTTATACGCAAACTGGTGCGTAAACGTAATCAGTTTAATGCGAAAAATACTCTGGAACATCAACATATACTTAACATACCTTAAATAACCTTTACATAACTTAGAAATAAGTTTTGAAGGCTTTGATATGGCAAAAACAAGTTAATTCGCTTATAGGGACTAAACTTGACAAACTGCGAAAGTATGCCAATTTGAACAGTAACGAACATTCCGGAACATGACCATAAGTTAAACATACCATAAATATCCTTTACATAGCTTAGAAATAGGCTTTGAGGGGTTCGGTATGCTAAAATAAACTTTTAGGTCTTTCAGGGACTAAAAGCGTCAAAAAGTGCACAAGTTTACATTTTCACGCATAACTTACGTTCTGAATACCTCCGGATATCCAAAAATTTATGTAAGCACTAAAATATTTTATTTTAGTGTTTGGCATAAGAAAAATCCATTCGTCACGCATTTTAGATCGTTTTTCACGCTTATGCGCATTCCGTCGTAATTAAGCGAACATCGCGATCGTACGACCAAACGAACTGACATCCGACATATTTTTGAGCATGTTTCATGTCCACAATGTTTAGGCATCATTTTAGGGCCTTAAAGTTGGCTTAACGGGCCTTAAACGTGTCGAAAAAGGCCTTAAACACGTGCAGGGACCAAAACTGTCATTTCTGAAAGATGTTTGCTGATCAGACAGGCCAGGCGGCCCGCGTAAGTTTAGTGACTCCCTTTACGCGGCCCGCGTCAGGCTCCCAGATCAGATAAGATCAATTAATCAGCAGATTACAGCTGTTAAACTCTCATCCACACACTCACACTTGCCCTTTCAGTTCATGAGAGGCCATTTTAGTTACCACAACTTTCCAACAAGTGTACGCACGAGATTCGATCACGTTTTCCAAGAAACGATCCTAACGGTTCGGGAAATCCTATAAATACCCAACCCACTTCACTTCAAAACCCACTAGAATCTGATTTGAGGAGCTCTAAGTTGAAACCTTTGTTTCATAGCTGAGCTACTTGAATCACGATTAGCATTCGGGGACCCTTCGTAAGTATTCCTTCATTCTTTTATTGCTTTTCGAGTCCGAAAGTCAAACTTTGTTGGACTTTCTGCGTTGACCAGTTTATGGTCAATGCGAAGTTCGTTTGAACTTCGCAACGTGATTGTAATCACGATGGTTATAGTCTCTTGTGACTATGCCTACTGATTTCCACGTTGTCTAGGGTCGTAAGGGTAAGCGATCTGATAAATCGCTTATACCTTCGAACCCGACCCATTTGGTCGATCATTAGGATCCGACCAAATACATTAGGTGACCATAGAATATAGGGAATAACCTTCCGAGGTTATACCTTTTGGTCACGACGTTTAAGTAGTTGTATGATAGGTAGTTTATATGCCTTAGGTAAATTACCAAAATACCCCTTTGATGCCAAAATTCATTATAAATATATGTGACATAACTTTTGACATCTAAACTGATTTGGCGACAATATTAGGCATGTTAAGGCATATTCTACTTGTCATAGGACTAGTTAGGCGGTCCAAACGCGTTTCACGCGAACGACGCGTTAAAGTAGCATAAGCTACCTAAACGGGTCGTAATGGGTCGTAAGCACTTAGGTTAGGTTTCATTTAGTATGTAGGCTTTGTTAAACCATATTACACGAGTCTCCATACTCGTTTGGTTTACACCCTCATACTATCTAAATCCTCCGATTTAGGTCCGGTTTATTAACATAGTTAACTATATTAGGTGCCGTTTGATTTCCGAGATCTCTAGTATTGCTTGGTGGTTATCTTAGGACTTCTGAGCAATCTCAAGTGAGTACATAGACCCCTCTCTTACTGTTTTGAAACTGTTTTGGGGTGGAACACATGTGCCTACTTGTTACTTTCATGCTTTCCTGTTTTCACATCATATACCTGCTATGTTTGTTAGTACATTATAGTACATGATTTCATTACATTTCATGCTATGTATGCACATTGTGTGCGTACTTAGTACATCGTTTTACATTACATTTCATGCTATGTATGTCCATTGTGTGCATACTTAGTACATTGTTTTACTTTACATTTCTGCTATGTATGGTGACTGATAGCATGCTAGCACATTGATTTACATGACTTTTCTGCTTTGTATGTTAACTTAGCATACTTAGTACATTGTTTTCATATGACATGTATACAATTGCTATAACATTTTGTTTGCACAAACGAGACTATTATACGTTCATTAACATTAGCTAAGCCGCTCGGTAGTAAGTACTGGTACCATAGGACTTGACAAATCCCATTCCTGACATCCCGGGTTTGTTTGGATGTAAGGAATGACTGAATCCGAAAACATTTCTTTTGATAACCTTTTGCTAAAAGGGTTATCCGACTGTCTCAAGGCTTGAATGTATGCGTTAACTTACCACATAAATGTTTGTATCAATGTAACATGCATTACTTTGCAAAACATAACTTTTTGATATATTCAAAATACTTTGTTTTGTACATTTCTACATTTGGATTATGTGACAATACTTTACTTACAATACATAACATTTGTTACACATTACTTGACTACATTTGGACTTTTAAACATTTGACATGGCTTATACAAGGACTTTTGACAATTGGTTTAAACATAGACTTATTACATTGATGGTTTGTTTAAGTGACTTAAGTAACGAGATGTGAGTAATATGATACAAGCATTGTGGATACGCCGCTGGTACTTCCTATATATAAGTGTTTGTATTATATTATATATCATAACGTTATTTAAATCATTCAATTTGGACTTATACATTTTACACAAGTAACACGATTTTCACAAGACTTTGGTTTACAAACAATTTACTTTATACAACTCATTTTAATTGGTTATACATTTAACCATACGTTATACTTTTATTTATACATATCATTTGATCTTATCGCTTTTTAAACGATTTACAAAACAAAACAATTTACAAGGTTCGTGACTGACTTTTAATAAACAACTTTTCTAAACTTATAAGTTATGAATCCTATTTTCACAAACCTATGTATCTCACAGGCATCTTTATGCTGACGTACCTATTTTCACATGTGTTTTCAGGAGCTTTTGCATAGGATGATGATCATGACACTAGGGCGGACCTGTGCCTTAGAGACATAAAATGAAGATAGACATAGTTTAATTATGTTCTAAACTCTTTGATTCCTGTTTAAGACAATGTAACTCTTATGTTTATAAATAAAATACAACTTTGAATGCCATGGTTATGAAACAATTAATTCTGTTACAACACTCCCTGATGTTTTCCGCCACGTTTTGTATGTTATACGTGGTCGGGGGTGACAGAAGAGTTGGTATCAGAGCTAATGGTTATAGGGAATTAGGTTATTAGTAATGCTTTGACCTAGACTATAACCTTTCTCGGACCCTAACACAAGTTATCTTGTGTTTAGATCTTAAAACATGCACATCACCTATCCTTAGGTGATTATCAAAACAAAAACCAAATTTTCCGAAATGATTTTTGAAAAACAATCTTCTGTTTTTGAATGATTTATTACAAGGTTTTGAACCCTCTATTGTAAGATTTTGAACCCTCTGTTATATGGTTTTGAACCCCTTTGAGTTTTCAAAATCTCGTCAAGGTTTTGGGTTTTAAATAATGTGAACACGTGCAAACTGGAAGAGTGAATGCCTGTACCCTGGGTTTTCTGTCTAAGGCTAGAGTGTTCGTATAAATCCACATAATCGGACCAGTCACTCTTACCTGGAAACTCTTGGGGTGAGTGTTCACTTATAGGCGAGCATGTCTTCGCGATACATTATTTTTGACCCATTTACTTTGATTAGTCACTGTGTGTCGTTTGTTTGCCTTGTGATGCGAACAAATGACCACCATCTTTGCTTTTGTTGATTTTGTTTCATGTCATTCTCTTCATCCAATCATCTCACTCGTTTCCTTTCATGTTTCCTCTTTTAGAATGCCTCCTCGACGCGAAAACCAGATAGCGACTTCCGAACTAGCAGAATCATTGCGCAGCAGATGGCTGCTCAATTCCCAAATCTCTTTGCTCAATGGCACCAAGCCAACAACAACAACAATGCTCCATGCAAATTCAAGGATTTTAACTCGGCTAAACCACTCAAGTTTAGTGACGGAGCGACTGGGCTTCTTCAATGGTTCGAGAGCATTGAGAATACTTTCCGCCACATGCAGTGTCCTGACAATTGCAAGGTCGAGTTTTCTTCGAGTGTGTTTCAGAAGAGGGCTCTCACATGGTGGAATGGGGTTATGAGAGACCGTGGTGCAGAAGTTGCTCTAGCACAAACATGGGCCGAACTTAGGGCCCTTATGATGAGGGAGTTCTATCCTTGTCATCAATGGCGAGCGTTGGAGAAAGAGTTTGATGACTTGAAACAAGACAGTGGCGAGCACAGGTCGTATACTGATAGGTTTGAGGAGTTGAGTCTGCTTTGCCCAACTATGGTTACCCCACTCGACAAGGCTATCGAAAGATACATCGACGGCCTACCTGACTCAGTGCAAGACATCATTACTGGTAGTAACCCTGCCACACTCCGTCAGGCGATCGAGTTAGCAGCGACATTGACTGAGTCGCAGGTTCGAAAGGGAAAGCTGCATAAAAAGGGTGACAAGGGTAAGAAATAGGCATCTGACAAGGAAGATGGCAAGAAAGGTCAAAACAAGAAGGGAAAGAATTCTGGAGGGTCTAGGAAGCGGAAGGCTTCCCAAAACTATGCCGTTACTGCACAGGCTCAAGCTGCACCAAATCAGCCTGTGCAACCACTAGCCAAGAAGCCATATCTTGGCACTGCACCTTTGTGCAACAGGTGTAATGGCCATCACCTACCACATCTCCAATGTCGTCATTGCACTAACTGTGGGAGAATTGGTCATCTTGCCGTTACTTGTCGCATTCCTGTTAACCAGAACCAGGCAGTTCAGAACCAAGCCCAACAAGTTGCTCAGCCTCTTGCTCAGCAACAAGGTCAAGCTGCATGACCTCATTTTCCTCATGGTTCGTGCTACAATTATGGGGATCTGACCCACTACAGGAACCGGTGCCCAAGGCTAGCCAACCAGAATCAGAATCCAAATCAGAATCAGGCTCAGGCTCAAGGTCGAGTCTTTAACATGAATGCATAAGAGGCACAAGCAGACAATGAAGTGGTGAACGGTACGTTCTTTATTAATAATCAGCCTGCATCTGTTCTCTTTGATTCGGGTGCTGATAAGAATTTTGTGTCTTTATCTTTTGAGCCATTACTTCGCGTGCCTAGAACGAAACTAGGTAAACCTTTGACAGTAGAGGTTGCTAGTGGTGAACCCATTGTTCTTGATTCTGTTCTTCGTAACTGCCATTTGAACCTTAACGACCATCTTTTTCCTATTGACCTCACGCCTATGCAACTTGGAAGCTTCGACGTTATAGTGGGTATGGACTGGTTATCCAAGCATCGCGCAGAGGTAGTCTGTTTTGAGAAGATTGTTCGTGTGCCATTTTCGACAGGCGAGATCCTACAGGTTCGTGGTGAGAAACCTGCCGGTGGTCTCAAACTCATGTCTTGTTTTAAAGCTCGGAAATATCTGTGGAAGAACTATGTGGCTTTCTTAGCACATGTTACAGCAAATAAAGGCAAGGGTAAGTCTATTTCAGATATCCCTGTCGTTCGGGATTATTCTGAAGTTTTCCCTGAAGAGTTACCTGGTCTACCTCCAGCATGCCAAGTCGAGTTCCGTATTTATCTCGTACCTGGTGCAAATCCCATTGCCAGAGCTCCATATCGTCTTGCTCCATCTGAGATGCAAGAGTTGTCTAAGCAGCTTCAGGAGCTCTCTGACAAAGGTTTTATACGTCCTAGCTTTTCACCCTGGGGTGCTCCCGTTCTTTTTGTCAAGAAGAAGGATGGATCTTTTAGGATGTGTATCGATTATCGTGAGCTTAACAAGCTTACCATCAAGAATCGATATCCCCTACCTCGCATAGATGATCTCTTTGATCAGTTACAGGGCGCTTCTTATTTTTCAAAGATTGATTTGCGTTCCGGGTATCATCAACTTCGTGTGCATGAAGAAGATATTCCCAAGACAGCTTTCCGCACTCGTTATGGGCATTATGAGTTCACAGTCATGCCATTCGGTTTGACTAATGCTCCTGCTGTTTTTATGGACTTAATGAATAGGGTCTGCAAGCCTTATTTGGATCAGTTCGTCATTGTTTTTATTGATGACATTTTGATATACTCTAAGACACGAGCTGATCACGAGCAACATCTTCGTCTTACTTTGGAACTCCTAAAGAAAGAACAACTTTTCGCCAAATTCTCCAAGTGTGAATTTTGGCTTAAAGAAGTTCAATTTTTAGGACATATTGTCAACGAACAAGGTATTCATGTAGATCCATCCAAGATCAGTGCGATTAAGGATTGGGATACACCTTCTACTCCTACTGAAGTTCGTTCCTTTATTGGTCTTACGGGTTATTACCGCCGCTTCATTGAGAACTTCTCGAAGATTGCAGTTCCTCTAACTGCTCTAACTCAGAAGAACAAACCCTTTGATTGGGGATTCAAACAAGAGGAAGCATTTCTGACTTTGAAACAAAAACTTTGCGACGCTCCTGTTCTGACTTTGCCTGAGGGCAATGATGATTTCGTCGTTTATTGTGATGCATCTAAATTGGGTCTTGGCTGTGTTCTGATGCAAAGGAACAAAGTCATAGCATATGCATCGAGGCATTTGAAGATACATGAGAAGAACTACACCACTCATGATCTTGAGTTGGGTGCAGTTGTTTTCGCTCTAAAGATCTGGAGACACTATTTGTACGGTACAAAATGTGTGGTTTTCACGGACCACAAAAGTCTTCAGCATATCTTCAATCAGAAAGAACTCAACATGAGGCAACGACGTTGGGTGGAGCTTCTAAACGACTATGATTGCGAAATTCGCTACCATCCTGGTAAGGCGAATGTCGTAGCTGATGCATTGAGTCGTAAGGAACGTACTAAGCTTCATTGTGTTCGTGTTCAATCTGTTATCCAAGCTCGATCTGATATCCAAGCCCGCATTTCTCAGGCTCAACAATCTTGTGTTTCACAAGGTTTGATGGATAAGGAATTTCCCTATCACATAACACCTGCTCTGAACTGAAGGACAATGGATCGTATTACTTCATGGACCGTTTGTGGGTCCCAAGCCAAGATAACCTTCGCACCTTGCTTATGGATGAAGCCCATAAGTCGCGTTATTCTGTTCATCCTGGCTCAGATAAGATGTATAAGGATCTTCGTATTCACTATTGGTGGCCTGGTATGAAGAAAGACATTGCCTTATATGTATCAAAATGCCTTACTTGTCTTAAGGTTAAGGCTGAACATCAGCGTCCTTCTGGTTTATTGGTGCAACCAGAGATCCCAGTTTAGAAATGGGAAAACATTACTATGGATCTCGTTACTAAACTTCCACGCACAAAGAAAGGTCATGATGCCATCTGGGTAGTCGTTGATCGTCTTACTAAGTCAGCGCATTTCTTGCCAATCCGTGAGGATTTTCCTGCTGACAAACTTGCTAAAATCTATGTGGATGAAATTGTAGCTCGACATGGTGTTCCCTTGAACATCATTTCTGACAGAGATGCTCGTTTCACTTCTCATTTTTGGAGAACCATGCAATCTGCTATGGGGACCCAACTTAATCTGAGCACAGCTTATCATCCGCAAACGGATGGTCAATCTGAAAGAACAATCCAGACTCTGGAGGATATGCTTAGAGCTTGTGTGATCGACTTTGGTGGTAGTTGGGATTCACATCTTCCGTTAATTGAATTCTCCTACAACAACAGTTATCACACCAGCATCAAAATGGCTCCTTTCGAGGCTCTCTATGGTCGAAAATGTCGTTCACCAGTCTGCTGGAATGAGATCGGCGAGGCTCAACTTACTGGACCTACCCTCATTTTAGAGACAACTGACAAGATTAAGAAAGTTCGGGATAACCTTCAGACAGCTAGAAGCCGTCAAAAGAGTTACGCGGACCCAAAACGCAAGCCCTTGGAATTTCAAGTCGGTGATCGAGTATTACTTAAGGTCTCACCTTGGAAAGGTGTGATCAGATTTGGAAAGAGAGGAAAACTTGCACCTAGATACGTTGGACCATTCAAGATCGTCGAAAGAATCGGTAAGGTAGCCTACAGACTTGAGTTGCCTCCTAAATGTTCATCCAACCTTTCACGTGTCCAATCTCAAGAGGTGTTTAGCGGATGAGAACCTCCACATACCGCTTGACGAATTTCGTGTTGACAAAACACTGAAATTTGTTGAGAAGCCAGTGGAAATCATGGAACGTGAAGTCAAGTGGCTTAAACACAAGCGCATTCCTTTGGTCAAAGTTCGCTGGGAAGCTAAACGTGGACCCGAGTTTACTTGGGAATGTGAAGATCAAATGAAGGCGAAATATCCGCATCTTTTCCCACGAGTTTCCTCTAAATAAATTTCGGGACGAAATTTCCACAAGTAGGGGAGACTGTAACATCTGTGCTTTTAAATCATTGTGAACAGTTAAATTTTCAATAAAACAATGTTATTTGATCCCAATGGTTGTTTGGTTGTGTTTTACATTTTTCATGTTTTGACTTTTATTCAATTTCAAACTCTGTATCGCTTTCTGGAGAGTTATACGCAAACTGGTGCGTAAACATAATCAGTTTAATGCGAAAAATACTCCGGAACATCAACATATACTTAACATACCGTAAATAACCTTTACATAACTTAGAAATAAGTTTTGAAGGCTTTGGTATGGCAAAAACAAGTTAATTCGCTTATAGGGACTAAACTTGACAAACTGCGAAAGTATGCCAATTTGAACAGTAACGAACATTCCGGAACATGACCATAAGTTAAACATACCATAAATATCCTTTACATAGCTTAGAAATAGGCTTTGAGGGGTTCGGTATGCTAAAATAAACTTTTAGGTCTTTCAGGGACTAAAAGCGTCAAAAAGTGCACAAGTTTGCATTTTCACGCATAACTTACGTTCTGAATACCTCCGGATATCCAAAAATTTATGTAAGCACTAAAATATTTTATTTTAGTGTTTGGCATAAGAAAAATCCATTCGTCACGCATTTTAGATCGTTTTTCATGCTTATGCGCATTCCGTCGTAATTAAGCGAACATCGCGATCGTACGACCAAACGAACTGACATCCGACATATTTTTGAGCATGTTTCATGTCCACAATGTTTAGGCATCATTTTAGGGCCTTAAAGTTGGCTTAACGGGCCTTAAACGTGTCGAAAAAGGCCTTAAACACGTGCTGGGACCAAAACTGTCATTTCTGAAAGATGTTTGCTGATCAGACAGGCCAGGCGGCCCGCGTAAGTTTAGTGACTCCCTTTACGCGGCCCGCGTCAGGCGCCCAGATCAGATAAGATCAATTAATCAGCAGATTACAGCTGTTAAACTCTCATCCACACACTCACACTTGCCCTTTCAGTTCATAAGAGGCCATTTTAGTTACCACAACTTTCCAACAAGTGTACGCACGAGATTCGATCACGTTTTCCAAGAAACGATCCTAACGGTTCGGGAAATCCTATAAATACCCAACCCACTTCACTTCAAAACCCACTAGAATCTGATTTGAGGAGCTCTAAGTTGAAACCTTTGTTTCATACCTGAGCTACTTGAATCACGATTAGCATTCGGGGACCCTTCGTTCTTTTATTGCTTTTCGAGTCCGAAAGTCAAACTTTGTTTGACTTTCTGCGTTGACCAGTTTATGGTCAATGCGAAGTTCGTTTGAACTTCGCAACGTGATTGTAATCACGATGGTTATAGTCCCTTGTGACTATGCCTACTGATTTCCACGTTGTCTAGGGTCGTAAGGGTAAGCAATCTGATAAATCGCTTATACCTTCGAACCCGACCCATTTGGTCGATCATTAGGATCCGACCAAATACATTAGGTGACCATAGTATATAGGGAATAACCTTCCGAGGTTATACCTTATGGTCACGACGTTTAAGTAATTGTATGATAGGTAGTTTATATGCCTTAGGTAAATTACCAAAATACCCCTTTGATGCCAAAATTCATTATAAACATATGTGACATAACTTTTGACATCTAAACTGATTTGGAGACAATATTAGGCATGTTAAGGCATATTCTACTTGTTATAGGACTAGTTAGGCGGTCCGAACGCGTTTCAAGCGAACGACGCGTTAAAGTAGCATAAGCTACCTAAACGGGTCGTAATGGGTCGTAAGCGCTTAGGTTAGGTTTCATTTAGTATGTAGGCTTTGTTAAACCATATTACACGAGTCTCCATACTCGTTTGGTTTACGAACCCTCATACTATCTAAATCCTCCGATTTAGGTCTGGTTTATTAACATAGTTACCTATATTAGGTGCCGTTTGATTTCCGAGATCTCTAGCATTGCTTGGTGGTTATCTTAGGACTTCTGAGCAATCTCAAGTGAGTACATAGACCCCTCTCTTACTGTTTTCAAACTGTTTTGGGGTGGAACACATGTGCCTACTTGTTACTTTCATGCTTTCCTGTTTTCACATCATATACCTGCTATGTTTGTTAGTACATTATAGTACATGATTTCATTACATTTCATGCTATGTATGCCCATTGTGTGCGTACTTATTACATCGTTTTACATTACATTTCATGCTATGTATGTCCATTGTGTGCATACTTAGTACATTGTTTTACTTTACATTTCTGCTATGTATGTTGACTGATAGCATGCTAGCACATTGATTTACATGACTTTTCTGCTTTGTATGTTAACTTAGCATACTTAGTACATTGTTTTCATATGACATGTATACAATTTCTATAACATTTGGTTTGCATAAACGAGACTATTATACGTTCGTTAACATTAGCTACGCCGCTCGGTAGTAAGTACTGGTACCATAGGACTTGACAAATCCCATTCCTGACATCCCGGGTTTGTTTGGATGTAAGGAATGACTGAATCCGAAAACATTTCTTTTGATAACCTTGGCTAAAAGGGTTATCCGACTGTCTCAAGGCTTGAATGTATGCGTTAACTTACCACATAAATGTTTGTATCAATGTAACATGCATTACTTTGCAAAACATAACTTTTTGATATTTTCAAAATACTTTGTTTTGTACATTTCTACATTTGGATTATGTGACAATACTTTACTTACAATACATAACATTTGTTACACATTACTTGACTACATTTGGACTTTTAAACATTTGACATGGCTTATACAAGGACTTTTGACAATTGGTTTAAACATAGACTTATTACATTGATGGTTTGTTTAAGTGACTTAAGTAACGAGATGTGAGTAATATGATACAAGCATTGTGGATACGCCGCTAGTACTTCCTATATATAAGTGTTTGTATTATATTATATATCATAGCGTTATTTAAATCATTCAATTTGGACTTATACATTTTACACAAGTAACACGATTTTCACAAGACTTTGGTTTACAAACAATTTACTTTATACAACTCATTTTACTTGGTTATACATTTAACCATACGTTATACTTTTATTTATACATATCATTTGATCTTATCGCTTTTTAAACGATTTACAAAACAAAACAATTTACAAGGTTCATGACTGACTTTTGATAAACAACTTTTTCTAAACTTATAAGTCATGAATCCTATTTTCACAAACCTATGTATCTCACAGGCATCTTTATGCTGACGTACCTATTTTCACATGTGTTTTCAAGAGCTTTTGCATAGGATGATGATCGTGACACTAGGGCGGACCTGTGCCTTAGAGACATAAAATGAAGATAGACTTAGTTTAATTATGTTCTAAACTCTTTGATTCCTGTTTAAGACAATGTAACTCTTATGTTTATAAATAAAATACAACTTTGAATGCCATGGTTATGAAACAATTAATTCTGTTACAACACTCCCCGACGTTTTCCGCCACGTTTTGTATGTTATACGTGGTCGGGGTGTGACATTTATCAAAGATAGATGGACATGAATTAAAGGATGACAATGTTTTGATGAAAAATGCGATCAATAATAGTGGGAAGCAAACTAATAATGATGAAGAGGTGATAGAAACGGTACCAACGGAAATGGCAAACTTTATGAGGAATGATAACCATGAAAATGGAGCTAAGGGGGCAAGCACTCCCGGTCAAAGCGGTCTCAATGGATAGTATTATTACTTGGAATATAAGGGGTTTGAACCAACCCCTGAAACAAAGTGAAGTTCGTGTTCTCATGTCAGAAAATAAAATCTCGGTTTGTTCCATCTTAGAGTCTCATGTGGAAGTCGCTAATCTGCCTAGAGTATGTAAAAATGTTTTTAGAAATTGGAGTTGGACATCTAATGGGGGGTTATGTCAGCGGGGTACTAGAATTATTCTTGCCTGGAATAGTGATGTGGTGGATATCATGATTTTGTCTCAAACGGAACATGTCATCCATACTCAAATCTGGTTTAAAGCCGATAATACGACTTTTTTTTGCTCGTTTGTTTCTGCAAAGAATAAGTACCAAGAGCGAAGAAGTCTTTGGGAGGATTTATGTAGGCATAAGTTGTTGTGTATGGATAAGACTTGGTTCGTTATGGGTGATTTTAATGCAGCTCTTCATCTGGATGATTCGCTATTTGGAACCTCAAGTCAATCGATCGGGATGCGGGAATTTTTATGAATGTGTTCAAGAGTCGGAGCTTGTGGATGTTAAAGGGCATGGTATTCATTATACTTGGAACCAGAAGCCGAAGGAAGGGATTGGTTTGCTTAGAAAAATTGAACGAGTAATGTGTAACGTCAAGAGCCTAAAGGTATTCTCGGATGCTTATGTTATGTATCACCCGTGTCGTGTGTCTGATCATACGCCATGTATTTTGAAGCTGACCAATATGAAAAAATCTTCTTGGCCGAAACCTTTTAAGTTTGCGAATTTTATTACCTCCAAACCTGATTTCAAAGTTTGTGTGGAGCGTGAGTGGGCGAAAAGGATTGACGGGGTTTCTATGTTCTCGGTTATTAACAAGTTAAAAAATCTGAAACCAAGGCTCAGGAAGATCCTTTTTCAACAAGGAAACTTGCATAAAAAAGTAGTTGAGCTGCGTAAAAACTTAGATGAAGTTCAAAAGCTGATGGACTCGAACCCGCTAGATGTTGAAATTCGGAAAAAGGGAGCAGGAATGTCTTCGGGATTTTCAATGTGCGGCTTATGATGAGGAGTGTTTTTTGAAACAAAAATCTAAGGTGGAATGGCTTTGTGCGGGGGACTCGAATACAGCATTCTTTCATAATAGCGTTAAATGCAAAAACAATCGAAGTAAAATCCAGTGTATCCGGGATGTAGCTGGTAATCGGTTTGAAGGTGATGAAGCCGTGGCAGCGCTTGTCAATCATTATTCGGATTTTTTAGGCACGGAGGATCATGTGTCCAGCATTAACATGACTGATGTCTTTGTTAATGTTGTGAATCCTAATGAAGCAGAGAATATGGTTAGACATGTTACGCGTGAAGAAGTTAAAAACGCTATGTTCAGCATAAGCGATAACAAAGCCCCTGGCCCGGATGGCTATACATCAGCGTTCTTTAAACATGCTTGGGAGATAGTGGGTGATGAGGTAACGAATGCGGTCCTAGAATTTTTTGACAATGGTAAGATTCTGAAACAATTAAATCACACAATCTTGGCGCTTATACCAAAAGTGGATACCCCTGATACTGTTCTCGATTACCGCCCCATTTCTTGCTGTAATGTTCTCTATAAGTGCATCAGTAAGATTATTACGGATAGATTAAAAGGGAGCTTGGAGTCTTTGGTTAGCATTAATCAGTCTGCTTTCGTGCCAGGCAGGTGGATTTCTGATAATATTCTCTTAACACAAGAGTTGATGCACAACTATCACTTGAATAAAGGTCCTCCCAGATGGGCGTTCAAGATCGATATTCAGAAAGCATATGATACCGTTAGTTGGTCGTTTTTGGAAAAGATTCTTTACCAGTTTGGTCTACACAGGAAGATGGTACAGTGGATAATGGTTTGCATTAGTACGGCTACATATTCTTTGAGTATTAACGGTAACCTTCACGGTTTTTTCAAAGGGAGAAGGGGGCTTCGCCAAGGGGATCCGATGTCCCCGTATTTGTTTACGCTTGTCATGGAGGTGCTTACTTTATTACTCCAAAAGGCAGCTCACTCAAGCTCATCTTTTAAGTACCATGCTCATTGTACAAAGCAAAAAATAATAAATGTATCCTTTGCGGATGATCTATTTATTTTTGTCCATGGGAATTTCGATTCGGTTAGCAAGATCAAGGCCGCTTTGGAGGAATTCTCGAGTATATCGGGTCTCGTCCTGTGACATGCGAAAAGTACGGTCTTCTTTTGTAAAGTTCCTCATCAGGTTCGTCATGAGATTCTGGATGCTTTGCCGTTTCGTGAAGGTTCTCTTCCGGTTCGATACCTAGGTGTGCCATTGATAACATCTAGGTTAACTGCTGCAGATTGCAATTCTTTAGTGGACCGAATGGATAAAAAAATTAACAACCGGATGACAAAAACTCTATCTTTTGCGGGTAGATTACAGCTTATTAACTCGGTCCTCTCAGCCATGCATATCTACTGGGCTTCGGTGTTTGTTATTCCAGTTCGTATTATTAATGATCTGGAGAAACGTTTACGTCGTTTCCTATGGAATGCTGGCAACGTGGGCAAGATTAAAGCTAAGGTTGCATGGAATGATATTTGTCTTCCTAAAGTGGAAGGTGGCCTAGGTATTAGGCGAATTGGGGATGTGAATAGAGCACTTATTACTAACCATATTTGGAGTATCCTTGTTAAAAGAAAATCCCTATGGGTGTAATGGATTTACGATCATAAATTGAAGAATCAAAATTTCTGGGATGTTCAACCGAGGGGTAGCTTGAGTTGGGGATGGAGAAAAATCTTATCCATCCGCAATGTGGTCCGGCCTTTCATCTGGAAAATAATTCGGAGTGGAATGCAAACAAATTCTTGGAGTGATAACTGGTGTCACCTGAGCCCCCTCAGGTCGTTTATAACTCCAAGACACATTGCAAATGCGGGCTTCAATCTCCAAAGCTCAGTCGCAGATTTACTAGATGAGAATGATCAATGGAAATGGCCTCAAGCTTGGTATGATACCTACCCAGTTTTAATTGGTTTGTCTCTTAATCGGCCTAGTAATCAGTTACAGGATCGCACGGTGTGGAAGGATTCAGAGGATAATGTCACGCATTTTAGCTCCTTGACAGTATGGGATTCCATTCGATCCCGTAATCATCCTATTAATTGGGCGAGCATGGTTTGGTTCAGTCAATGTATTCCTAGGCATTCTTTCCAACTATGGTTGGTTATAAAGAATAAATTGAAGACTCAAGATCTATTGAAGGTGTGGGAAGCAGGCAGTGAAACAAACTTAAGACTGATGTGTTGTCCTCTATGTCAGCATGATCGTGACTCGAGAAACCATTTGTTTTTCTCATGTAAATTCGCATCACAGGTATGGTGGAGTATTAAGTCGTTGGTGGATATGGATAATGTGAGTGATTCTTGGAACTCTATTTCGGATTGGATGGATCAAAATTCGAATTCAAAGAGACTGGAGCATGTGGTGTGTAAGTTGGTTTTAGCGGCTTCGGTTTACTTCATATGGCAAGAACGTAACAACCGGTTATTCTCTCAAGTAGAGTGTTCGGCTACTCAGGTTATTGAGAAGGTTAAAAATTCAGTCCGGCTCAGACTGATGGGTTTCAAGTACCAACACCATGAAGACTGTCACAAAGTTCTGAAGAAGTGGAAGATCCCGGCAAGGGCACTCGATGAAGACCCGGGCTAAGGCAGTTCTATTGGAGTGTGTTTAGTTAGAGTTTTGTTGCTTTGGTCATGTTTTGTGGGTTGTGTTTGTTATTTGGTAGTGTTGTGTTGATTGCTGTGACTGTCTTTGGTTGCCTAGTCTTGGTGTGTCAAGGCTAGTTGTGTGTGCTACCTCAGGCACACCATTTATACTTATTTGAATTTTTATAAAATTTACCGGGGTAACCCTTTACCCAAAAAAAGATATTAATGTTAATATCATCATATTATTATAATTTGTGTTCATATAAATATATGGGGATGATATCTATAACATAAATATATTATGAATATATCTTCTTTATATATTTATAGCATAATTATATTGTAAAATACAAATAGGGATTACACATACTAAGAATTTAAATGACAGAAAATCATTTAAGTATAATATATGAATTATATTATCTTAATATTTATGTTATGCTATTTTCGAATTATCATACCTGAATTGTGTTATCTTATATTAATATCTTTGACTAAGATATTAAATATTAGTATCATAATATTATAATGTTATAAAATTTATATTGAATTATATTCACATAAATATATGAATATGATACAATATTTCACAAAATTTGATAAGGCATAACATTATTAATATATCACTTATATATATATATATATATATATATATAATATAAAGCATATCAATAGATTTAGATAGGTGTAACACATATTGCGAATTTAATGACATAAAATTCATAATAGCCATATTAAGATTTTATGTTCGCAGGATAACGCATAGGGTATTAATTTCCTAACATAACATAGTTATTTAAGGTTTAGGTTTTAGAAGAACACCTAAATGGCTTAAACACGTGGCTTAGCTCTGATACCACCTTCTGTCACAACCCCTGACCCCACCCTGGGAGCGGGAGCCATGAACCAGTCAGATGGTATCGGTGTTTATCAATTTAGCAACGTAAAGTTTCATCAGGACTGTAGTTAGGTAATATTTTTATCAGAGTTAAACACAAAAAAGTTTAAAATAGATAAATAGGATAATACCCAAGTTTTTCTTTTTCTGATAATACATTTATAATAAATAAGTGGGACAAAACCCGATTTTTATTTGTAATATGTTTATAGGGATAAACCCTAATTTTTGAAAACAATTCTCCTTTTTAATTAGGTAACTTTTATAGCCACTTTTCTAAGCCTTTAGTGCTCCCCAACGGGCTTTTATGGGCTTCACACTAAATTACCTGAAACACATGTTTAAATCGTTTTATCAGCAAGATATACTGGTGAGTGAATCCCAGTTTAATCAAAACAGATTTTATCCTTGTACAGTATTGAGGGCAATCAACAATTACATTTGTTTATTATTCTACTTTAGTTACCACCCACGGTACTGTCAATCGATGACTGGTGGTCATGCTACTACTCACAGTGTAGTAACAAATTTTGTATACAAAACCACAACATACTGACGATAGTTGTAGAATTACAAATACTCAATCACTGTTAATTATAATGTAAAACAATTGAGGTTTTGTAAAAACAGTTTGCAAAAAAGGATTACAAAAAGGAGATTACTCACATTGCTATTTTAGGTTTTTCCCTATGACTTCCTAGTTAAAATCTATTAATTAAACAATGCACACGCGTTAGTATAATAACCCAATATTTACATTAGTTATACCTTCCCCGAGACAGAACTCCAACGACTACGTCAGGCAGAGCCTCAACAGCCGTTACGGACCACTAGATCGATCGGGCAGCGTATCTAATACGTAGCCGGGGGTTATAATACTTACAACGAGGCAGAGCTTTGTTAATTAGGGGGGTATAATACCCGGGAATTACTTATATTATCAGATATTTAGAGAGTAAATTGAATTGTGAACTAATTCCAAATGAATCCGATCGATCCAATTTTTAGGGCTGCTCAGTGAGTCCCTCGCGCCCCGCGACAGAAATTAAAGGGGCCATCGCGCCCCGCCAGGGCCAAAAAGGTGGCGTAATGGTGCTGAGTCATCGGGTGAGGTTGACGCGTGTCATGCCACGTGGCGGCTCCGGGTTCTGCCACTAGTCCCTTCGCTCGCGGCCCGCGAAGAATCACAAGCAGTCTGTCGCGCCCCGTGACAGACTTAAATTATTGTTTTTATTTGTTATTTATTAGTATAAGGGTTATTTGGGTCTATTTCTCGTATTCGGCGTGTATTTAAGAGCGTTTAGGGACGTTCTAAATATTTTAGGAGTGTCGAAAATATTTTAGGAGGGTTGTTATACGTTTACCCAGGATAACCCATTTTGAGTTTATTTGTCGGGCTTAACGGGTTGAGCCGACATTCGAGAAATTCAACGTTTTATACTTTGTTACTTACACTGGTGGCTTTTATTCTTTTAACTCTGGTACCGGTGGAGTACTGCCTTGTAGCCGAGACCCTCCTAAAAGCCTTCATGATTGGAAGCAGAAGTTCTTTTACATTCTCCGTGGGGTTATTCCGATCGACATGCACTACCGATCAGAAAGTGAGGGTGTTCCTAGGGTTAATGTCTCTGTAGCTTTTGCTAAAGAAGAGTGGTACAAGACCTTGACACGGAAGGTTACTCCTATGATTCAACTGGAGTAGAGTACCTTAGTTGCTACTGGCATGAGCTTACTCTGGGTGCCTCAAAATCCTAGGGCTTACCCAGTTTATGCACACAAGGGAAGAGGTATTCTTTCCTTGCTATTTGCTTTCTTACTCCTTTTATTCTTTTGTTTCCTTACCTGACTCTCTGTTTTCCAGTAGGGTACAGTTTGATGAATGTATTTGATACCAAGTTTGCTGGTGGGATGGTGGTGGCGGCATTACCTAATGGTGAATCGGGATGGTTTGCATGGATAAGAGACAACTTTCTGCACCTTACTAACGAGAGCATGTTTGCTTATGCCGATGTCATTTTAGGTGATGATGAGGATGAGACTGATGTTGGTGTCGTTCCTACTCGTGATGAGCTTATTCTCCTTTCGAGTGAGGGGTCTACTGGTTCCCCTCATGACTTAATTCACAGTTCCTCGTGTGCAGGTCCACAACGGGGACCTACTCAGGAGCCTGCTGGTGAGGGTGTGCCTACTCCTTCTGTTGTGGATCCAACTGCTGCTGCTCCTAGACGAAATGAAATCAGGAAGAAGAAGAAAGAAGAGAAGGTGGAAGGGGAAAACACTGCTGAGGAGTCTGATACTAAACCGACTCGTAAGCGCCCTTCTAATGTCACACTTTTGGACTACGTTGTCGTTTCTGACTCGTTGTCTGGTTTAGACACAGGGGTCAAGCGATCTGCGCGTGACCCAGATGATGACGTCACTTTGACAGAAATATTAGCCAAGAAAAAGAAGATGCTTGAAGACAAAAAAAAGTGAGCTAGATGCATAGGTTGTTGTTGTTTTGTCTGAGAAAAAAATTAAAGTTCATGGGTGAAGTTGCTGCACCTTCTAAATCTGAGGTTGACTTTGGTGTTTATAGCAAAAAATCCGGTAATCTTCTGGAAAAAAATATTCGAAGCTTCATCCACCCCTCGATGTATGATTTCCTTTGTTACTTGTGTTTTGAGTTTCATCTATCCTTATTTCTCTTTTTATGATAATTGTTTGCTTTTACTACAACAGCTTCTAAGAATGCCCGTTCTGGGGCTAAGATTGATGTTTCTAAGATTACTCCTCCCACCTCCCCTCCCCCCGTTCAATTTGATTTGTCCCCTCCTCACCTTGACCCGAAGGGAAAAGGTAAGGAGGGCAATGGTGAGGGTGATACTGTCACACCCTGATATTTGCGGAAGCGTATGCGTGTGACTTGATTGGTTCTCATTGCATTCGATAATAATAACCAACTATATGATCAAAATGATGTTCATCCATTCATAAGGTTCAAAACATTACAAACTCCAGTCATTTAAGTTTCAAATAACACAACCTTTGATTAAGTTACAAACCAACAAAAGTGGATGACATCTAAACTTGAAATTTACATCTAGAAACAACACCAGCGCCCAAGATCCAACTTGTTTCCTGAAATACATGTAATTTTTGAAAACATCAACAAAAGTTGAGCGAGTTCATGCGTTTTGTATGAGTACTGATAAGCTTGTAAACATTTGAGAGACTCTTTTGAAAACATGTATGAAAAGCTTCTATGAACAGGTCAATTAATGTTTTGCAAGGACATTAATGTATGTGAAGACATAGGGAGTACTCATTAAGAGTATACTTTTGTCTTTGTCGAATTCCCTCGATTGTGTCGAATTCCCCTCGACTGTGTGAAATTCACCTTGACTGTGTCAAATTCCCTTGACTGTATCAAATCTCCTTGATTGTGTCAAATCCCCTTGACCGTTGCCGAATCACCTCGACTGGGACACTAAAGCACTCTAAGTGGTCATATAAGGACCATGAGTGGGGCTCGGCCGTACCTGTTAGATCTAACCTTTGTCAATGATTCTTATGAGAGTTATTGGCATTTCAGTTTCAGCATATGCTCACATGATCTAATAGTTCATTTCATAGCCAAATCATACCATTGTAACATATGTAACATGTATTCCACCCCCGAGAATTATAAATCTGAAAACAGTTAAGAGAAAAGGGGGACATGAACTCACAAGTTTGCGTCCAGCAGTCTTGTATATTCAAGGGTCCTCCTAGGAGTCGTACGACTACCTACACACGTGGCATATTTTATTAGACGTTTAGGTCGCGTAACGACTCTTTGTCTTAGTTATTCATTATGACTTGTTTTGGAAATCTTTGTGTATTTTGCGTTACATCATTGATGTATATTATAATATTCCATATATATAATTATCAGTTAAAATAATAATATTTTAACTTAAATTATTTTCATCCATTTATTTGGTATATTGTCAAAATAATACATGTTTGCTTAGTTTGTGTTGTAATTCTTTTCATGGATATTTCCCAAGTATGGGTATAATTATACTTGTGTATTTTGCCAAGTATTTGAGGTGTATTCAGGTGTGTATTCGTACGTATGAGAATACGTATCTTCTTGTATTTATTAAGTATTCATATACTTAATTTTTGTATTTACATTTTTCGGAATATTGTTTTTAACCAATAAAATCCCCAATTTGTATTATTAAAAATATATATATTTTAAGAAAACCTTTATAGAAGATTGTTATAAGTTTTCCTTGGCAAAAATACTTATATTTTCTTGTAAACCTCAAAAATAATATATTTTCAAGTTTAACTTAGAAAATATTTGTAAATCCATTTTTCACCCAAAAATAATATATTCTAAGTTTATTTAAGAAAATATATATTTTCTCCAAAAATAATATATCTTCTAATAATTCAAGAAAACATATATATTTTTCTTTACTCAAAAATAATTTATTTTCTTCTTGTCAAAATATGATATATTTTGTAACACTTGCAAAAATCATATTTTTGTTCTCTTGGTTTCCAAATTACCGTTTATCAAAATATCCTTTCAAAATTAAATTCCGGAATATTTTGTACCTTATATTCCTTGTTCGGTTTCTCCCATATTTTGGGTATAAATTATATATTCATCTCTTGGAATTGTTGGTAACATTTTGTATTGTAATTCTTGGTATTTTGGTGAGTTATATTATTTCAAGTCCTAAAATAATATAACTAATACACATAATATACAAATAATCACACACATGGTGACATCTAAATATATATTTTCCTAAATACATATTTAGTCACTTTTAATTTTCAAAATCAACCTCCAATATTTGTAATTCTTGTAACAAAAATTATGGCAATTTTTATATGACAAATCATGGTTAAAATACACTTGTAAACACTTGTTTAAAAATATTTTTCTAAGTGTTTAAATTCTAGAAAATTTTTGCCATAGTTTCCCCTTAAAAATGGAGGTTTCCATGCTTTCAAAGCATATCATTTTTGTCACACCCCCAAAATCCACACGCGGAGTATCACCACTTGGAGGCGTAACATGACCAGGATCAAGCCACCAATCATATTGAACAAGCATGTAAGTAGTTTATAAAGTTCAACACAATACAATTGGTGTCTAAACAAAACATAGTTTAAGTTGCAAGCGGAAGCATAATGTTTAAAACCAAGTCATAATTTTAATCGTTTCAAATGTTTAGCATGGCACACAGCTGTCCATGTCCCACAACGACTCTTCCCACTCCGATGCAAGCTCCATAGATACCTAACGACCTGCAAGGCATGTAACAGAGAGTCAACAACAAATTTGAGCAAGTTCACAGTTGATTGTTCAGTTATTGAGTTCGTTTCAGAAATCGCAAGTTCGTTTCATAACCATGTATTACCCAGTATCCTTGATTTCCAAACCTTTACGATATTTAGTGGGGGCTTCCCATGTTGTATATTACTAGACTAGTTGTATCTATAGGTGTCCTTCCCAACCCGAGGACAGTGATAAGTATGAGTTTACGTAGGTTTTACGTAAGTGCCCTTCCCAATCCGAGGACAGTGGTACGTAGCGAGTACGTAGATTTAGCGCTGGCGTCCTTCCCAATCCGAGGACAGTAGTACGTAGGTTTAGTGCTGGTGTCCTTCCCAATCCGAGGACAGTAGTACGTAGTCTAGTAGTGTTGAAAGTATGAATAGTTATTCAATCCCATTCCCAACCCACCGGGAATCCCATGCCTTAGGAGTGTGAACTCACCTTGGTTTGCTCGGTATGCTAAATTAGGTGCTCACAAATAATCAGTCAAGGCCTATAGCACGCACGTATACACAATTAGTTTTTGTTTGTAAGGTTCCACATGCAATCAACATCAAAGGGTGTGTTTGGCAGTTATCATCATGTAACACATAAACAGTTAGTCAATCCATACTAGGTTCCAAGTTACATGCAAGTTCCTTAATCACGTTATCATGCTTAAAAGAGTTAACATATTTTAACGGAGTTAATCAACTTAACAGAGTTAACATACTTATCAGAGTTAACATACTTAACAGAGTTAATGAGCTAACAGAGTTACTAATCTCACTCAGCCTGTTAACCCACTCGGCGAAACCCCCCTTTGTTTCGTCTTGCCTCCCTTCGGCGAAACTCTCCCTGTTTCGTCGTGATCACCCTCGGCGAAACGCCTTGGTTTCGTCGACATCGGCGTTTCGTCGGAAAGCATAGTGTTACGTCGTGACATCAGACAATTACACAGAAACCCTAATCACTAAACAGCAGTTACAGGATCCATCATCAAGCAATTCTCATCCCAACCATATCATCTATGGCAGTTTCAACACGATACAATCATAATAACATTCAATCATTTCAACCAAACCAAAGCATGCGACCATATGGATTACTAAATCATTAAACAATCCCGATCATCATTCAATCATCATTCGACATTAGCAATCATTATACAATCATGATCATCAGGTATTCAACATATAGTTTGATAACAACTATTCATTCAAATCATGAAGTCAAAGCAACAATACAAAATCTAAGAACATGAAATTCCATTCCCAGAACATTACCAACTCAGGTTTTGAATAAAATACAAACATGTAACTCAACAACAGGGTGCACTAACCGAGTTATGCAGAATAAAGGGCTTGATGCTATTAAGGGTTTGAGAATCTTGATCTTGATGATACGTCGCACAGAAGCAAAGAGAGAGAGAGAGAGAGAGAATGGCTTTAGGGTTTTCTATTCGGCTGCTAAGGGAATGAATGGAACAGTTCTACCCTACCTAAATTTCTAAAAACGTAACTGATAAGATAATGGGCCCTGACTGGGCTTCGGCAAAAACATGGGCCGGCCATTCCCTCCGTTTCGTCGAAGTGCAAATGGCGAAACTCTTGAGTTTCGTCGGGTGGAGGTGTGGTGAAACTTCAGTGTTTCGTCGAGATGATTTGGGGTGCAACAGTTTAAGGTTTTTAACTTATTCATATATATTACATATCATATCATCAAACATATCGACACAAAATTCACATAACATCTCAACGTATAACAAACGTGTATAGTTACAAGGTAAACAAGCCGTGAAAACAAACAACTTAAACAATTAACGTGCAATTAATGAAATGGTGGAATCTTGGAAACTCGAGTTGTCAAGTTATCCCCAACTTGAAAGAAATTTCGTCCCGAAATTTAGCATGCGGTTACTGAGGAAGCTAGTTAGGTTGTGTGTTTCACTGGTTTTCCTGGGGTGTCACATCATCCCCCCGTTGATTTGGAATTTCGTCCCGAAATTCCGCAGTAGCTTCAGCCTCAGTAGTAGTTGCATTGTTCTCGAACAACTGGGGATACTTAAGTTTCATTTGGTCTTCTCATTCCCAGGTGAACTCTGGGCCATGACGGGAGTTCCAACGAACTCGAACAAGAGGTATTCTAGTTCGCTTGAGGACCTTAACGTCCCGGTCCGTGATTTCAACTGGTTCCTCGACGAATCGCAACTGATCGTCGATAGTGAGCTCCTTCAAAGGAACTATGAGGGTCTAATCTGACAGACACTTCTTCAGATTTGACACGTGAAAAACGTTGTGAACTGCACTGAGTTCTGCGGGCAAGTTTAGTTTGTAGGCCACTTTGCCTATTTTCTCTATGATTTCGAACGGTCCGACGTATCGCGGATTGAGTTTGCCTCTTTTTCCAAAGCGAACCACACCCTTCCAGGGTGAGACTTTAAGTAGCACTTGATCCCCAACCTGGAACTCGAGTGGTTTCCTACACTTATCAGCGTAGCTTTTCTGACGGTCACTAGCTGCCGCCATTCGTTGTCGTATCTGAGCAATCATTTCTGTAGTATCAACTACGAGTTCTGGGCCAGTGATTTGGCTGTCGCCAACTTCTGCCCAGCAAAGAGGTGATCGACACTTACGCCCGTACAGTGCCTCAAACGGAGCGGCTTGAATGCTAGTTTGGTAACTGTTATTATATGAAAACTCCACTAGAGGGAGATGTTTTTTCCCAGCCGTTGCCAAAATCGATTACACATGCACGAAGCATTTCTTCAAGAGTTTGGATGGTGCGTTCAGACTGCCCATCCGTTTGCGGATGATAACCGGTGCTCATGTCTAAACGTGAGCCAAATGATTTGTGCATAGCTTGCCACAATTCAGAAGTAAAACGTGCATCACGATCGGAGATAATGGAGGTCGGCACTCTGTGCCTCGAAACCACTTCCTTTAAATAAACGTCTGCTAGAGTGGAGAACTTATCCGTTTCTTTGATAGCCAAAAGGTGTGTAGACTTTGTGAGTCGATCCACAATCACCAAAATAGTGTCATTTCCACATTGAGATCTAGGCAAGCCAGTAACAAAATCCATGGAAATTTGCTCCCATTTTCATTGTGGTATCTCTGGTTGTTGGAGTAGGCCCGAGGGTTTTTGATATTCAGTCTTGACTCTCGCATAGGTTAAACATTTGCTAACGTAGGTTGCTATGTGGGCTTTCATACTAGGCCACCAGTACGTAGTCTTCAATTCGTGGTACATCTTATCCGAACCAGGATGTACTGAATAACGAGACTTATGTGCTTCATCCATTACAAGTTCTCGTAAATTGCCATAGAGTGGGACCCAGATGCGTCCTGTTATGTAGTAGGCGCCGTCTTCCTTTTACGCTAACCGTTGCCTTGAGCCGCGTAGGGCTTCAGCCCTGACGTTTTCTGGTTTCAATGCTTCTGCCTAAGCATCTCGTATTTGGGAAGGAAGACTAGATTGAATGGTGAGTTGTAAAGCACGTACGCGTTTAGGTGTAGGATCCTTTCGACTGAGGGCGTCAGCCACAACATTGGCTTTGCCCGGATGGTATTTGATTGCGCATTCATAGTCATTCAATAGCTCGACCCATCGACGTTGCCGCATGTTCAACTCCTTTTGCTTGAAGATATGCTCGAGACTCCTGTGATCGGCGTAGATGGTGCACTTGGTACCGTACAGGTAATGTCTCCATATCTTGAGCGCGAAAACAATAGCTCCCAGCTCCAGGTCGTGTGTAGTGTAGTTTCTTTCGTGAACTTTAAGTTGGCATGATGCGTAAGCTATGACCTTGTCACGTTGCATCAACACACAACCAAGACCCTGAATTGACGCGTCGCAATAAACCACAAAATCGTCTATGCCCTCTGGCAATGAAAGAATAGGTGCGCTACAAAGTCTATCCTTTAAGTGCTGAAATGCTGATTCCTGTGTATTACCCCAACGATAGATAACGCCTTTCTGAGTTAGTGAGGTGAGGGGTTGTGCAATCTTGGAGAAGTCCTTGATGAACCTTCTATAGTAGCCCGCCAAACCCAAGAATTGGTGGATTTCTGTTGGTGTACGGGGTGCAGGCCAGTTCTTAATCTAGTAGACCTTGGATGGATCAACGTGTATCCCATCCTTGTTTACCACGTGGCCAAGAAAGTGGACTTCACGAAGCCAAAAGTCGCATTTCGAAAACTTAGCGTACAACTGTTCTGTTCGGAGGAGTTCCAAAATGAGCCGTAGATGGTGCTCGTGTTCCTCTTGACTCTTAGAGTAAATTAGGATGTCATCAATAAATACTATAACGAACTTATCCAGGTAGGGTTTGCACACCCTGTTCATAAGATCCATGAAAACCGCAGGTGCGTTTGTTAACCCGAATGGCATGACCAGAAACTCGTAGTGGCCGTAGCGAGTTCTGAATGCTGTTTTGGAGATGTCCTCGTCCCGGACTCTCAGTTGATGGTAGCCTGATCTCAGATCAATCTTGGAGTAGTAGCTCGACCCTTGCAGCTGGTCGAATAAGTCATCAATGCACGGGAGAGGATAACGATTCTTTATGGTCACCTTGTTGAGCTCACGGTAGTCAATGCACATCCTGAATGTACCGTCTTTCTTCTTTACAAATAATACTGGAGCTCCCCAAGGCGAAGAGCTAGGACGAATGAAACCTTTATTCAAGAGTTCTTGCAATTGCTTGGACAGTTCTTCTAGTTCGGTTGGAGCTAAGCGATAAGGTGCTCGAGCTATTGGCGCTGCTCCAGGAGCTAGCTCGATTTGGAATTCGACTTGGCGATGAGGCGGTAGCCCAGGTAAATCTTCAGGGAACACTTGAGGAAAATCACGTACTACTGGAATATCCTCTATCTTCTTCTCTTTTGGTGATGCGTCAGTAGCGAGGGCTAAAATGGCAGTGTGGCCCTTTCGCAAACACTTCTGGGCCTTAAGGAAGGAGATGATGCCCACAACAGCACCACTCTTGTCGCCTTGAATCACGAGAGGTTCTTTACCAGAACGGGGAATACGAACGATCTTCTCTTTGCATACGATCTCTGCTTGCTATTGGGATAACCAATCCATCCCAATGACGATGTCGAAACTACCCAGAACTATAGGAATGAGATCGATAGAGAAAGTCTGACAAGCTAAGATGAGATTACAACCCTTAACTATGTGTGTGACTTCTAGGCTTCTACCATTTGCTAAATCTACGGCATGCTTGGTGTTCAAAAGTGTTGGTGTGCGTTTAAGCATTTGACTAACTTTTAGAGACACATAACTGGTATCGGCACCCGAATCAAATAAAACAGTAACATAAAAGTCGTCGAGAAGGAACTTACCCATCACTACGTTAGGATCATTCCTTGCATCACCCTGACCAATCACGAACGCTCGACCCCTGACACCATTGCCGTCGTTATTACCCCGTTGTTATTCCCGTTATTGTTCCCGTTTCCTTGGTTGTGGTTCTGATTCTGATTCTGATTTAACTACGGGCAGTGTCTCTTGAAGTGACCTTCAGCGCCACACTGATAGCATCCCCTGTTGCTGTTGCTGATTCTGTGGTGCTTGCTGTTGCTGCTGGCGATTCTGATTTGCAGGCCGTGAGCTCCTGCAATCCTTGGCTTCATGACCCATCTTGAGACACCTCTGACAACGTCCCTTGTTGCACTGACCACTATGGTGCCTGTTGCATTTGTTACACTTTGGGTGGTTCCGTCGATATCCACCCTGCCCTTGACTACCAGAAGATTGCTGACCAGGACTCTGGAAGTCATCAATCTTTCGCTACTGGGCCTGGGACTGAACTGTAGTTGAACCCTTGTTGGAGGCTCCTTCCCATTTTCGTTTGTTGTCACTGGGAGTAGCAGAAGTAGTAGTAACAGTAGCACCTATACGCTTAGGCAGCTTGTTCTGTTCCACTGCCTGGTCTGTGAGACGATGAGCAAGGCGAGTAACATCCTGGATGGTAGCAAGGTTAGCAGAAGTCACATGGCTTTGAATCTCTGGTACTAAGCCTTTGAGGTACAGCTCGATACGCTTGATGGGAGGATCCACCATAGTTGGACATAACACTGCCAGTTCATTGGATCGCTTCGTATACGCCTCTATCTCTGACCCCGTCATCTTCAGGTTAAAGAACTCCACTTCCAGTTTGTGGATGTCATCACGATTGCAGTATTCTCGCTTGATCAGTTCCTTGAAGTCGTTCCATGGGGTGGCGTTTGCAGCTGCCAGCCCTAACATTTGAACTTGCGCATTCCACCAAGTCAATGCAATGCCTTCGAGAGTACCAGTGGCATACTTCACCCTACGAGCCTCAGGGCATTCACACATTTCGAAGACCGATTCGAGCTTCTCGAACCAGTGGATGAGTTCTACGGCTCCTTCAGTGCCACTGAAAGTAGTAGGTCGACAATCCATAAAGGTTTTGAAAGTACACACAGGAGGCTGAGCGTGTTGACCTGTCGTGTGTGTAAAACAAAATTAAGCACAAATGTTGGTTTACGAGAGTAGGATCTAAAGATCCTAGAGTAAGTTGTGATGGCAGGTTATACCTCTTGCCTGGGCAGCTGCGAGTGCTGCAGTAACTTGTTCAGTGATCAAAGCCGCCAACTGGGCTTGAGTTAGGTTAACGCGTCCACTCATGATCTTCATATCAAAGGAAACATGAGTGAGAAAGGTTCGCGAAAGTGCGATGACAGAAGAGAGTAAGCACACATGGGTTTTTAAACAATAGTTGTTACGTTCATCTAAGCATACCATAATCAAAGTTCTATGTAACTAGCAAGTAGGCAATATAACATAAACCATATCACCTAATGTGTTGAGCCTTGCACGTGGAGTGAAGCGTCGTTGTGGATCGTTGAGCACTGTACAAGTTATAGTCTAGTTTTACCAAAAAATTTTTCCCCCTTTTTAAAACCAAGTTCACTATAACCAATGGCTCTGATACCAATCTGTCACACCCCCAAAATCCACACGCGGAGTATCACCGCTTGAAGGCGTAACATGACCAGGATCAAGCCACCAATCATATTGAACAAGCATGTAAGTAGTTTATAAAGTTCAACACAATACAATTGGTGTCTAAACAAAACATAGTTTAAGTTGCAAGCGGAAGCATAATGTTTAAAACCAAGTCACAAGTTTAAACATTTCAAATGTTTAGCATGGCACACAGCTGTCCATGTCCCACAACGACTCTTCCCACTCCGATGCAAGCTCCATAGATACCTAACGACCTGCAGGGCATGTAACAGAGAGTCAACAACAAAGTTGAGCAAGTTCACAGATGATTGTTCAGTTATTGTGTTCGTTTCAGAAATCGCAAGTTCGTTTCACAACCATGTATTACCCAGTATCCTTGATTTCCAAACCTTTACGATATTTAGTGGGGGCTTCCCATGTTGTATATTACTAGACTAGTTGTACCTATAGGTTTCCTTCCCAATCCGAGGACAGTGATAAGTATGAGTTTACGTAGGTTTTACGTAAGTGCCCTTCCCAATCCGAGGATAGTGGTACGTAGCGAGTACGTAGATTTAGCGCTGGCGTCCTTCCCAATCTGAGGACGGTAGTACGTAGGTTTAGTGCTGGTGTCCTTCCCAATCCGAGGACAGTAGTATGTAGTCTAGTAGTGTTGAAAGTATGAATAGTTATTCAATCCCATTCCCAACCCACCGGGAATCCCATGCCTTAGGAGTGTGAACTCACCTTGGTTTGCTCGGTATGCTAAATTAGGTGCTCACAAATAATCAGTCAAGGCCTATAGCACGCACGTATACACAATTAGTTTTTGTTTGTAAGGTTCCACATGCAATCAACATCACAGGGTGTGTTTGGCAGTTATCATCATGTAACACATAAACAGTTAGTCAATCCATACTAGGTTCCAAGTTACATGCAAGTTCCTTAATCACGTTATCATGCTTAACAGAGTTAACATATTTTAACGTAGTTAATAAACTTAACAGAGTTAACATACTTATCAGAGTTAACATACTTAACAGAGTTAATGAGCTAACAGAGCTAACAGACTTAACAGAGTTACTAATCTCACTGAGCCTATTAACCCACTCGGCGAAACCCCCCTTTGTTTCTTCTTGCCTCCCTTCGGCGAAACTCTCCCTGTTTCGTCGTGATCACCCTCGGCGAAACGCCTTGGTTTCGTCAACATCGGCGTTTCGTCAGAAAGCATAGTGTTACGTCGTGACATCAGACAATTACACAGAAACCCTAATCACTAAACAGCAGTTACAGGATCCATCATCAAGCAATTCTCTTCCCAAGCATAACATCTATGGCAGTTTAACACGATACAATCATAATAACATTCAATCATTTCAACCAAACCAAAGCATGCGACCATATGGATTACTAAATCATTAAACAATCCCGATCATCATTCAGTCATCGTTCGACATTAGCAATCATTATACAATCATGATCATCAGGTATTCAACATATAGTTTGATAACAACTATTCATTCAAATCATGAAGTCAAAGCAACAATACAAAATCTAAGAACATGAAATTCCATTCCCAGAACATTACCAACTCAGGTTTTGAATAAAATACAAACATGTAACTCAACAACAAGGTGCACTAACCGAGTTATGCAGAATAAAGGGCTTGATGCTATTGAGGGTTTGAGGATCTTGATCTTGATGATACGTCGCACAGAAGCAAAGAGAGAGAGAGAGAGAATGGCTTTAGGGTTTTCTATTCGGCTGCTAAGGGAATGAATGGAACAGTTCTACCCTACCTAAATTGCTAAAAACGTAACTGATAAGATAATGGGCCCTGACTGGGCTTCGGCGAAAACATGGGCCGGCGATTCCCTCCGTTTTGTCGAAGTGCAAATGGCGAAACTCTTGAGTTTCATACGGTGGAGGTGTGGTGAAACTCTAGTGTTTCGTCGAGATGATTTGGGGTGCAACAGTTTAAGGTTTTTAACTTATTCATATATATTACATATCATGTCATCAAACATATCGACACAAAATTCACATAACATCTCAACGTATAACAAACGTGTATAGTTACAAGGTAAACAAGTCGTGAAAACAAACAACTTAAACAATTAACGTGCAATTAATGAAATGGTGGAATCTTGGAAACTCGAGTTGTCACATTATCATCCTCTCATCTTGCTAGATCATGTGTTTAATCACAATCAAGCAAGTTTCATATGATGTTTAACATCATAATCAAAAACAATCAAGAAGCATAATAACACTTAAACAACATAGATCATCATGATTTTTAGTCTTATGGTAAAGATTATGTTCTTGATCTTTAGTGTTCTTCATGATTAGTTACTTGTATCATCTTTTAACCAACTTAACAGGATGTAAAATGGGATTAAGATGATCTTACTACTAGCACAAGGCTAGGGATGAACACAAGATGAAGATGATGAATTTGGTGGTTAATAGCTCTTAGAGATGGTCCTTCAACTTCCTTTGCCTCCCACCTTCTTAGTTATGCTTATTTCACCTTAGGATCACCTTAGAATACTTGGAAAGTTGCTACAAAAATTGATGATGTTCTTAGGGGTGTTGGCCGTAGATTTAAGGGAAGGAGACGAAGGATTTTTGTTGTTGTGAAGTGATGAATGAAGTGTAGTTAAGATCTTATGGTCTTTTAAGAAATTCTTCCAACATTAATGTAGCATAAGGTATAATGTGTTGGAATATACTTCAACAAATCAAATAAAATATATCAAAGAAATCTCTTGTGGGGCCCATGTCCCCTAACCGTCCAAGATGGAGGGGGGGTATAAGTTTCATTTTAATTGTAAGTTGGTTCAATCTAGTTCAATTCCAAGTATTATAGTTAGGTATTTAGGTGTTTAGTGTTTATAAGACGTAATATGATGTTCGGTGACCATAACGAGCTTTGTAACACTAAAACAATGCTTCTAGTGAAAATTTGATGTTTCGGGTAGTGTCCGGTTGTTCGGTTGGTTACCGGTTCATTAAGGTGCTAAATAGCGCAGTTTAGTGTGCTTTATGCTGTATTTTATGACAGTTTCGATTCCCGACACTTAGGAAAGTATTCTGGACCATTAAACCATTTTTCTGCATTATATTTAGTTGTTAAAATGCTGAAAATTGCTGAATTTGTTTGCTTTCTGCAGAATTCTACAGTTTTAGTGTGTTTCTGATACTTTCCAGCACCTAAGTTATCACTAGGATGGCTGTTTTGTAACCCCTACTTTCCTACACACTATTCTAGTGTAACACTTGGTTCCGGGGCTCATTCTGTGTCTTAATATCATGTCTGTCTAAGTACTGAACTCCCGTCAGTACTTCTAGTTTGTCTGTTAACTGTGCTAACTTTGTTTGGTGCACTAATTAAACCATCTTGTGTTGCATGTGATAAAGATAAAAATCTTGCAACATGAAATGCCATTGTATGTATATGACAGTAATCAGAAATCCATTCGTCTTGTTAATTCCATCATGCACAGTCATTAAAGCACAGATTACTGTTTATTATTGTACGGAATTCATGGTAAGGTGCCAGTTGTCACATTCTCCCCCGTTAAAAGAATTTCGTCCTGAAATTCAAGCTATGTTATAGATCGCAGGGGAGTTGTGAAAAGGGTACGAATACTTAGACTTGATTTGGCCTTCATGTTCCCAAGTAAATTCTGGGCCATGATGTGAATTCCAATGAACTTTAACAAATTTAATAAGACTTCTCCGTGATTTGTGGACTTCCAGTCCGTAACCTTAACAGATTCTTTAGTAAATTGGAGTTTTTCGTTGATGTGAAACTTTTTTGCGGGAATAACGACTGTTTCTTGAGTCAGACTCTTCTAAAGACTAGACACGTGAAACGTGTCGTGATCACTGCTAAGTTCGTCTGGAAGTTTCGGCTTGTAAGCAAAGGTCCCGATCCTTTCCAGGATCTCGAAAGGTCTAATATATCATGGGTTCAACCTCCCACGCTTTCCAAATCGTACCACGCCTTTCCAAGGCGAGACTCTCAATTAAACCATATCTCCAATCTCAATTTCCAATGGTTTCCGCCGCTTGTCGACGTAGCCTTTCTGTATATCACGTGCTGTCCTGATACGATCACATATCTGAATGGTCTTATCTGTGGTTTCCTGACCCAATTCGGGGCCAATAAATTGTTCATCTCCGGTCTCCGCCCAACACAAATGGGACCGATACTTACGTTTATTTAAAGCTTCACACGAGGCGCCCTAAACGGCGGTGTGATAAATATTATTGTAGGAAAACTCCACTAAGGGCAAGTGAGTATCCCAACTTTTCATCAAGGTTCATCACAAAAGCACATAGCAGGTCTACCAAAGTCTGTATCGTCCTATCACTTGGACCATGCGTCTGAGGGTGAGAGGCAGTACTAAGGTTCAACTGTGACCCATACGCCTTCTGAAACGTTTGCCATATCCTTGGCACAAAACAACCATTTCGGTCGGATAAGATAGGAACAGGCACTCCGTGACGTGCCACAACCCTTCTAAGCTAAATCTCTGCTAATTCCCTTGTGCTGTCTTCCTCACTGTTTGGTAGGAAATGTGTAGACTTGGTGAGTTGATCAATAATCACCTAAATCATAACATGCCCTCCTTGGGATCTCGGTAGCTTTGTAACGAAATCCGTTGAGATTGGTTCCCACCTCCATATGGGAATCTCAGGTTATTGCAGCAGCCCTGATGGTTTCTGGTATTCTGTCTTAACTTCGGCACAAGTAAGACAGTTACCCACATAGGTAGCTATATCAGCTTCCGACTTGGGCCACCCATACTAATCCTTCATGTGTTGGTACATCTTGTCGGATCCAGAATGGATCGAGTACCTTGACCTATGAGCCTTGTCCCAAAATAAGCGTACGTAAGTTGTCGCGAGACAGAACCCAAAGTCGTTCTTAGGCAATATATGCACTCCCATTCCACGTAACGCTTCAGCTTGTAGGTTTTCTGGCTTGAGCGCCTCTTGCTCAGCTTCACGAATCTGAGTAGCGGGATTCGCCTGTATGGTCATTTCTAAGGCTCGCACCCTTAGAGGCTTTGTGCGATCCTTGCGGCTCAAGGCGTCTGCTACAATGCTCGCCTTGTCCAGGTGATACTTAATCTCACAGTCGTAATCATTCAGCAATTCAACCCATCGTCGCTGTCGCATATTCAAATCCATACAAGTAATGATGCCAAATCTTCAACGCGCAATTACTGCACCTAGTTCAAGGTCTCTTCTCATGATCCTTTAATCAACGTAATGCGTACGCGGTGAGTTGGTCTCGTTGCATCAACACGCAATCGAGACCTTGTCGAGAAGCGTCACAAGAACCGCAATTCTATTAGTACTGTCAGGTGAGGACAAGTTAGGTATTGTCTCGGTTAGGGTTGTTAGCGGTTGAGCAATCCTTAAAAAGTTTTCTAGGAGTCGTCTGATACAGCCTACAATCCCCAGAAATTGTCATATCGTAGTTGCCGTCCTTGGGGCTTCCCAGTTCTTGATTGTAGGGTTGACCTGAATCCCGTTCTTATTCACCACGTAACCTAAGAATCTTGCCTCGCGAATTCCAAGGTTCGCACTTCGACATCCTAGCATGCAACTCTTCTTTCTCTAAGAGTCCCAAGATAAATTGCAGATGTTGCTCATGACCTTCCTTGGTCTTTGAGCATATAAGAATGTAGTCAATAAATTTAATCACGATCTTATCTAGGTACGGCTTGCAAACCCTATTCATGAGGTTCATGAATACTACTGGTGTGTTTGTTAAGCCAAACGGCGTAACAGGGAACTCGAGATGTCCATATCGAATCCTAAAGGCCGTTTTAGGGTTACTTTCTTCTCGTATCCTCAACTAGTGACATCCTGTCCTTAAGTCCATCTTGGAATAGTAGCAGGGACCCTGTAGTTGGTCGACAAGTCATCAATCCTTGGAAAAGGATACCGGTCCTTGATATCCAATTCTCTGAAGTCGATGCACAACGGAAACTGCCAACCTTCTTCTTATATAGCATTGGAGCTTCCCAAGGCGAGAAGCTTGGTCTGATGAATCCTTCGTTCTAGCAGTTCTTGTAGTTGAGTCGTTAGTCCTTGTATCTCGAACGAAGCTATTCGTTAAGGTGCCTTTGCCATGAGTGCCACTCCTGGCACTAGGTTTATCCTAAACTCCACTCGTCCGTGGAGGTAACCCAGGCAAGTCTTCAAGAAAGACTTCTGGGATTCCCTTTATGACGAGGATGGCTCCTAGCTCCAGCTCCTTGGTCTCCTTATCGACAATATGAACAATGAAGAGCTATGCGGCCTCTTCGAAGGCATTTCTGTGTCTCTATAACCAATGTGAGATGTCGCAAGTCCAACGCCTTATGGGGCCTAGTGCCCTCGCATCAATTGCAAGAAGGTTGTGTACTATAAGTGTCTCATCATTCACAAGAGGGGTGCAAATGATTTTCCTTATGACGAACAACTTCAGCTCTATACTTGGATATCCAATCCATGCTGACTACAATATCATGACTTCCCAAGTCAACGGTAATAGAAGGTTCCCGCTCTCTAAATTCCAAAATACAATCTCTAATCACCTCATCTACTTTAACTAACTTTCTATTTGCCAGTTCTAAAGAATACGGGGCGTCTATCCTACTTGAAACTAGGCCAAGTAGGTTCTTAATTCCTAAGGATACAAGGTTAAAGTCGGCGTCAGTGCCAATCAAAATGGATGCATAGTGTTGGTTAGTAGGGAACGTACCCATAATCGCATCTGGGTCCTGGCGTGCTTCACGAGCTCCGATCGTGAAGACCCTTCCTCGCTTGGTTCTTCCTAGGGCAATTTTTCCTAAAGTGCCCCACGTCCCTACATTTGAAGCAACCTGGAATTCTACCATTATCATTTCCGTCTTGGTTGCCGTCATCATTTCCTCCTTGTTTGGGATACTTCACCCAACAGGCATCCTTGCTGTGTCCTTCTTTTCCACACCTATCGCACTTAGGCCTTAGACATCGACCTTCATGGTGAAACTTGCACTCATCACATCTCGACTTAGTCCCCAAGTAAACCTTACCACCGGCCTTATTGGTGGCTCCATAAGCTCGCATGCCACGAGGCGGGTTCACTTCCCTTCTTTTGTTTGCTTTAGAGCTTTCATAACTGACTTGGGTGCCTATCTTTAGGTTCAAAGACTTTTGTAGGTCCCTCGGAGGTTGAGGTTAAACCTAATCCTTGTTAAGCTTAACACACTAGCAAGTGCGGAATCCAAGCTAGCATGCAAACCGTAAGTTTATATGAGAGTAAATGCTACAAAGAGAAAGGTAGACACGCAAGATATCAAAGTTTTCCCTTGTATTTCAGTGGACACGGTTACAGCCCTTGACCAAACTGAAAAATGCTCTCTACAAGACTGGTTCACTCACACATTTGAAATGAACACATACATGGGTATATATACCCAACACAGACTGCATGGTCGAAGGATGAAATGGATTGACCGAAAGATCATCTGTCGAGACACAAGCCTATCGAATGATCACAGATACCTCGAAGGATGATATCCTTCGAGGTCCATATTTTATCCATCGAAGGCTTATCTATCGAAGGCTTATCTTTCGAGGTCTCGAAGGATATAAACAATCCTTCGAGACCCATCCTTCGACACACACAATTTACATACAAAGTTCTAAGTGTTTGACCAAGTCAAACCAGGAGGATGGTTGACTTGGTCAAACTTACATTAAGCTCTAATAACACAACATCAAGACGACAAAAGACAACGTTTTATATCAATACAAAATACAGACAAAGTACAGACACAAGTGCACCAACAAACTCCCCCTTGGCTGTAGCTTTGTCTCTATCGTTGTGTCTTCACGTCTCTGATGTCCTTTCAACCGTCAAGTGATGCGCAGACCATGCACTTCCCGCATTCACAAGTAAGTTGAAGCAATAACGCGCCATCTTCTGAAACTTCATCGCTTGCTCCCGATCTCTAACCAAGTAGTTGATTTCATGATCTTTAAGAATGACAATATCCGACCTGGACATGTTAGTAATCCACATCGGATCTATCAATCGAAAGTTCTCATCACTGTCCTTAAACAAGATCACGGCTTCTCCAGTATCAGCATCATAGACCCAGCAGCGAAAGTTTCCAAGAAAATCTGTCTTCATCTTCATCAAAGGTATCTTCTTCATCAACTTTGGAGGATCATATACCAAACGATAACGAGCGGTGTTTGTCTCTGGATCAAGCGTGAACCTGATTTGCTCGTATCTAGGAAATTGTGGCTTGTACAGCGGATCCTTCCAACCTTTCCTTCTTTCCAATCTAATCTTCTTTGCGAACAACTCCACCATCTTATCACCAACCCGATTGATAACATCCATCTGAGCTAACACCGCAACATCATAATACGGAAGTGAAAGAATGCTAAGAAGAGACCCGAAGTATTGAAGGCCGCTTTCTCGCTTCACAACCATGCAGTGAAGATCCTTAACAAACATCCAACTGATAATCCGACCTCGAGCTTCATTTCTTTCCAACGTCATGTAGTTGGCTTGGTCCAACGGAGGGAGCGGAGGAGGATTCCTAGCTAGGAAATCCGCTCGCCATTCATTAACTGTTTTCTCACGGCTTTCTTGAGCTGAAGATGATTCTGAGGAAGGATTAGAAAGGTCTGCTGTCTTTGCTTCCACAAATTCATCATCAGGTGCATTAAGCTCTACATCATTCTGACCAACATACACAGGGCGTTCCGGATCCGAACCGATGAAGATTTCATCTATTGCAGAGAAATCGGTTTCGTCCGGAACTAAAGGAGTAGCATCAATCGTTGACAAATCAACCTTATCCAAATCAGTCAGCGCCAATATCTGTTCATCAGTCATCTCAGAAAGATATTCTCCCTCTTCTAATAGTTCACCCGTGACTGGATGATACTTTTGAGCACTTGAAGATTCAGGGAGATCAGCAAACGTTTCCGGCTCAAGACTAATATGTTCAAAAACTGCTGAAGCTTCCAATGTCTCAGTCGGCTCAGACGGACCAGTAGATGTTGGAGGAGCAGAAGGAGCATCTTGAGATGTACCAGACCCACCTTCAGCACCAGATGCAGTTGCACCTGAACCTGTGGCAGCTGGTTGATCAGGATTTGCTGCATCATCATCCTTATCATCGCCACGCCTTGAAGGAAGGATGCCCAAAGCTTTGCACCGTTCATTCCAAAGTGTAACAACTTTGTGATCAAATCTCTTAAAGTTCGCTTGAACAGGCTTGAAGGCTTCCATTAATCTATCATCACGATTCTTATATCGATCGGACAGCTCTTCATGCTTCTGTTTTAACGTTGTTGCCTCACGTTCTAGCACAGTACTATGCTTCTTCATTATCTCAACCTCTTTATCACGCGCCTTATTAGCTTCTTTCAGTCTTTCTATCTCTTGAGCCTGTTCTCTTATCTTGACATTCTGAGCACCAACAATCGAGACAAGCTTGTTGTGCGCTTCCACATCCTGAGTGCGCTGTACACGTTGCTCTTCAATCTTTCTAGTGTGACGAACAACTATGTTACCCAATTCACTGATTTGTTCTATCAGGAAGTGAATTTTCTCAGCATCAGATAACCCAGATAATGTTTCAGCTAGAGTAGGCCGTGAGGGCTCAGGGCCTGGGAAACCAGTCTGGCCAGATGAACCAGAAGTACCTGTTGGGCCAGGAATAACAAGAGGAGGACGTGGATGTGTACCTGAGACGGGGGTTGCAGGCGGCTGTTGATCAACAGGCGCCGTGCGTGCCCCAGAAGACGTATGTGGAGAAGAGATCAGATCCAGCATCTCTGATGTAGATAATTGTTCAATGATAGGAGGCAGCTGTTGCTCCGGAGGCGTTGTTTGTTGAATTGGATCAGTTGTAGTGACATCACCAGCCGTTTCACCTGTTGGCTTTGATCCGCCCCTTGATCTCTTAGAAGTACGAGTACCCTCTCTTCTTGCTTGTCTCTTCCTTCTGAGTAATCCAGGAGCACCAGGAATATAATCATCATCTTTATCAGATTCTGCGACATTCATTGGTTTCTCAATATGTTCAAAACCACGAAAGGCCCCACGCTGATCATAGACCTTTCGCATCCCTGGAGGAGGAGGATTATCATCCTCAGAAGATGAATCTTCACTACCAGCACCTCCTTCAACATCAGACGACGAACTACTTTCATCCGCCAACCTCCTTGGCTCGTCCACCTTACTTTTGCCTTTGTCAGCCGCAACATTACCTGACTGACTAGCAATACCACCAGCTCCACCTGCACTACCGCGAGCAGCAGGATCAACAAACACTCCCTGAACTTCTTCTGCAGCAACATTCACATCGACTTCAACATGTGCTGCAACACGTGAACTGCCAGCAGACTTCCTGCTCGTTGCCTTAATACCATGCTTAGCCTCGAGCTGCGTGGTAGCCAAAGCGATTAACCTTGGCTCTTCATCATCAGAATCACTCGCATCTCGACGCCATTTGTTGTTCTGCGGTGCCTCGTAGGTCGGAACATCAAGATGACCAATAAGTTTTCTAATTGGATCCGATTCCTTATAGTTGGACATGGATTTGAAAATCAGCAGTGTACGCTCATTCATTGGATTGACAGGAAGAACATCTGCTTCAGCTTTAGGAAGATCAGGAATCTGCTCATCAATCATCATCTGCAGAAATCTAGGATATAACCAAAACTTGGTAGATGTTCGTTGAGTTGCTGACGGAAGTGGCCTTCGAGCATTTTCTTTCAGATTGTCGAAAATATAACGTGATATGTTGAAAGGCTTGTTCAGAATCAACGCCGTAAACAATCCCGTTAAATCAATCGGCGACAGATCATATCCAGATCGCTTGTTGCTCAGGCAGTGAATAAGGATATGCAATAAGAGCTTGTATCTAAGCGGCATAAACTTTTTGTTGATCTGATTTGCAAGAACGTTGTCGCTGTACCGTAACCTCATCAGCAGGCCCCGCTGACATTGTAAATCAATAGAAGTAGCATCTTCTGGTTGATCACCTAGTTGCAGACGTGCTCTGATAGTGTTTTCTGTAATCACCACGGGTTTCTTAGCGACAAATCCTCTAATCACTTCTTGATTATCCACAGTCTCAACCACAGCCGAACTCTAGAAATCCTTGATATGAGACTGATAAGCAGTGTGCTGTGTAGTGATTGCATAGTTGATACGAGAGCGATGCAGATACTCCATTATTCCCGTGAATTCCGGACTGATTTTGTCTTCCGGTTGTAAATATGCCGCCATGTTGTGTCGAGATTCCGACATAGACTCAACCTCCGATTTTTCCTTCTTTGTTGGTTTTGCCCGCTCTTTCTTTTCTTTCGGTGCCATTTCTGTTCATGACAAAGACACGTAATGAGAAACATAGGTCAAACCGTCAACAATAATTCCATACTTAGAAAAATTTCAACTTGAAAAATTTCTAAGTGTTGAAGGATCGAAGGATCCCAACTAGTCATCGAAGGATGACATTTGAATCGAAAGATCATCATTTTGATCGAAAGGTGTCATTTTCTTCGAAAGATGGAAAGCCTTGTCGAAAGATCATCTTTCGGAAGATCATAATTTTGAAAGATGGTTTGATCAGTCGAAGGATCTGATCAAACGAAGGATGATCCTTCGGAAAGATTACTATCCTTAGAGACTTAATTCGAAGGATATTTTGAATCCCATCCTTCGAGGTCCAATGACATCATCTTTCGATCGAAAGATATCTTCCGGCGACACTGTTCAACGGCGATTTTCCGGCGACATTGTTCATCGGTTTTGATGACAGTTTTAAGTGTGTTTTAAGTGGTTTCAAACAATTTTAAGTACATCAAACATCAACAACCATTTAGAACACTTAAAACATACCTAACAATATCAAAACCCAACCCCGGACACAAAACCCCAAACCGAACACCAAACATCAATCATCAATATACACCCAAACCACAACCCATGACATCAAGATTTTTCAGACCATCAACAGTCAAAACAAAAACTCCGAAACCTAAAACATCAGTCAAGATATACATTTTAAACATCAAAAACCTACAACTAGCATATCCACATTCCAAAACAAAACACATGATTAGATGAAATGTTTATGTTGTTGTTTGAAAAATTGTATTAGGGTTATCCTACCGAGATTGTAGATGAAATCCTGATACAATAAGGTTTTGAGTAAATTTTGGCAGAGTTTCGGTAGGAATGGAGGTTTTTGAAATAGTGAAAATGATCAGTTATGATGAAGTGAAGAAGAAGACACCCTTATATACTCTGACCTCGAAAGTTGTACCATTTCGAAGGATAAATGATCTTTCGAAAGATGAAAAGGTGTTTCGAAAGATCACCCTTGGGTCGAAGGATCCCTATCTGGATCGAAAGATACCAGATATTTGAAAGATATTTGTTGGAATCCTCGAAGGATATCTTTCGACCTTATCCATCCTTCGAAAAGGTCTGATCAGCTCGAAAGATCAAATTGGTCAAATCCTTCGTTGACCAATTCATCTTTCGACTGAGATGACTGACTTTCATTGACTTTCTGATCTTTCGAGGGCCATTGCTTCCTCGAAGGATCAGATTTCCACCAACACTTTGAATTTTGGAAAATTTTGAAAAGTTGCCCGTTATGAAGTTCTGCAAAGGTCAGTTTTATGAAGTATTTCGGCTTGTCAGATATCTGATCGAGTACCAACATCGGTTAATCAAAAATAAGATTAAATTGAAAATCTTTTTGGATTTTGATAAAATAAAAGACAACAATTTTAGAATCCTTTGAATGTTATCAAACGACATCACCGCTAATGTCGTGCTGATATGCACCAAACGACACAAACTGTTTAACAAGACAATAAAAGTTAATCACTAAAGTTAAGCAGTAAATAAATATGTACAAACACAACAATATTTTTGCGAGTTTCTGGCGAAGAGAATCATATCAGTTTGTGGTCTTTTGTCAAAACACATTTCCTTTTAATATTCTTTTACAGAAGTTGATAAGTATTCTACCACAATTACCGATATTGTTATCCACTTAAACTCAGCGATCAAGTGTAATCATAATGCATTGAGATACGTTAACGTATGATTTATACTTACCGACCGGTGTTCATCCACTCACGACACATTCCCGTATCAAGGTATGCACGAGAGTTCATCTTACTGAGGAGTATACCATTTATCATCCGTTTTTAACGTATATACAATGTGAACAAGTCACTTATTTGATTTGAAAACAAGCCCTATGTGATAGAATCACTTATTGATGAGGAACTTGATTTTCATATGCATGAGGGCACAGGAGCAAGTCCGTGAACAGGTCAGTACTTTCGTACAGCAGAGAGACGAACTTGACTCCCGGATAAATGTGATATTTTATCACTTATTTGTTTGGACATGTGATTGTTGATCACTTATTGAGGTCGTATGCAATATGTACACGTATGTATGGTATCATGGAAGATCTAGACTCTTGTCTTTTATAGAAACAACCATGATACCCAGATGATAAACAGCATAAACCCCAAATATCTCAGAACCTCGGCAATCTATCAAACGAAATTTCGGTACCAAGACCATATGCCAATGAGCGGTTCCCACGCGGTTTTCAGTTCGTTATGTTTATATCCCCTGCACACTTTAAAATGATCGTGAGTCTACCGGTACATCATTAGTAGAGCTACTTATCTTTTTCTTTTCTTTTGATTTCCAAAAACATGTTTCGACCGACCTCTGATGTAATATCATTTTCTCTTATATTACCAAGAAACTCATTTTTGTTTTTCTATTGTTTTTGTGTTTTTCTGAAATTTTCTCCCCCTTAAATGCAGAAAGTAAATAAAGTAAAGACATATTTTTGTATTTTTGCGGTTTTTTAATGTTTTTGAATTTTCTTTGAAGCTTTCTCCCCCTAAAATTTAAAAACACGGAAAGTAGTTTTTTTTTTTTTTTTTTTTTTTTTTTTTTTTTTTTTTTATAAAGAAAAAAAATATACAAAAACGATTTTCCGATGTCGGTTACTCTTGCTTCACCTTTATGCCGTTTACCAAAAGTAAATAATCGAATCTTGATTTATCAAATGCTTTGGTAAAAAGGTCGGCACGTTGGTGATCGGTATGAATGTGAACCACATCGATAAGTCTCTTTTCAAAGCAATCACGTATGAAGTGATATTTAATATCGATGTGCTTCGTTTTTGAGTGCTGTACAGGATTTCTAGTGATCTGTAAAGCAGCTTCATTATCAACAAAAATAGGAGTAGTTAGGAATTCAAAACCGTAGTCCCGCATCTGTTGTTGGATCCATAGAACCTGGGAGCAGCAACTAGACGCAGCAATGTATTCCGCTTCACATGTAGACGTAGCCACACATGTCTGCTTCTTGCACTGCCAAGTGACTAGGCGATTGCCTAAGAACTGACATCCTGCTGTAGTTGATTTTCCATCTTTCTTGCAGCCGCCGAAATCAGAATCACTGTAAGCTTTGAGATCGAAGTTATCATCCTTAGGGTACCATAACCCGGTGTCAGGGCAACCCTTCAGATAACGAAAAATCCTTTTGACAGCAGCATAGTGAGAGACCTTCGGATTTGCTTGGTATCTGGCGAGAAGACACGTTGGATACATAATATCAGGTCTTGAGGCGGTGAGATACATTAAAGATCCAATCATTGCACGATAAAGCGAAGAATCCACAGCTTCCCCTTTTTCATCCGGAGTAATCCCGTGATTCTGCGGAAGAGGAGTAGAAATTGGCTTTGAATCGGACATCTGGAACCGGCTCAAGATGTCTCCGACGTACTTGGTTTGATGAATAAAAATACCGGATTCGGACTGATTAACTTGCAAACCCAAAAAGAACGTCATTTCACCCATCGCACTCATCTCGAATCGATCCTGCATCACCTTCTCAAAATCCTTGCATAGCTTATCATCGGTAGAACCGAAGATGATGTCATCCACGTATACTTGTACCAAGAGAAGATCTTCACCTTTTTCTTTGATGAAGAGGGTACAATCGATTAAACCCCGTCTAAACCCGTTGTTCAGCAAATAGGTAGACAGTGTCTCATACCAGGCTCGAGGTGCTTGATGAAGACCATATAATGCTTTGTTAAGTAATAAAACTCTATCAGGATGTAATGGATCTTCAAACCCCGGTGGTTGCTCGACGTAAACTTCCTCTTCGACTACTCCGTGTAGAAATGCACTTTTAACATCCATCTGGTACACCTTGAATTTCTTGAAAGATGCGTAGGCTAGAAAGATTCTAATAGCCTCCAGACGCGCAACAGGGGCGTACACTTCATTGTAGTCAATACCTTCAATCTGACTGAAGCCTTGAACAACTAACCTTGCCTTGTTTCGTACAACAATCCCACGGTCGTCCTTCTTACACTTGAACACCCAGCGAGTTCCGATCTTCTTGTAATTTTCGGGCCTATCAACCAATTTCCATACGCCCAACTTTGCGAACTGTTGAAGTTCTTCTTGCATTGCTTCCACCCAGGAATCATCTTTCAGTGCCTCCTTCCAAGATCTAGGTTCTTCTTGGCTAACATAGCAGGCGAAAGACCAATCATTTTGTTGTCCCGATTCTCGTATCTCAGCATACAAGCCAGCATTTTCATTATTTCTGATTTGATTTCTTGTCCTTACACCACTGAGAACATCACCTATAATATTCTGCTGAGGATGAATGTTATGAATTCGGGTTTCAGGAACTAAAGGAATTTCAACATTGGTCCTTAAGTTATTGATATTTAAATTCCCGATATCATTTTGAAGCTGTTGAGATGTGGAAGATGATGCATTTTCTTCTTGAGCAATTGGCGCAGATACTGGATCCGTTGCTTCTGAAGTACCTTGAACCGGACCCCGTGCTTCACCATCATAAGCATCAACATATTCCTCATCTTCCGATGACAAGTTGTAGTCGACAGCATCATTAAACACCTCATTTGAAGCGAGATTGTTGACAGAAGAAGACGCTTGCGAGTCAACAATGATTGGGCGAACTAACGGAGAGCCAGTCGCATTCTCGCTTTCAGACAACATTTGAGCAATTGCATTGTCATCATCAAATGTCGGCAGATTGAATGAGTCGAAAAGACCATCATAATCGAACATCCATGGATCTCCAGAAGGCTTCGGAGGATTAGAATATCTTTGAACTCTTACTTCACCCCACTCTTCAATCCTCTTGGTAGTCAGGTTCCATACTCGCAGATTAGGAGTAGCATACCCAAGGAAGTAACCTTCGATAGCTTTGGCACCAAACTTCCCGTCAGGTTCAATCATGGTACATGGTGCACCAAAAGGTTCTAGATATTCTAAATCAGGAGTGTTCTTGTGTAGAAGTTCGAAGCACGTTTTGCCATGTCTTTTCACTGTGAGAACCCTGTTTAACGTGTAGCAAGCCGAGGCAACAGCTTCAGTCCAGAATCGAACTGGAAGCTGAGACTCAACCAACATGGTTCTTGCAGTCTCAATTAAGGTTCTGTTCTTTCTTTCAGCGACTCCGTTTTGTTGTGGCGTGTACCGAGAGCTATATTCATGAAGAATTCCTTTTGCAGTGCAAAATTCATCCATAACCCTGTTTTTGAACTCGGTTCCGTTGTCGCTTCGAATTCGCCTCACCTTTAGATTGTAAAGATTTTCCAACAAGGTGATCAAATTCTTTAGAATCTCTGGAGTCTCGCTCTTGTGGACCATGAAATCAACCCATGAAAATCTTGAATAGTCATCAGTAACTACCAAGCAGAAAACTTCTCCGTGCACACTCTTGTGTTTGACTGGGCCGAAAAGGTCCATATGCAGACGTTCGAGTGGCATGTTGACAGTGTTAACCTTCTTCAGTGGATGAGATTTCTTGATCTGCTTCCCTTTCTGACACGGCACACAGACATCTTGAAGTTGAAAATTCTTCACATTGACACCTCTCACCAGATTGTTTTTGACAAGGTGATTCATTTTTCTGAGGTGAATATGACCCATCCGTCTGTGCCAAGAGATCGTCTCCTTTTCAGTGGCCTTTGAAATAAAACAAGTAACTTGTTTGGACTTGGTTATTGCTTGGCTCATATCGAGGACATACAAATCATTAATCCTTGGTGCTGATAAGAGAATCCATTCTTCGGGAATCTTGAAACCTGGCTTCAGCACATAGCAACCCGCAGCATCAAAATGCACAGTGAACTTCTTGTCGCAGATCTGAGAAACACTCAGGAGATTGTGATCCAACTGTTGCACATAATTGATTTTGTCGAAACTCACAACTCCATTTGAGATCATTCCCTCGCCGGTGATATACCCTCCTTTGTCTCCAGCAAACGCAACATATCCTCCTCTTATACTTCGCACATCGAAAAGAAGACGGTAGTCGCCCGTCATGTGCCTGGAAGCCCCACTATCAACGATCCAAAGACTATTAATAGTTCCTCCTGGAGCCGCCTGCACATGCAATTAGCTTTTCAGTTTGAGAGGGGGACCCAAGCCTTTGTGGACTTGGGTCGTCCTTGATCATCAAGGAAAGTGATCTCAATCACTTGATGATTAGGAAAAAGAACTTGTGATGCTCCCCCTGAATGAATTACCTGCTTTTGTTTCCAAACTGTTTGTCCATTACCAGTATTCGAATTTATTGTTTTAGCATTCACTGGTTTTACAGTTTCAAATTTTGGTTGTACAGGTTTTTCTCCTTTGACCTCTGATTTTAAGGCCCTTTCAATTACCTTTTGATTCTTTTGCTTTAACTTCTTTTCCCTTTCTTTCAAGACACGTGGGTCTTGTTTCGGGGAAACTGATCGTTTTCGGTAATCGATTTCTTGGGGAGCACTCGTTGTTGACTTCAGCTTTTGCACGTGTGGGCAATATCTTACAATATGCCCAACTGTCCCACATTCAAAACATGTTCTCCGCTCTACAAACTTCGGAGAAACATGTTGATGACCAGACGGAGGACCAGAAAATGAACTTTGTGATCTAGACGTGCTTGGACCTAAATCACATCCGTTGGTGTGTTGGGTGTAATTATTCTGATCATTTCGTTTCAAAATTCTAAACTGTTGTATAAACTCAAGATTAGATTTATCCTGAAATGTTTCAAGTTTGTCTGAACCCGTGGATCCAACAAAGTTCATTTTCGGTCCTTGCTTCTTAACAGGAGCTCTTTTGTTTTGCACCTTTTGTTGTTGAACCTTAGGCTGCTCAACCCTTGATTGTTGAATTTTAGGTTGTGCAGCCTTAGGTTGAGTAGCCTTAGACTGTTCAACTTTAGGTTGTTGAACCTTTGGTTGTTCAGTCTTAGGCTGCTGAACTTTAGGTGCTTGAACATTCTTGTTCTGAGCCTTCTTTCCCTGTACCTTACCCTTTCCGGAATTGACTTGTTGTTTTCGCTCAATTGGTAGTTTTTGATTTCCATATTGTTTTCTAATTTGTTCTTTTGGAATTGGATCACATTGAGTGACGGTAATTTTGCCACTTTTGTTACCCAAAAACTTATCAGTGCATCCTTCAAAAATTTGCTCAATTAAATCTTGATTTACATTTTTAATTGGAAAATCTTTGTTAGAGTAGATTTTGCTATCTCCCTTGAGCGTGTACAACAAGTTATTCCCTTCACAGCTAGAAACAGGGGACTTCATTGCTTTTGACGTTTCAGTCTTACTCGGTTTCACTGGTGGATCACACAGGATGTGATTCTCAATTGGAATATCTGTTGTAACCGAGTTAGACTGTTGTTTCACAGTCTCTTCAGATTCATCATCCGAAGAATCAGTATCCTCAATAATGGGAGGACTCTGTTCCTTAACACACGATGAATCTGTCACATTCTCAGATTCTGATTGACCCGAGGATGATGTACCAGTTGTGAACCCGAGGCCTGCTGCAAAGTCATCTAGACCGAGTGGCACAGTAGGTTCAAAACGGGGCATATCCTCGTCATCAGGCAATTTGGAGTAATTGTGATTCATTGGGGGAGGACATGATTTGAATCCAATACACGGTTTATCCCCCTTTTTCTTTCTTTCTTGAACGTCAATGATGTGATCCAATACAAAGCGGGAATTGGAATAGCTTTCCAATTTCTGCTTAATTGTTTCACATTCACATCGAGCTGTTGCCAACTCTACCATTTGCTTTTCAATTGTGTCAATAAGATTGTTGTTAGCATGTTGTTTTCGCAAAACAGCCTTTTGTAATTCTGAAACATCATGTTTTAATGACGCAATTGTTGCTTTAAATTCCTTTTCATTTCTGGTCAAAAACAAGTTAGCTTCAGTTGCTTTAGAAAGATCTACAATCAATTCTTGATTGTGTTTGTTTGTGATTTCAAACTGACTTTCCTTTTCAGCATATTTAACATTTAAGCTATCACAATTTTTACAACTAACTACAGTGGGTTCATCGACACATACCTGGCTTGATGAACTGTCGACATTAGCCATAAAGGCTGAATGGAAAGAAAAAGATCCATCTTCAGAGAAGAACTGAGCAAGCTTCTCGGAAGTTCCAGCAGATTTCTGGCAAAGAATAGATCTCCTCTTGCATAATGCTTCAGCTTCAGCCAAAAGCTCATCAACTTCCAAATCTAAAGCATCACTTGATAAATCACCAGCATCAAGTGATTCCCCATCCATGCTCCCACTATAACCCGAACTATCTTCATCTTCTGAAGATTCACCAGCAGACACAGGTTCTACGACCTTCTCAATCACTTTAGCATAAAATGCTGTTCCACCATTTCCTCCTTCTCCAAGCTGAACATTCCAATTGCAAGTTTCATCAGCTTGAACAACTAATCCTCTGTGGGAATTAGTGTTTGAGGATCCAGAAGCATTTCCTCCAACGGGAACTATTGATCTGTCAGAACTGTTGTTCGATTGCTGTTGTTGCTGCCCTTGATTCCTGAAGGGATTCTGATTCCCTTGCTTAGGCGGCTTCTGACATTCCCGCTTGAAGTGGTCCTTTTCACCACAGTTGAAGCAGGTGACAGCATTCTTATCAAAACCATACTTGGTGTTGTTGTTGCTATTCAAGTTGGTTCTTCCCGTCCTTTCCATAAACTCCTTTGCTCTTCTAATTGCACTAGCAAGAGCCCATTTGATATCCATCATTTCAAACTCTTCCCTATCCACTTGCTGATAATCTTCATTGGTTAGATTGATATTCCCAATCTGACCTGCAACCAATCCACAATAAGCACTGACCAAGGTGTTCAACATCTCCATATGCTCCTTGGCTACTTCGACACTGACTTTGGAAAAGCTGGAAGTGTCTAATCTGACTGTGTTCGGATTGGAAGTGGCTTGAAAGTTTGAAGAGCTTCCATAAAACCCTTGCTGTTGCGGTTGTTGCTGCTGAGCTCGACTTGGATCTAAGAAAGGCGGTGGTGTGAATTGCTGAGCTGTCGGTTGCACATTCTGTTGTAGAGAAGAAGAATCTGGTCTTGAGTACATCCTCGTGTATGCTGAAGGATCAAACTGATTTGTTGTGGAAGGTCCGGTGTTTGAAATGAAGGCTGTTTGAAGCTTCGCATGTTGTGAGGCTGGTCTGTCTCCACTGATACCTCCTGCAATCCCAAAATACATCTCGGGATTTTGAGGAGTTTGTGTCCTTTTTGCCTTAAGCTTTTCTTCAACATCCTTGTTCTCCAACTTCTGAATTAACTCATAAACGGTGATTGTATCCAGAACACCGTTTTCTTTCAGGATCTCAAGATAACTGCTCCACTTTGTTGGTAAGCTATCAGCGAATCTCTTCACCATTTCTTGTGGAGTGGCAGTGACTCTAAAAGCAAACATCTCGCTTAACAAATGATGGAATCTTGTAGATAAATCTGCCAATGTTTCATTCTCCAGACACATGAATCCTTCAAACTCTTTCTTCAGTAATTCTTGCTTGATCTTTCTAGACTGAGCATTTCCTTCACACCTTAATGTGAGCATATCCCACAAGCTTTTAGTAGTCGTGCAGTAAACAAACTGGTGGTAAATATCTTTGTGAAGAGCTTGTGTGAGAATCATGAATGCCTTCTTTTCCAACTCAAATTTCTTCTTATTATCTTCAGACATGGTGCTGTAAGTTTCTGGATTAGATCCTGCAACTTCCAATTCATTGTCGAATTCAGTGAAGAAGCACATCCATAGATCTTGACCTTGCCCCTGAACATAAGTTCTCAGCCTTTCTTTCCACCATCCCCAATCATTGATATGATTTAACTTTGGTGGTTTTGTGCTGGTGCCGGTTTCACTGTCGTTCTGCATCATAGCTTGAATGCTGCTGCTTTGATTTGTGACTAAAGCCCATTGATTTGCAGTGATCATTGCAGCTGAAGGTGGGACAATAGCCTGCATCCATGCAGTTTTGTTGAAATCTGAAGCAGGTTGTGTAGCTGATGATTGTGGAGTCAAGGTTGTTTGCGTCCACGCGGTTGGATCCCACTGACTATTCGTAGCCGATGATTGTGGAGTTGAAGTTGTTTTAGTCCACGCCGTTGGATCCCACGGACCGTTTGTTCCCATCTTGTAAAGACAATGAAAATATATCCTTGATTGAAAGATAACAACCACTCGAAAGATACTTGATCGAAAGATCTGAAAAACACAACTTGTTAACCTGAAACAAACAATTATCGAAAGATGAGATTTTGTTCGAAGGATCAACAGTGTTCGAAAGATCACTGTTGAGTTTCGAACAACGATTTCGAAAGATTCTCCCAATCGAAGGATCCTTATCTTTCGAAAAAGTACTGTAGATTGAAAGATGTATGTTTCGAAAAGATTCCTTGGATCGAAAGATAGGTCACAGACTTCGAAGGATGTTCGAAGGATGAGTATCTTTCGAGCCTCCTTTGATCGAAAGATGATCTTTCGACTACGAAGGGTATCTTTTGATCAGATCTGACACAGTTGACAAAAGTTGACAGGTTGGTGAAAAGTTGATTGGTTGGTGAAAAGTTTTCGGCAGAAAGGTATGTTCAGACCATACTTTCTGCCAACCCAGATTTGACTTGATAAAATATTGCCCAAAAACAGAAGATCTTATCCAGAAACCGGTCACCGGATAAGCCGGAATTTTGGCCGGAAATTACCAAACCTTTTACAAACAAGTTTTTAAGTTACCCAACCCGTTCTTTAACACACCCGGTCAGTTTAGAACACGTTTTTATGTCTAAAAAAGGCAAGAAAAACACTAAAAACGGGTGCTAAACCAAGTGAGTTTTTGTCCAAACACTCCAAAGTCTTGTATAAACTCGGTTTTTTTAACAAGGAAAAGAGCCACGGCTCTGATACCACTTGTAGGTCCCTCGGAGGTTGAGGTTAAACCTAATCCTTGTTAAGCTTAACACACTAGCAAGTGCGGAATCCAAGCTAGCATGCAAACCGTAAGTTTATATGAGAGTAAATGCTACAAAGAGAAAGGTAGACACGCAAGATATCAAAGTTTTCCCTTGTATTTCAGTGGACACGGTTACAGCCCTTGACCAAACTGAAAAATGCTCTCTACAAGACTGGTTCACTCACACATTTGAAATGAACACATACATGGGTATATATACCCAACACAGACTGCATGGTCGAAGGATGAAATGGATTGACCGAAAGATCATCTGTCGAGACACAAGCCTATCGAATGATCACAGATACCTCGAAGGATGATATCCTTCGAGGTCCATATTTTATCCATCGAAGGCTTATCTATCGAAGGCTTATCTTTCGAGGTCTCGAAGGATATAAACAATCCTTCGAGACCCATCCTTCGACACACACAATTTACATACAAAGTTCTAAGTGTTTGACCAAGTCAAACCAGGAGGATGGTTGACTTGGTCAAACTTACATTAAGCTCTAATAACACAACATCAAGACGACAAAAGACAACGTTTTATATCAATACAAAATACAGACAAAGTACAGACACAAGTGCACCAACAACTTTCTTTTGTTATTGCCCGAAGACTCCACATGAGTTTCTTTCTTGTTTGTCTCAGATCCCGAAAACTTTCTGTAGGACCGAGTTTCGGGACCGAAACCGTGATTCTTGTGAGATCGGTTCAAGACGGGAGAGATTAGACATAAACAAACAACTTCTTTGTATTAATCCGGTAGTATAACATTACAAATCGGCCCGATTACATGATAACCGAACTAATACCAAAGAAGTATACATCCGGGGAGAGACCAAGTGGTGATCTCTCCCGGTGAGGTCTCAAACCTCCTAAACTCTCCTTATGTTGCAAATGACAAGGGTTTTCTATTTATAGTCACACCCCTTGTCTTGCAAACACACACGGTCAACCGAATAACCCTCTCGTTTGACCACTTCAAACGAGCGGGTCTATACACGTTCGATAGACCGTTTCACTAACTATTACAAATTCAGCGTAAAATAAAACTAATCTATTCGACAAGCATCGGACACAAAATCTGCATCAACAAATTCCCCCTTGTCCGTTGCTGTCGAATGCTGAAAATGCAACTGCAATCGATCTTCAGTCAAGTATTCATCTTCTCTGTGTTAACAAATTCCCCTTTGACCGATGATCCAGGTAAGTAGTATCTTGACGCTCCTTGTAAAATATTTCCCCCTTAAAGTACGCGTATCCGTGTTGGGTGTTGTGCAATTTCCTCAATTGACCGATCTTCCGCTGATCTTCCAATACTCCAACCGGCATTTGAAAAGGGTTCCAATCTTTAAGAACTGCATCAAGTCTTGGTCTTCTCATAAGAACTCTATTTTGATACAAGCATACTACATTGATAGAGATTTCTGGTGAACTATCTTCTGTAAACCGTCTTTGTGGAATCGACCAAGTAATGCACTTTAATCTTCAGCATCAACACTTAGGGAAGTCAGCTAGACCAAGTGTATCCCTTGCAAGCTCAACCAGCATGCTTAGTTGAACTACATCCAGATCTCATTGTCTCGCCTTTGTGAAGTTGACCACGTAATGCACTACGGATCTTCAGCATCAGTACTCAGGAAGTCAGCTTGACCAAGTACATCGTTTGCAAACTCAACGAATTGAGTTACCCCCAGATCCCTGTAAAATCCCAAGGAAACATCAAACCCAAAACCGAATCCTGCAGGTCTTCAGTCTTGAATTATCAGCTTTCATAAAGATTCCCCAGGTCTTCAGTGAACAGCGCTTTTGTAACTACTGTAGACTTTAGAAACCTGTATTTTTCCGTGCAAAACCCTTCACGCTGGCTGGAGAATTAATTAAAATCCTCAAATATGTGTCTGTGCAAAACATTCCACGCCGAACCGTTAGTATCACCAGAAAATCACAAACTCTACCACCTGTGATTGCGTTTAGAAATTTACCGAAGAAATTCAACATACGAAATTTTTATTCCCCCTATTTCTTTGGTAAGATTTCTAAACCTTAACAGATTCTCTCCACTTCAAAGAAACTGTCGTCAAATGTTCACCAATTCCCTCCACTGAGCGGAACTGTCGTCAATCTTCGTTGAATGTTCTTGGTTTTTCGAAAAATCACGAAAACGAATTTCTTCTTTGCATATGCTAGTTGAATAAGAACGTCCCCTAGTACCCCGTTGGATCCGACTTGTATCCCTCCAAAGACTTTGTGAACTCGTTAGGACCGGTATTGACATTCTAGGTTCATTCATTCGTTACCAAATGCGAGAATATGACAATAAACAAAAAGATTTCTTCGTTGCATATTCTAGTTGATAAGGAAATTTCGCCTAGTACCCTGTAGGATCCGACTTGTATCCCTCCAAAGACTTTGTGAACTCGTTAGGACCGGTATTGACATTCTAGGTTCATACGTTCGTCTTCAAATGCGAGAATATGACAATAAACAAAATGCTTTCGAACATTTTCGAATAACCGATAACAATCATAAACATTGACGTGCGGAAGTGAACATACCGTTTTGTTTTTGGCCCATAGTAGTCAAGTACCAAATTTGACGTTTGCGTCGGTAACCGTGACTACCCCACATTTTTCAAAATATCAAGTTTTCATCATCTCTTGTTTTCATCATGCCGCATCATCCCGCGCGCTCCCAAATTCGTACAAATTTGACATTGACATTTAGAAGCGCGGTTCAACTAAACTTTGTGAACACCCGACCCCATGTGCATGTAACTAAAGTTTATAAAGAACCATGGAGTAGATAACCTTAGCCCAAGTGTTTCATTATAGTCAGCCCAAAACCGTGAATTGCATCTCTCACCAAATGGCCCCAAAAAAAATTAACAAGTGCAAACAATAGTGTGAGGCCTAATATTGAACCAATTCGTTGAAGCCCACTTCATTTGATGGCAATTAATAAAGCTCAAAAGTCAAACAACTAATCTTGTTTATCAGCCGACAACCACATCTATATTTCTTGGACAATTTTTTTTTTTTTTTTTTATTCTGACCAAAATGTTACTAGACCTTTATCACTGACCACCACTTCTTATTGGACCTTTAGCACATGGGAGTAACAGATCTGATGTCATATGAGTTCAATGGCCCAATAAAATTAAAATACCTTAAGTGGGCTCGAATAAGACCTAGCTGCCCCTTTTGTCTTTCTTCTCCTCTGCGATAACACTTCAGCCGACAACACCTTCTCCTTTTTTTTTTTTTAATCTCCTTCAACCTCACTTGAATCACAACTCAAACATTCAACCGCCGATTATCATGTCCACATCTGGCTCTTCGATAAACAAAGAACAGCAGCAGACATCTATCTTTCAAGTTCACTCTTCTTCGATACCCACATCAGCACATCTGCGATACATACATCAAACAGCAGAACAGAATCCATTAAAATCCGAAATCAGCAAACATCTTCATGTCCGACTTCTTCTTCTTCTGTTTCTGCACAAACAACAGCAGCCTTCATCTTCTTCCTGCGATACCAACATCAGACATCCAGGTCGAAAGATATCAGGTCGAAAGATGTATCCTTCGAGCTGATCAGACTGGATCCTTCGAAGCATAAGATATATGCTGGATCCTTCGATACACAACATCTGTCTGATCTTTCGAAGTTGTTGAGGATGAGGGTGATCCTTCGAAATCTGATCTTTCGATTCTGGATCCTTCGAAACTGTCTGATCTTTCGATTCTGGATCCTTCGAAACTGTCTGATCTTTCGAAATATGCTGGATCTTTCGAAGTTGTTGAGGGTAAAGATGATCCTTCGAAATCTGTTTGATCTTTCGAGCACCCTTACATCTTTCGAAATATGAAGCTGCCAAGAACATCTCAAGAACACAGCCTCTGTTCTTATGCAGATTTGACGAAAACATTGTATTTTTTATTTTTGATGATGATAACTTGATTATTTAGGTGAAAAACATAAAACCCAACACTCGTTTCAGCACAGATCTGAATATTCGGGTCTAGATCTGAGTTTTTCTCATTTTCACCCAACTTTTCTTCTTGAACAAAAATCACTAAAATCACAGATCTAGAGCACATGTGACTTAGTAAACGGTTAGATTTACTAAATCGGGCACCATGGCTCTGATACCAATTGTAGGACCGAGTTTCGTGACCGAAACCGTGATTCGTGTGAGATCGGTTCAAGACGGGAGAGATTAGATATAAACAAACAACTTCTTTGTATTAATCCGGTAGTATAACATTACAAATCGGCCCGATTACAAGATAACCGAACTAATACCAAAGGAGTACACATCCGGGGAGAGACCAAGTGGTGATCTCTCCCGGTGAGGTCTCAAACCTCCTAAAATCTCCTTGTGTTGCAAATGGCAAGGGTTTTCTCTTTATAGTCACACCCCTTGTCTTGCAAACACACACGGTCAACCGAATAACCCTCTCGTTTGACCACTTCAAACGAGCGGGTCTATACACGTTCGATAGACCGTGTCACTAACTATTACAAATTCAGCGTAAAATAAAACTAATCTATTCGACAAGCATCGGACACAAAATCTGCATCAACAAATTCCCCCTTGTCCGTTGCTGTCGAATGCTGAAAATGCAACGGCAATCGATCTTCAGTCAAGTATTCATCTTCTCTGTGTTAACAAATTCCCCCTTGACCGATGATCCAGGTAAGTAGTATCTTGACGCTCCTTGTAAAATATTTCCCCCTAAAAGTACGCGTATCCGTGTTGGGTGTTGTGCAATTTCCTCAATTGACCGATCTTCCGCTGATCTTCCAATACTCCAACCGGCATTTGAAAAGGGTTCCAATCTTTAAGAACTGCATCAAGTCTTGATCTTCTCATAAGAACTCTATTTTGATACAAGCATACTACATTGATAGAGATTTCTGGTGAACTGTCTTCTGTAAACCGTCTTTGTGGAATCGACCAAGTAATGCACTTTAATCTTCAGCATCAACACTCAGGGAAGTCAGCTAGACCAAGTGTATCCCTTGCAAGCTCAACCAGCATGCTTAGTTGAACTACATCCAGATCTCATTGTCTCGCCTTTGTGAAGTTGACCACGTAATGCACTACGGATCTTCAGCATCAGTACTCAGGAAGTCAGCTTGACCAAGTACATCGTTTGCAAACTCAACGAATTGAGTTACCCCCAGATCCCTGTAAAATCCCAAGGAAACATCAAACCCAAAACCGAATCCTGCAGGTCTTCAGTCTTGAACTATCAGCTTTCATAAAGATTCCCCAGGTCTTCAGTGAACAGCGCTTTTGTAACTACTGTAGACTTTAGAAACCTGTATTTTTCCGTGCAAAACCCTTCACGCTGGCTGGAGAATTAATTAAAATCCTCAAATATGTGTATGTGCAAAACATTCCACGCCGAACCGTTTGTATCACCAGAAAATCACAAACTCTACCACCTGTGATTGCGTTTAGAAATTTACCGAAGAAATTCAACATATGAAAAATTCGACAAGCATCGGACACAAAATCTGCATCAACACTTTCCCATACGAATAGCTTCTTCAGTAAGTGTAACACTCAAATCGATAGCCTCTGTGATGGTTGGAGGCTTTGAGGCAGTGACCATGCTCAGGATTTGAGGTGCAAGTCCCCAAATGAATCATTCAATTCTCTTGAATTCAGGCTCGACTAAGTAGGAAACAACCCTAGACAAATCGTGAAAGCGTTGGACGTACTCAGCAATCTTTGGCCCGTCCATTTTCAAATTCCAAAACTCAGTCTCAAGCTTCTGGATTTCAGCCCTGGCGCAGTATTTCTTCCGCATCAATTCCTTGAGCTCGTCCCAGCTCAGTGCATAAGCAATAGCTTCACCAAGGGTCTGAACCTGAGGTTCCACCAGGAGAGTGCGCCATCCAAAAACAACCCTGAGATATAGGTGACTCTCTGCTCGGGCGAACATTTACTCATTCTTAAAATGGAGTCAGTCTTTTCTGCCCAACGAACAAAAGCAACGGCACCTCCTGTGCCATCAAAATTCAATGGCTTGCAATCCAGGAACTGTTTATAGGTGCAACCAGTTGGAGGGTTATTTCCGGGAGTGCCACCGCTGTGTTCAGAGCAGAGGGCTTCATGCTGTGCTATAGCTTGGGAAATGCGCTCATTGAGTTCAGCCTCAGTTCTTGGTAACGTATTGGTGTCCGTGTCACGTTTGGGCGGCATTTTCTTCTTGCAAATGGTATGCGGTAGGTTAGACGACATTCAATAATTGTCTATGAGGTATATATCACCACAAGCAAACATGTAATCTCCTAATATCACATACATGTATAATCAACAATGTATAAGTAAGAAAACAACCACTGAGATTTCATATATGCTTGACAACCTGACTTATTGTTTGTAACAGGGAAAACAAAATCTACTCGAGGTTACATCACCTCGGTCATAGAAGTTCCATAATATGAAAGTAGTAGTTATTTTCCTTCTACATTGGTTTTCTTAGGTCTTTAGCTTCACAAAGACGGGTATACCTCCCAAGAGATGGGGGTTGTACATATATAGGTGATAGAGAGTGTAACGTCACTGAATCTTTCCCGAATGTTAGCCATCTTCACTTGGTTAGATATCGGTTCCCAAACGACTTGTACGAGTAGAAGTGTCAGACATGAAGTAGGCAAAGACAGATCTCCTACTTTGTAGAGTGCTATAGCAACTATCTGGGTTTTGTTCTATTAGATGGAGGTGTGGACACTTAGAAATTTTGAATGGGTGGTGATCATTGGCTTGACCCGTAAAGTCCACCAGGATTTCCTATGCACTACAAGTTGTTATTACGTGGGCCCCTGTAATAATAAATTGTCTTGCATGGTCACCCTTATTTTCCCTCGTTTCAAAGCAGATAATCAACCAAAGAGGGGACACTACTGTCCTTATACCTCCGACATGGAAAGGGCCATTGCAGTGGTCCACGCGCTAATATCCATTATCATTAAGCGTGAATAGGCACGATGCTTAGACGTAATAGGAATAAGGAGTATTCCTAGTAGTTGGAGGGGCACCTTCTAGATGAGTACTTCATCTTCCTTATCTGGTCAAGAGTGTCATCAATCTTGTTTCACAAGAGCCACAGGGACCTCGTCCTGCTGATAAGGTTGTTATCCAAGGTTGCCTCCTCCGCCTCACCGTCACTACCGTAGTCAGGCACCTTCACATTCGAGAGGGAAGAGCAGACATCTTCTACAAAAACAAGCTCAGGATCTCGTTGGAAATCACTTCAGCCATGACCTTTGCAATAAACGCAAGGTCGATAGTCTCATTGTGCGAGTCAAGAACAATAATAGGATTCGGAGTCGAAGGTATCTCGTTCACGTCAATAATTATTCCATACCCTTATACGTATATATATTAATGAATAAATATGTTACTTAGTATCAACAGGCAAATAGATGCATCATGTCACATATAACTCTCGTTTGTCCTTTTAGGGGGGTGGGTTCATTTTATCTTTGGCAAGTCTATCTCACGTAGACTATACCTCAATTGGCATTTTAATTTGGGGTATTCTCATCCCTACTAATGTCCTTGCCTTGTTTTTTCTTTGAAAAATGTTTGACTCATGGATCTTGGCGCTTTCGTAAATGCAATGAAAAACCTTTTTGTAAAAATGTTTTCGTAAGAGAGTCCTAGTGATTGTAGTCTAGACTCGATAAGGAATCCTAGTTCACTACAATCGAGGCTCTGATACCAAACTGTCACACCATGATATTTGCGGAAGCGTATGCGTGTGACTTGATTGGTTCTCATTGCATTCGATTTTAATAACCAACTATATGATCAAAATGATGTTCATCCATTCATAAGGTTCAAAACATTACAAACTCCAGTCATTTAAGTTTCAAATAACACAACCTTTGATTAAGTTACAAACCAACAAAAGTGGATGACATCTAAACTTGAAATTTACATCCAGAAACAACACCAGCGCCCAAGATTCAACTTGTTTCCTAAAATAAATGTAATTTTTGAAAACATCAACAAACGTTGAGCGAGTTCATGCGTTTTGTATGAGTACTGATAAGCTTGTAACATTTGAGAGACTCTTTTGAAAACATGTATGAAAAGCGTCTATGAACAGATCAATTAATGTTTTGCAAGGACATTAATGTATGTGAAGACATAGGGAGTACTCATTAAGAGTAGACTTTTGTCTTTGTCGAATCCCCTCGACTGTGTCGAATTCCCCTCGACTGTGTCGAATTCCCCTCGACTGTGTGAAATTCACCTTGACTGTGTCAAATTCCCTTGACTGTATCAAATCACCTTGATTGTGTCAAATCCCATTGATCGTTGCCGAATCACCTCGACTGGGACACTAAAGCACTCTAAGTGGTCACCTAAGGACCATGAGTGGGGCTCGGCCATACCCGTTAGATCTAACCTTTGTCCATGATTCTTATGAGAGTTATTGGCATTTCAGTTTTTGCATATGCTCACATGATCTAATAGTTCATTTCATAGCCAAATCATACCATCGTAATGTATGTAACATGTATTCCACCCCCAAGAATTATAAATCCGAAAACAATTAAGAGAAAAGGGTGACATGAACTCACAAGTTTGCGTCCAGCAGTCTTGTATTTTCAAGGGTCCTCCTAGGAGTCATACGACTACCTACACACGTGCCATGTTTTATTAGACGTTTAAGTCGCTTAACGACTCCTTGTCTTGGTTGTTCATTACGCTTTGTTTCGGAAATCTTGGTGTATTTTGCGTTACATCATTGATGTATATTATAATATTCCAAAGTATATAATTTTCAGTTAAAATAATAATGTTTTAACTTAAATTATTTTCATCCATTTATTTGGAATATTGTCAAAATAATATATATTTGCCTTAGTTTGTGTTGTAATTCTTTTCATGGATATTTCCCATGTATGGGTATAATTATATTTGTGTATTTTGCCAATTATTTGAGGTGTATTCCGGTGTGTATTCGTACGTATGAGAATACGTATCTTCTTGTATTTATTAAGTATTCGTATACTTAATTTTTGTATTTACATTTTCCGGAATATTGTTTTTAACCAATAAAATCCCCAATTTGTATTCTTAAAATATATAAATATTTTAAGAAAACCTTTATAGAAGATTGTTATAATTTTTCCTTGGCAAAAATACTTATATTTCATGTAAACCTCAAAAATAATATATTTTCAAGTTTAATTTAGAAAATATTATAAATCCATTTTTCACCCAAAAATAATATATTCCAAGTTTAATTAAGAAAATATATATTTTCTCCAAAAATAATATATCTTCTAATAATTCAAGAAAACATATATATTTTTCTTTACTCAAAAATAATTTATTTTATTCTTGTCAAAATATGATATATTTTGTAAGACTTGCAAAAGTCATATTTTCTTCCTCTTGGTTTCCAAATTACCGTTTATCAAAATATCCTTAAAAAAATAACTTCCGGAATATTTTGTAGCTTATATTCTTTGTTCGGTTTCTTCAATATTTTGGGTATAAATTATATATTCATCTCTTAGTATTGTAATTCTTGGTATTTTGGTGAGTTATATTATTTCAAGTCCTAGAATAATATAACTAATACACATAATATACAAATAATCACACACATGGTGACATCTAAATATATATTTTCCTAAATACATATTTAGTCACTTTTAATTTTCAAAACCAACCTCCAATATTTGTAATTCTTGTAACAAATGGAGGTGTTTAATCACAATCTAGCAAGTTTTATATGATGTTTAACATCATAATCATAAACAATCAACAATCAAGAAGCATAATAACACTTAAACAACATAGATCATCATGATTTTTAGTCTTATGGTAAAGATTATGTTCTTGATCTTTAGTGTTCTTCATGATTAGTTACTTGTATCATATTTTAACCAACTTAACAAGATGTAAAATGGGATTAGGATGATCTTACTACTAGCACAAGGCTAGGGATGAACACAAGATGATGATGATGATGAATTTGGTGGTTAATAGCTCTTGGAGATGGTCCTTCAACTTCCTTGGCCTCCGCCTTCTTAGTTATGCTTGTTTCACCTTAGGATCACCTTAGAATACTTGGAAAGTTGCTAGAAAATTTGATGATGTTCTTAGGGGTGTTGGCCGTAGCTTTAAGGGAAGGAGAAGAAGGATTTTTGTTGTTGTGAAGTGATGAATGAAGTGTAGTTAAGATCCTATGGTCTTTTAAGAAATTATTCCAACATTAAAGTAGCATAAGGGTATAATGTGTTGGAATATACTTCAACAAATCAAATAAAATAAATCAAAGAAATCTCTTGTGGGGCCCATGTCCCCTAACCGTCCAAGATGGGGAGGAGGTATAAGTTTCATTTCAATTGTAAGTTGGTTCAATCTAGTTCAATTCCAAGTATTATAGTCAGGTATTTAGGTGTTTAGTGTTTATAAGACGTAATATGATGTTCGGTGACCATATCTAGATTTGTAACACTAAATTAATGCTTCTAGTGAAAATTTGATGTTTCAGGTAGTGTCCGGTTGTTCGGTTGGTTACCGGTTCATTAAGGTGCTAAATAGCGCAGTTTAGTGTGATTTATATTGTATTTTATGACTGTTTCGATTCTCGACACTTAGGAAAGTATTCTGGACCATTAAACCACTTTTCTACATTATATTTAGTTGTTAAAATGCTGAAAATTCCTGAATTTGTTTGCTTTCCGGCACCTAAGTTATCCCTAGGAAGGCAGTTTTGTAACCCTACTTTCCTACACACTATTCTAGTGTAACACTTGGTTCCGGGGCTCATTCTGTGTCTTAATATCATGTCTGTCTGAGTACTGAACTCCCGACAGTACTTCCAGTTTGTCTGTTAATTGTTTTAACATTGTTTTGTGCACTAATTAAACCATATTGTGTTGCATGTGATAAAGATAAAAATTTTGCAACATGAAATGCCATTGTATGTATATGACAGTAATCAGAATATCATTCGTCTTGTTAATCCCATCATGCACAGTCATAAAAGCACAGATTACTGTTTATTATTGTATGGAATTCATGGTAAGGTGCCAGTTGTCACAGATACTTCAGAGAAGGTGGTGGAGAATGTTGCTGATGTTGATGTGGGTCATGAGGGTGGCGCGCACGTTAAAGGTGCTGAAACTGAATGGGAATCAAGTGAGGCCACTCCCCAAGGCACAATATATACTAAACGTAGACCTGCTTCCGGAGGGGGTGGTGCTTCTGGTAGTCGGCAAGTTCTGGAGATTCGAAGGGTAGAAGGTGGTGGATCCTGGACGGATCATAATCCAGCCTGTGATGACCTCCCACATGCTCCCCATTGGGTTTGACACAAGGTTCCAGGATAGATAACCTTCCTATTTGTCATGAATTCTACTCACTATCCACCCTCCGATTGAGAGGCTATTTCAGAAGAACTATCATCGTATGGATCTCCTAGATAATCATATCCATGCTGGTGTCAACTTCTTCTCGACTACCCAAGAGATTGTAGGGGAGTGGCAGTCAATGGGTGAGGACAATCTTGATTTTGAGGCTGCAAAGAAGGAGCTTGCTACTGAAAGAGAAGCCTTTAACTCTGAGAAGAAGGGGTTATTGTGGAGGGTTGTAGACAGTGAGGAGAAACTTGCTAAGGAAAAAACAATTTAACACCAACCGCCAAAAGGAGTGGGAGATCGCTTGTGAAAGGACTAATCGCGAGCTGAAAACTCCGCGTGATGAGGTGGTGAGTTTGAAAGCTGAGAAGGCCAAGGAAAGCGATGAGTATGAGCGTGCAGTTGCTGCTCATAAGGAGAGAGAAACTGAGTCCCAAGCGCACATAACTGCCTTGGAAAAAATTGTTGAAGAGTAAACGACTCAGAATAAGGTGTTGGAAATCCTGGCTGAGGATCTCGGCACTGACTGCAAGTGGTTACTTGCTCGTGGCATTCCTTTGGTACATTTCCTTATCATTTCCTTTTTCCTTATATTCTTTCTTGTGTGTTATATATCTTCTTTTGCTTTTTGTAGATTGCTGACCGGTTAGTGAAATCGGATGGGCTTGCTAAATATATGTTTTAGCTGGGTGGAGCTGCATATGCTAGTGGACGCAAGGATGGATATGGCAAGGGTAAGGCAGCTGCCATTGCTAAGGAAAAAGACCACCAGTTCGAGCTCTACAAAGTTGATTGCATAGCTAACTAAGCTGCCAAACAATGAGAATATGAATTCCTTGAGTTTGGAATTATTAAAGCTATCGAGAAGTTAACCAGGAAGGGTATTGTTATGGAGACGCTGAAGAAGGTACTTAAAGATGCGGATACAGAGACTGGTGGTGCTGGCCCGAGTCGACAAGTCTAATTGTGATGTTCTTCCGGCTTGCATGTCGTGTATTGGTCTATGGACCTTGTAATTATAGACAATTTGGTACATTTAATGTTTGTAAACGATATGTCCCAATCATGGTGTCGTGCTTCTTGATACATTACTATACTTTTGCTAACATATACTGTCACACCCCCAAAATCCACTTGCGGAGTACCACCGCTTGGAGGCGTGACTGACCAGGATCAAGCCACCAATCATATTGAACACATAAGTAAAAGTAAATGTAATCCATCACAATACAATTGGTGTTAAATCAAAAGCATAGCATAGGTAGCGGAAGCATAGTTATGAACATCCAACACAAGTGTTTAGTTTAAAGAGTCATAAAGTTTTCATCAAAACATCCACAATCCGTGCCCACAACGACCGCGCATCCCGTGCAAGCTCCAAGAGTACCTATGGTCCTGCAAGGCATGTAACAGAGAGTCAACAACTAGTTGAGCAAGTTCACCGTTGGTTATTCAATTATAGTGTTCGTATTGTAAATCGTAAGTTCGTTTAGTAATCATGTATCGTATGTAATGGTATCGCGGCCCTCTAGGCATGTTTGCGAAGTTTAGTGGGGGTTTCCCATGTTTTCTAGACTAGGTATATTTGTATCGCGGCCCTCCAGGCATGTGTGCGAAGTTTAGTATTCGTATCGCGGCCATTCCAGGCATGTGTGCGAAGTTAAGTATTCGTATCGCGGCCATTCCAGGCATGTGTGCGAAGATTGTTCTATTATCGCGACCAATCCCGGCGTGTGTGCGAAGAGAAGTATATGTATCACTAGTCTAGCAGTATCTACAAATTCCCTTCTTCTCCCGAGGAATAATCCCATTAATCATGTAAGTACAAGTATCATTCAACCCATTCCCACCCCGGGAATCCCATGCCTTGGTAAGAGTGTGAACTCACCTTGGTTTGCTCGGTATGCTAAACTATGTGCTCACAAGAAATCAGTCAAGTCCTATAGTGCACGTATACTCAATCAGTCCACGTTCGTAATGTTCCACGTACAATCAGTATTACAGAGTGGTTTGGCATTTAACATCAAATAACACATAACTAAATTTGCCAATCATACCAGGTTCAAAGTTACATGCAAGTTCCTTAACTAATTGTCATGCTTAACAGAGTTACTATGTTTGACTGAGTTAATACAGTTTACACTTAACAGGGTTAACCCTTTTACTGACATAACAGAGTTAACAGTTCAACCGTTTAACAGGGGTTTTGATGATTAACAGAGTTTGCATACTTAACCAGGTTACAAACTAACAGAGTTATAACTAACAGAATTTATGTTCAACAGTTAACTGAACTAACAGTATGATATGTGACGAAATCATTAGGTGCCGAAATCACTATGTGGGCCGAAATCAACATTAGGCCGAAATCACCTTGTGATTTCGTCCAGTTTTTAGATGTGGTAGTGTTTTCGTCTGGTACAACTTCATTAACAGTTACAACAAGCGACCCTAATCCTCACTAAGAGTTTCATGATCAATCATCAACACATAACAAACATATTCTGAAGTAAATCATTAGACCCAATCATAACTTCATCGATTAAAGAGAGCACTTAGCTACTTCCATTCAACCTAATCATATTACATATTCCCATAAAGAATCACATGTATACTGACATGGGTATCCACACTCAATATGCACTATTATTCATTCAATCAATATTAGAGAATTCACATGTTCCTAAAATTTGTCAGGATATCACATGGATATCATTCAATAGTCAACATATACTTACCTAGAACTCAAATATGTTACTCATGACATCATTATAATAAGATCATCAATATTAATCGAACATAGACAATGGGTGTCACATGGCCGACAAGTGTAAGTTGATTTCATGTTGTTATTTGACCATTTTATGTAATGGCTGCAAGTACTATGCTATTGGACCGATTAATTGCATGTTCTATCTCATTTGTTTTACTGCCACACCTTAGATCTAAATTATGGCTAGTTAAGAAATCATGTGCAAATGTCAGAGATCAATCAACATAGAAAGCGTCATCTAATATCTTATGTATGTATATCAATAACAAAAGACAAAAGGCACTAACCACCAATGATCAAAACAAGAGAGATTTTGCTTCGAATGAGAGAAGGCAGCGGCCGTCGGGTTCCAGGAAGAACGAGAGAGAGAGGGAGATGCGATTAGGGTTTTGCGATTGTAAAAATTGTGGATAAATATACTGCTTCACTAGTGGGCCTTAAAGCCCATCTTGATTTCGTCCATAAGCCTCTAGACGAAAACACTAAGGTGTTTTCATCCAAGACTGATTTTGTGGGGGTGTTGGGCCTAATAGATCTCTTTGTTTTCATTAATTACACAAGGCTTAACACTAATACAAATTATATAATATAAACCCACTTATAATGCACACTATAAATAAATATACAAACACACTTTGTAAGCAAGTAATATGTGTAATAAGTCGAGTAGAGACCTTGAAAACTCGGGTTGTCACATTATCCCCAACTTGAAAGAAATTTCGTCCCGAAATTTAGCATGCGGTTACTGAGGAAGCTAGGTAAGTTGTATCGTTTATTGGTTTCCCTGGGGTGTCACATCATCCCCCCGCTGATTTGGAATTTCATCCCGAAATTCTGTAGTAGTAGCTTCAGCCTCAGTAGTGGTTGCACTGTTTTCGAACAACTGGGGATATTTGAGTTCCATTTGGTCTTTTCGTTCCTAGGTATACTCTGGGCCACGACGGGAGTTCCAACGAACTCGAACAAGAGGTATTCTGGTGTTCTTGAGGACCTTAACATCCCGGTCCGTGATTTCAACAGGTTCCTCGACGAATCGCAACTGTTCGTCGATAGTAAGCTCCTTCAAAGGAACTATGAGGGTCTCATCTGACAGACACTTCTTCAGATTCAACACGTGAAAGACGTTGTGAACTGCACTGAGTTCAGCTGGTAAGTTCAGTCTGTAGGCCACCTTGCCTATTTTCTCAATGATTTCGAATGGTCCGACATATCGCGGATTGAGCTTGCCTCGCTTGCCAAAAAGAACCACACCCTTCCAGGGTGAAACTTTGAGTAGCACTCGATTCCCAACCTGGAACTCGAGTAGTTTCCTGTCTTTATCGGCGTATGCTTTCTGACGGTCACGAGCTGCCGCCATTCGTTGTCGTATCTGAGCAATTCGTTCTGTTGTGTCTACCACGAGTTCTGGACCAGTGATCTGACTATCTCCCACATCTTCCTAACAAAGAGGTGACCGGCATTTACGCCCGTACAATGCCTCAAATGGAGCAGCTTTAATGCTGGTGTGGTAGCTGTTATTGTATAAAAATTCCACAAGTGGCAGATGCTTTTCCCAGCCGTTGCCAAAGTCAATTACACATGCCCTAAGCATGTCTTCGAGGGTCTGGAGGGTGCGTTCAGATTGCCCATCCATTGCGGGTGATAAGCTGTGCTCATATCTAAACGTGAGCCAAAAGATTTGTGCATTGCTTGCCACAGTTCTGAAGTAAAACGTGCATCACGATCAGAGATAATGGAGGTTGGCACCCTGTGCCTGGAAACCACTTCTTTTAAGTAGATGTCTGCTAATGTAGAGAACTTGTCTGTTTCTTTGATAGCCAAGAAGTGTGCAGACTTTGTGAGTCGATCCACGATCACCCAAATAGTGTCATTTCCGCGCTGAGATCTAGGTAGGCCAGTAACAAAATCCATGGAAATTTGCTCCCATTTCCACTGTGGTATCTCAGGTTGTTGGAGTAGGCCTAAAGGTTTCTGGTATTCCGCCTTGACTCTCGCACAAATCAAGCATTTGCTAACGTATGTTGCTATGTGGGCCTTCATGCTAGGCCACCAATATGCAGTTTTGATATCGTGGTACATTTTATCCGAACTAGGATGTACCGAGTAGCGAGACTTGCGTGCCTCATCCATCACAAGCTCTCGTAAGTTGCCGTAAATTTGGACCCAAATGCGTCCTGTGACGTAATAAGCACCATCTTCCTTCTGTTCTAAGCGTTGCCTCGAGCCGCGTAGGGCTTCAGCTCTGACGTTTTCTGGTTTCAACGCTTCTACTTGAGCATCTCGTATCTGAGAAGGAAGACTAGACTGTATAGTGAGTTGTAAAGCTCGCACGCGCTTAGGGGCGGTGTCCTTTCGACTGAGGGCATCAGCCACCACATTGGCTTTGCCCGGATAGTACTTTATGGCACATTCGTAATCGTTCAGTAGTTCGACTCATCGACGTTGTCGCATGTTCAATTCTTTCTGCTTGAAGATATGCTCAAGACTCCTGTGATCGGTGTATATAATACACTTAGTACCGTACAGGTACTATCGCCATATCTTTAGCGCAAAAACAACAGCTCCAAGCTCTAAATCATGTGTAGTGTAATTCCGTTCGTGAATCTTAAGTTGGCGCGAAGCATAAGCAATGACTTTATCCCGCTGCATCATCACACATCCAAGACCCTGGATAGATGCGTCGCAGTAGACTACAAAATCGTCTGTGCCTTCAGGCAATGAGAGGATAGGTGCGCTACAAAGTCTATCCTTTAAGTGTTGAAACGCTGTTTCCTGTGTATTACCCCAACGGTAATCAACACCTTTCTGTGTCAGTAATGTGAGCGGCTGTGCAATCTTTGAGAAGTCTTGGATGAACCGTCTGTAATAACTCGCCAAACCCAAGAATTGGCGTATTTCTGTTGGTGTGCGAGGTGCAGGCCAGTTCTTGATCGAATCTACCTTGGATGGATCAACATAAATCCCATCCTTATTTACCACGTGGCCTAGGAAGTGGACTTCACAAAGCCAGAAGTCGCATTTTGAAAACTTGGCATACAGCTGTTCCATTCGAAGAAGTTTCAAAATAAGTCGTAAATGATGCTCGTGTTCCTCCTGACTCTTGGAGTAAATCAAAATGTCGTCGATAAATACGATAACGAACTTATCCAAATAGGGCTTGCACACCCTGTTCATAAGATCCATGAAAACTGCAGGCGCGTTCGTTAATCCGAATGGCATGACCAGAAATTCATAGTGACCGTAGCGTGTTCTGAACGCTGTTTTGGAGACGTCCTCATCCCGGACTCTCAGTTGATGGTAACCTGACCTCAGATCAATCTTCGAGTAATAGCTCGACCCTTGCAACTGGTCGAATAAGTCGTCGATGCGTGGAAGAGGATAGCGATTCTTCACGGTCACCTTGTTCAGCTCGCGGTAATCTATGCACATGCGGAAGGTACCGTCTTTCCTCTTCACAAATAATACTGGAGCTACCCAGGGCGAAGTGCTAGGACGTATGAAACCCTTTTCCAAAAGTTCTTGCAATTGCTTAGATAGTTCTTCCAGTTCAGTTGGAGCTAAGCGATACGGTGCTCGAGCTATAGGTGCTGCTCCTGGAGCTAGCTCGATCTGAAATTCGACCTGGCGATGAGGCGGTAACCCAGGTAACTCTTCAGGAAACACTTGAGGAAAGTCGCGTACAACAGGAATATCCTCTAACTTCTTCTCTTTCGTCGATGTATCAGTAACGAGTGCTAAAACAGCTGTGTGGCCCTTTCGCAAACACTTCTGAGCCTTCAAGAAGGAGATGATGCCACTCACGACACCACTCTTGTCGCCTTGAACTTCGAGAGGTTCTTTGCCAGTACGGGGAATGCGAATAATCTTCTCCTTGCATAGGATCTCTGCTTGTTGTTGAGATAACCAATCCATACCAATGACGATGTCGAAACTACATAGAGTTATAGGAATGAGATCGATAGAGAAAGTCTGACCAGTTAAGATGAGGTTACAACCCTTGACTATGTGACCACTGTGGTGTCTGTTGCATCTATTGCACTTTGGGTGATTTCCTCGATATCCACCCTGCCTTTGACTACCAGAAGACTGCTGACTGGGGCTCTGGTAGTTATCTGTCTTTCACTGCTGTGCCTGGGACTGAACCGAAGTTGAACCCTTGCTGGAGGTTTCATCCCATTTTCGCTTGTTATCACTGGGAATAGCAGAGGTAGTAGTAGTAGTGGTAGCACCGATACATTTAGGCAGCCTGTTCTGTTCCACTGCCTGGTCTGTGAGACGATGAGCAAGACGAGTAACATCTTGAGTAGTAGCAAGGTTAGCAGAAGTCACATGACTTTGAATCTCTGGTACTAAGCATTTGAGGTGCAGCTCAAAGCGCTTGATGGGAGGATCCACCATAGTTGGACACAACACTGCCAGTTCGTTGGATCGTTTCGTGTACGCTTCTATCTCTGACCCCGTCATCTTCATGTTAAAGAACTCCATTTTCAGCTTGTGGATGTCATCACGACTACAGTATTCACGTTGATCAGTTCCTTGAAATCATTCCAGGGTGTGGCGTTAGCAACTGCCAACCCCAACATCTGAACTTGCGCCTTCCACCAAGTCAGCGCAATGCCTTCTAGAGTACCAGTGGCGTAATTCACCCTGCGAGCCTCAGGGCATTCACACATCTAAAAAAAACGGACTCGAGCTCTTCAAACCAATGGAGGAGTCCAACGGCTCCTTCAGTGCCACTGAAAGTAGTAGGACGACAGTCCATGAACGTCTTGAATGTGCACACAGGTGGCTGAGCGTGTTGACCGGTCGTGTGCGTAAGAGTATACAAGATTAAGCACAAGTGTTGGTTTACGAGAGTAGGATCTAAAGATCCTAGTGTAAGTGGTGATGGCAGGTTACACCTCCTGCCTGGGCAGCTGCGAGTGCTGCAGTAACTTGTTCACTGATCGAAGCCGCCAACTGGGCTTGAGTTAGGTTAACGCGTCCACTCATGATCTTGACATCAAGGAGAACATGAGTAAGAGAGGTTCGCGAATAGTGCGATGGCAGAAAAGAGTGAGCACACAAATATTCTCAAGCAATAAGGATTGTGTGTGTCTAAGCATACCATGAGCAAAGTTCTATGTAATTCTAGCATGTAGGCAATAAAACATGTACCATATTACCTAGTGTGTTGAGTCTTGCACGTGGAGCGAAGCGTCGTTGTGGATCGTTGAGCACTGTACTGGTTATAGTCTGGTTTTAATAAAAAAAACGTTTTTTTTTTCTTATTAAAACCGAGTTCTCTATAACCAATGGCTCTGATACCAATCTGTCACACCCCCAAAATCCACTTGCGGAGTACCACCGCTTGGAGGCGTGACTGACCAGGATCAAGCCACCAATCATATTGAACACATAAGTAAAAGTAAATGTAATCCATCACAATACAATTGGTGTTAAATCAAAAGCATAGCATAGGTAGCGGAAGCATAGTTATGAACATCCAACACAAGTGTTTAGTTTAAAGAGTCATAAAGTTTTCATCAAAACATCCACAATCCGTGCCCACAACGACCGCGCCTCCCGTGCAAGCTCCAAGAGTACCTATGGTCCTGCAAGGCATGTAACAGAGAGTCAACAACTAGTTGAGCGAGTTCACCGTTGGTTATTCAATTATAGTGTTCGTATTGTAAATCGTATGTTCGTTTAGTAATCATGTATCGTATGTAATGGTATCGCAGCCCTCTAGGCATGTTTGCGAAGTTTAGTGGGGGTTTCCCATGTTTTCTAGACTAGGTATATTTGTATCGCGGCCCTCCAGGCATGTGTGCGAAGTTTAGTATTCGTATCGCGGCCAATCCAGGCATGTGTGCGAAGTTAAGTATTCGTATCGCGGCCATTCCAGGCATGTGTGCGAAGATTGTTCTATTATCGCGGCCAATCCCGGCGTGTGTGCGAAGAGAAGTATATGTATCACTAGTCTAGCAGTATCTACAAATTCCCTTCCTCTCCCGAGGAATAATCCCATTAATCATGTAAGTACAAGTATCATTCAACCCATTCCCACCCCGGGAATCCCATGCCTTGGTAAGAGTGTGAACTCACCTTGGTTTGCTCGGTATGCTAAACTATGTGCTCACAAGAAATCAGTCAAGTCCTATAGTGCACGTATACTCAATCAGTTCACGTTCGTAATGTTCCACGTACAATCAGTATTACAGAGTGGTTTGGCATTTAACAACAAATAACACATAACCAAATTTGCCAATCATACCAGGTTCAAAGTTACATGCAAGTTCCTTAACTAATTGTCATGCTTAACAGAGTTACTATGTTTGACTGAGTTAATACAGTTTACACTTAACAGGGTTAACCCTTTTACTGACATAACAGAGTTAACAGTTCAACCGTTTAACAGGGGTTTTGATGATTAACAGAGTTTGCATACTTAACCAGGTTACAAACTAACAGAGTTATAACTAACATAATTTATGTTCAACAGTTAACTGAACTAACAGTATGATATGTGACGAAATCATTAGGTGCCGAAATCACTATGTGGGCCGAAATCAACATTGGGCCGAAATCACCTTGTGATTTCGTCCAGTTTTTAGATGTGGTAGTGTTTTCGTCTGGTACAACTTCATTAACAATTACAACAAGCGACCCTAATCCTCACTAAGAGTTTCATGATCAATCATCAACACATAACAAACATATTCTGAAGTAAATCATTAGACCCAATCATAACTTCATCGATTAAAGAGAGCACTTAGCTACTTCCATTCAACCTAATCATATTACATATTCCCATAAAGAATCACATGTATACTGACATTGGTATCCACACTCAATATGCACTATTATTCATTCAATCAATATTAGAGAATTCACATGTTCCTAAAATTTGTCAGGAGATCACATGGATATCATTCAATAGTCAACATATACTTACCTAGAACTCAAATCTGTTACTCATGACATCATTATAATAAGATCATCAATATTAATCGAACATAGACAATGGGTGTCACATGGCCGACAAGTGTAAGTTGATTTCATGTTGTTATTTGACCATTTTATGTAATGGCTGCAAGTACTATGCTATTGGACCGATTAATTGCATGTTCTATCTCATTTGTTTTACTGCCACACCTTAGATCTAAATTATGGCTAGTTAAGAAATCATGTGCAAATGTCAGAGATCAATCAACATAGAAAGCGTCATCTAATATCTTATGTATGTATATCAATAACAAAAGACAAAAGGCACTAACCACCAATGATCAAAACAAGAGAGATTTTGCTTCGAATGAGAGAAGGCAGCGGCCGTCGGGTTCCAGGAAGAACGAGAGAGAGAGGGAGATGCGATTAGGGTTTTGCGATTGTAAAAATTGTGGATAAATATACTGCTTCACTAGTGGGCCTTAAAGCCCATCTTGATTTCGTCCATAAGCCTCTAGACGAAAACACTAAGGTGTTTTCATCCAAGACTGATTTTGTGGGGGTGTTGGGCCTAATAGATCTCTTTGTTTTCATTAATTACACAAGGCTTAACACTAATACAAATTATATAATATAAACCCACTTATAATGCACACTATAAATAAATATACAAACACACTTTGTAAGCAAGTAATATGTGTAATAAGTCGAGTAGAGACCTTGAAAACTCGGGTTGTCACATATACACTAAGTTTTTAGTTGTTAAATCATTTGTGTGGATTTTGTTTCGTTTACAATTTGTGCATATGATAATTTCTTTGATCAGGTGCTGCGAATGAATGATGGCTACGACAAGTTATTGTGTTTGATCAACCCGGCTATGTACCTTTATTGTGACAAGCTTGGCAGTTTTTACAATGTTTGTACTATCGTTAAGCCAACTATTTGTTCACGTGCCTGAAATATTACGAAGTGATTGTTGACAGGTTATTATGTTATATCGACCCAGCTGTGCACTTGGTGGTGACGAGCCTTGGAGGTCTATAATGTTCGCGTTGTCTTGCTTACGATGCTTTCGTGTGTAAGTGGGTACGAAGTGAAAGTTGACCGATAGGTTTTATTGTGTGTAACCGACCCCGCTGTGCACTTGGTCGTGACGACCCTTGGAGGTCTACAATGTTTTCTGTCATTAAGCCAACGATGTTTTCGTGTGCACCCAAAGGGATCTATGCAGTTGTAACAAAAATTCACAAAGGACAAGATGTAGGATAATCGACACTTCTTGTACTAAAGATGTTTGTGTTGGGCCCATGGCCTTACATTAATAGAAAATGACATCTGCCAATTATATGTAACACTTTCGTAATTCTTGGGCGTTTCAAGTCCTAGGGACTTCTTTGTTATCTAGTGTGCGCCGCTTGTATGCTTCCTTTCCTAGGACCTTATCGACTACATCAGGTCCCTCCAATTTTGGAGCCAACTTACCTGGCCTTTTAGCATTGGACGCTTCATTGTCTCTCACGACATAGTCACCATGATTAAAAGTGCAGATCCACACTTTGTTGTTGTAATACTTTTCCCATTTGGTTTTGTACTTCGCTTCATTGATTGCTGCCATTTCTTTCCTCTCTTCCAGGAGATCTAGATCTAGCCTTCGCTGTTCTTCGTTGTTTATGGCATTCATTGACAACATTCTTGTGGATGGAAATCCGATCTTTGCAGGTATCACTACTTCTGACCTGTACACCAGACTGAAAGGGGTTTCACCGTTGCTTGTTTTTGGCATCGTCTTGTGAGCCCACAAGATACTTGGGAGTCCTAAGTCTCGCTTTGATGTCGTCAACAATTTTCTTGTTTACTGCCTCAACTTGACTGTTTCCCTGTGGGTGTGCCACTGAGGAGAACGTATGCTCAATGTTCAATTCTTTAAACCAGTTCTGGAGGTCTTCGGCAGCAAAGTTTGTTCTGTTGTCTGTAATGATCCTCAAAGGTAATCCAAAACGACAGATTATCTGCTCCCATATAAAACTTCGAACCATCGTGGATGTGGTTGATGCTAGCGCTTACGCTTCCACCCATTTAGTATAATAGTCGACATCGACTATGATGAATTTTACCACCCATGGGGCTTCCTGGAAAGGACCAACCATGTCGACTCCCCACTGTTGAAACAGCCATGCCGTTGTAACAGGGACCAGCCCGTTCTTGCGGTGCATGGTCTTAGGCGCGTGTCTCTGACACCCGGGACATTTCCTTAACACTTTTACAGGTCTAAATGCATCCCTGTCCAATAATAACCCGCATTCATTACTTTTGCAAATACCATCCTGGGACCGGCATGGATGCCACAAATCCCTTCATGTACTTCGCGAATCAAGTAATTAGCATCTTCGGGGTCTACACAACGGAGTAGTGGTCCAAGGTAAGATCTTCTATATAAGATGTCGTCAGACATCTGGTAATGTTCTACTTTGTATTGTATCTTCCTTGCCTCTGCTTTATTTTCAGGTAAGATCTCGGATTGAAGGTACATAATGATAGGTCATCCAGGATGGCGATCCCAGTTGGATAAAACTAACTTGTCTCAACGGAACAGACGGGTTTCTCAATACTTTAATGCTCACGTCTTTGGCTAAGTGTTGAAAACTCGTCGATGCAAGCTTGCTCAGGGCATCCGCCAGCTTGTTTTCGCTCCTGTTGATATGGTGAACCTTGAAGGAATCGAAGCTTTAAAGCAGGGCTTTTGCTTGTTCAATATATAATGCCATAACGTCCCCTTTGGCGTCGTATTGACCGTTGATTTGTCTCGCCATGAGCAGCGAGTCAACGTATGCTTCTAGGTGTTTGACCCCCATTTTGATTGCTAGGCGTAACCTGGCAAGAAAAGCTTCATATTCTGCTTCATTGTTTATAATTTTAAAGTCCAGGTGGATAGCATACGTAAATTCATGCTTTTCTTGGCTTACGAAACTTAAGCCTGCCCCTGCCCCATCCTCATTGGATGCGCCGTCTGTGTATAACAGCCACGGCTCGTCAGAAAATTGCTTCTCTGCTTTCTCCATTGCTTTGCATTCTCGATCCTTTTCATCGGGTACTTCTGTAAGAAAGTCAGCTAGTACATGTCCCTTGATTGTCGGTCGGGGTCTGAAAACCACATTATGACCCCCTAGTTCAATGGCCCATTTTTCGAGTCTGCCTGAGATTTCTGGTCGAACTAGGATGTTTCCAATAATATAGTTTGTCAGTATGTGGATGACATGATTGCTGAAGTATCTACGTAGTCTCCTGGATGCATGGATAAGTGCTAGGACTAGCTTTTTCATGATAGAGTATCTGGTTTCTGTATCATTCAAAGTACGACTGACGTAGTACACTGGTGTTTGTACACCTTGTCGGTCAACCAAAAGGACTGCACCAACAGCCTTCTCTGATGCTGACAGATACATGACTAATGGCTCGTCTTTCATTGGGGTTGTCAATGTTGGCAAGCGTATCAAACAATCTTTCATTTCTCTAAATGCAAGTTCTGCTTCTGGGGTCCACAAGAACTAATTTTTCTTCACATAGTTACGGAGGGTTTTGATGAATGGGAATGACTTTGCTGCATGATTAGCGAGGAAGCAGTCCAGCGCTACTAATCGTCCTGCTAGTTTCTGCATCTCCTTTATTGTGGACGGGGAAGTCATTCGTTCGATTGCTTGCACCTTTTCGGGATTAACCTTGAACCCATCTTTCATGACCTTGAAGCCCAGAAACTTTCCTTCATCCATCTCGATGGAGCATTTGACTGGGTTCAGTTTGATGTTAACTCCCTGTAGTGTGTCAAAAGTCTTATGAATGTTCTGCAACAATAGATCTTCCTCTTCGCTCATGATGACTAAGTCATCCATATAGACTTCGATATACTTGTCTATAGCATCGCTAAACGTTTCATTCATTAGCCTCTGATACGTTGCTCCTGCATTTTTCAACCCGAACAACATTTTTGTGTAGCAATACAACCTTGTTGGCGTGCGAAATGCCGTCTTGTCTTCGTCTCAGATTGCCATCTGCACTTGATGGTATCCCTTGTAATAATCGAGAAAATATTTCCATCGAAAGGATGCCAAGGAGTCAATCTTTTCGTCGATCTCATGTAACGAATAACAGTCTCTCGGATAAGCTTTGTTCAGGTCATTGTAGTCTATACACTCCCTCCAACCGCAATTTCTTTTTGGCACCATTACTGGGCTGGCAACCAAGGTCTGGTATCGTACTTCTCTGATGATGCCAACATTGATCAACTCTATGATTTGTTCTTGCATGGCTTTGTGCTTTTCTGAACCTAAATGGCGCTTGGTGTACACTAAATTTGTGTTCTGCAATATGCCATGGGACGCCGACCATATCAGCTGGTGTCCAGGCAAAGACATCCATATTCTTGAATAACAACTTCTTGAGTGACGCGTGTGTCACTTCCGACATTGCTGGGCCTAGTGTGATTATTTGTTCTGGATACTTCCTATTCAGGATCCACTTCTCAGGTTCCGCGTGTGGTGTCGACTTACTTGCCTTTGAAGGTCGTACTTTATCAGTCACGAGCACTTCTTTGCTTGCGTAAATTATAGCCACTCTGGTCTCTATTGGGAACCCTACGCCGAGTGTGGCCCTGGACAGATCATGTTGAAGTCTCCTTGGGATTCTCTCCCCAAGAGGATATCATGCCGTGAGATCGCCGGTAAAACCATGAACATAACTTCTTCAGTTCTCGAATTCTTTCCATCAGAAAGTAGCACCGGGAAGGATATATGGCCAAGGGGAAAAACGGCTTCGTTGCAGAAACTAGTGAGTGGGTAGTCAACTGGCTCCAAGCGTGCCTTGTCCTCTTGGTCCAGTTGGTTGAAACATTGCTCGTATATGATGTCTGCGGTACTCCCTGGGTCTATAAAAATGTAGTATGTTTTGGTAGTGGCCAAACACACCAGATATTACAATGGGTCTTCTTTCTCTTGGACCACCTTGTACTACTGGGAAAACGACTTGCCTTTCGCTCCAGGAGTCATCCTGGACGCGCTTGTTGTAATTTTTTCTAAGTCTTTTCTGACCCCCTTGAATCATATGCATTTCGAGCTTTCGGAGCTTCTTGTTGTCTGGACCCTCCTCTCTTCTTTAGATCTGACGATTATCTCATTTACCTCCTTTTATCAAATGAGTGAGTTTACCACCTTTCAACGCTCGTTCTATCTCTTGTCTTAAGCTAATACAGTCATCTGTTAGATAGCCTGTATCTATGTGGAATTCACAAAAGAGGTTCGGGTCTTGCCCTCTTTTGTTACGCATCTGCAACAGAGCTTTGAATTGATGGTTTTCCATTGATAAAATTTCGGAAGGAGTTTTTGTGAGAGGTGTCCACTGCTTTTCTCTGTTTTTTTTCTTAACCTCTTTCAGATAGCTGATTTGGTTAATGGTTGCTCACGCATCCTCAGCTTATGGACTTCTTTCCTTATAGTCAGATGCCTTCCAGGGTTGGCCCTTCCCTTTCTTGTTGCGTCTAACGTTGGTATGCTGGTGTGACACTTGTGCTCTGTAAACACCATACGATATAGGACACTATCTTTTATCAAATAAACATTGTTTTTTGCTCTCAAAATTTGTTTATTTGCGTTTGACAATTTCACGTTTTGATTCTAGTTCAATTTCAAGCTTTAAATTGCTTTCTAGAAAGTTATACGCGAACTGATGCGTAAACGTAATCAGTTTAATGCGGAAAACACTTCGGAACAGTGAAATAGGCTTTACATACCTTAAATAACTTTTATAAAACTTAGAAATAGGTTTTAAAGGCTTTGGTGTGTCAAAAATAAGTTTATTCGATCACAGGGACTATTTGCGTCAAACTGCGAAATTCTTCTGATTCGTACTGTAACGAACATTCTGGAACTTGATCATAAGCTAAACATACCCTAAATATCCTTTACATAGCTTAGAAATAGGCTTTGATGGGTTCGTTATGCGAAAATTTGCTTATTTGATCAATAGGGACTAAAAGCGTCAAAAAGTGCATAAGTTTGTATTTACGTGCATATCTTACGTTCTGAATATATCCGGGCATCCAGAATTTTTTTAAATCATTAAAATATTTTATTTTAGTGTTTGGAATGTTAGAATTTCATTCGTCGCGTAATTTGGATCAATTTCGCGTCTGTTACGACTTCCGTTGTAATTAACCGAATAACGTGACTGTACGACCAAACGAACCGACATCCGAGATGTTTTTGAGCATATTTCATGTTCCCTATACTTTAACTTCAATTTAGAGCTTTGAAATGGGGTTAATGGGGCTTAAACGTGTCGAAAATGCACCAAAAACCAAGGTTTACATTTGCAGGGACTAGTTTTGACATTCTGTGAAACTATCTCTGGCGGGGTGTGACACCTGTGCCTCTGCGACCATCAAACAAATACCAAATCAATGAAATATTGTGTTTCATGCTTGGGATTTGTATAAATGTGTGTATCATGTGCACATATCAATTCATGTTCGATTTCAAGCTTTAAATCGATTTTTGGAAGGTTATAAGCGAACTGATACGTAAATATAACCAGTTTAATGCAACAAACACTCCGGAACAGTGAAATAGGCTTAACATACCTTAAATAACCTTTACATAACTTAGAAATAAGTTTTGGAGGGTTTGGTATGCCAAAATCAAGTTTATTCGCTTAAAGGGACTAATTTCGACAAACTGCGAAAGTATACCGATTCGTACTGTAACGAACATTCTGGAACTTGATCATAAGTTAAATATGCCCTTTTTACGCATAAATTCATTTTAATCATATGAAACATAAATTTTGGCATCTAAACTGATTAGGCAACATTATTAGACGTGTTAAGGCATATAATACTTGTCATAGGACTAGTTAGGCTGTCCGAACGCATTTTACGCGAACGACGCGTTAAAGTGGCGTAAGCTACCTTAACGAGTCGTAATGGGTCATAAGCACTTAGGTTAGGTTCCGTTTTAGGATGTAGGCTTTGTTAAACCATATCATATGAGTTCCAATACTCATTTGGTTTACGAGCCCTCATTTTATCCCATCCTCCGATTTAGCTCCGTTTATTAACGTAGTTACCTATATTAGGTGCCGTTTGATTTCCGTGATCCCTCTAGCTTTGCTTGGTTGTTAGTCAAGACTTCTAAGCATCCTCAAGTGAGTACATAGTCCCCTCTTTTACTGTTTTTCAAACTGTTTTGGGGTGATACACATGTGCCTACATGTTACTTTCGTGTTTTTCATGATTTTATATCATATGCTTGTTATGTTCATTGGTACATATATAGTACATGATTTCATTATGTTTTGCTATGTATGTTCAATTAACATGCTAGCACATTGATTTTTGTATATTATATTTTGTTGCATATGTTCACTCAGCATATGGACACATTGTTTTACATTTTGAACCGTTGGAACTGTTTGATTATGTGAACCGTTTGTAACTGTTTGATTATGTGAACCGTTTGTAACTGTTTGATTATGTGAACCGTTTGTAACTGTTTGATTATGTGAACCGTTTGTAACTGTTTGATTATGTGAACCGTTTGGTATTGTTTGAACCGTTGGGTTAGGGAAGTGATTAGGTAACGGGGCGGGTGTAATGTGTTAAAAGCATGGTGGATACGCCACTGGTACTTCCTATATATAAGTGCTTTTAATACATTATATATCGTTGCGTTATCTAGATCACTTGGGCAAGTTTATCCAAACAAAGTTATATTACAAGGTTTTTCTAACAATATAAAACATTCGAGTTTTATTTCAAAAAAGATTTACAATTTAGGTTTATATAAACAAATGTTTTGGAGTTAAGATTCATGGTATCGAGGTTTTATAAAAAAATCTGTTTTGACTTAGTTATTTCAATTTACATTACAAACATTTACAAAACTTGGTTTTCTAATTATCAATTTACAAAGGTGTTTAAGTTATATTTTCAAAACATAAACGAGCCATGAATCTGACACTCTCATAAAATCCTATGTACTCGCCGGCATTTTATGCTGACGTATTTTCACATGTGTTTCAGGTACCATAGTTGGTGATATTTGAAGATGATATTGATGCATGCTCACATAGGAACGGACGAGGCCTTAGTGACTTAAATAACAATGAAAGTCTATTTGTTCATGTTTTGTTTCTAATTTCAATGTAATGTAATACATTTAATTTAATAAAACAGAACTTCAATCCATGTGTTATGAAACAATGATTCTGTTACAACACTCCCCGACGTTTCCGCCACGATTTGTTGTTTTTCGTGGTCGGGGTGTGACAGAAAAGTTGGTATCAGAGCTCATGGTTATAGGGAATTAGGTTATTAGTAATGCTTTGACCTAGACTATAACCTTCCTAGGACCCTAACGCGAGTTTACTTACGTTAATCATAAAACAATACTGTTTCCTATCTTTAGGCAACAACCACAATGAGAACATAAATTTCGAATCCGCATTGAAAACTAGTCATCTGTTCTAGGATGATTTATTATAAGGTTTTGAACCTTCAAAGTTTTCAAAATCTCGCCAAAGTTTGGGTTTAAATAATGTGAACAAGTGCAAACTGGAAGGGTGGGTGCCTGTACCCTGAGTCTTCTGTCTAAGCCTAGAGTGTTCGTACAAATCCGCAGTATCGGACCAGTCACTCTTACCTGGGAACTCTTGGGGTGAGTGTCCACTTATAGGACAGCATGTCTTCACGATACATTATGAGGACCTATTTACTTTGATTCAGCTTTTGTGTGTCATTTGTTTGCTTTGTGGTTCGAACAAATGACCATCACCCATGCCTTTTGGTCGGTAATTGTAACATCCTTACCCAATGCCATTTCATTTGTTTTCTCTCTTGTTTCCCCTTTTAGAATGCCTCCACGATGCGACAATCAGGTACCCAATGAAGAACTAGCAGCTATCATTACGCAGCAGATGGCTGCTGTAATCCCAAACATCATTGCTCAATGCAACCTAGCCCTCAACAACAATAATGCCCCATGCAACTTCAAGACATTCAACTCTGCCAAGCCATCAAATTTCTCTGGGTCTCAAGGAGCGACTGCACTTCTGCAATGGTTCGAGAGTCTAGAGAGCACCTTCAGACATATTCAGTGTCCAAACGAGTGAAAGGTAGAGTTCGCATCTAGCGTCTTTGAGAAACGAGCTTTTACATGGTGGAATGGTGTGATGAGGGATAGGGGTGCCGACGTGGCACTGGCTCAAACATGTGAAGAGCTTCGAGCTCTAATGATGAGGGAATTCTGTCCTCGTCATGAGATTAGAGCATTGGAAAGGGAATTCGACAATCTTAAGCAGGATAGCGGTGAGCATCGAGCCTACACGGACCTTTATGAGGAGTTAAGTCTGTTATGCCCGAACATGGTCACGCCTTTGGATAAGGCAATTGAAAAATACATTGATGGCCTCCCTGACTCAGTACAGGACATTGTGACTGGTAGCAACCCCACTACAGTTAGACAGGCCATTGAGCTATTCGCTACCTTGACTAAATCTCAGATCAGGAAAGGTAAACTTTTTCGAAAGGGTGATAAGAAACCGATCGAGGAATCGAAACCAAAGGATGAACAAACTGGATCCCCCAAGAAGTCAAAGAACCGAAAGGCTTCTCAGAACTTCGCAGTGGCTGCTCACAATGATCAAGCTGTCCCCAACCAACCAGCTCAACCCCCTGCTAGGAAGCCATACAACAGAACTGCACCCTTGTGCAACCAATGTAGCCTTCATCATCATGCTAGTGTGAAGTGCCGCAAATGCCAAATTTGTGGACTTATTGGTCATACAGCAAGAGTTTCCCCAACTGTAGCTGTACCAAATCAAGCTGGCAACAATCCTGCTCAAGCTCATTTTCTACCAGGTTCTTGCTTCAACTGTGGCGAGATGGGACATTTTCGAAGGAATTGCCCAAAGCTTGCTAATGCAAATCCAGCATAGGGATGAGCATCTGACCGATTGGAAGACAACGCTATTTAGAAATAATCAAGCTTTATGTATTATTTTCTTTTGTTGTCAAGGTCTATGAAACAGTTGTTGATGTTGTTTATAAATAAATCTTTGATTTACATTGCAATGTATTCATGTAGTTGCATGTATAAACAACATATCCCCTACAATACCGAAAATCAAGGAATCGTATTCCTTGAAGAACAGACTACTCCCAAAACTCTTCCATTTTATGATCTCTTACGTTTCCACGAAAATCCTAAGTACCCATTTCTTCCAAGGAAAACGAAGTACAAGGCACAAGTTACAACTCTGGACGTATACCCAAAATACCACTATAAATCCTTAATAGGGTACCTAAGGGTATTTCCGTATGTCCTTAATTGTTGTGTACATTAATTCGAATGTTATGATTCCTTGTAATCAAAAATTGAATTTTTGGAAGATCATCCTATCTTTTCAGATAGATTCTTGATGACGTTGAAGTCCATCGACTGGGTTCCTGGTATACCTTGAATACCCATGTTTAAATCAGCGTCAAGTTAACAAAATAATAACAAATTAATTATGTGCTTATGTGTTGACCCAATCAAAGTTGTCTCAAGCTTGTTCAAATTCTATCCCTTTCACATTATGAAATACACTGTGCAGACTGTGCAAGGAATTACGTAATTATGAATGCATACATAATTATGGAATTCAGTGCACAGAAACCACAGCAAGTTTTGTCATGTGTCTAGAGTTAATTCTATTCATTCCCATTTCTGATGAAGCACCTGTTGAAAATGACTTCGTCCGTTCATTTTCGTTTCTGAAGAATGTCCGTTGAGGGAAATGAATATCCCTTTGAGTTAACTCTATTCATTTCCATTTCTGATGAAGCACCCGTCGAAAATGACTCCTTCCGTTCATTTTCGTTTCTGAAGAATGTCCGTTGAGGAAATGAATATCCTTTTGTTATTCTATTCATTTCCATTTCTGAAGAATACCCGTTGAAAATGACTCCGTCCGTTCCGGAAATGAATATCCTTTTTGATTATTCCTTCATTTCCATTTCTGAAGAATACCCGTTGAAAATAACTCCGCCCGTTCATTTTCATTTCTGAAGAATGTCCGTTGAGGAAAATGAATATCCTTTTGTTTATTCCATCATTTCCATTCCTAAGGAAGCACCCGTTTAAAATGACTCCGTCCGTTCATTTTCGTTTCTGAAGAATGTCCGTTGAGGAAATGACAGGATTATGCCTTGTATATCTTTGGTGGTTATTTAACACAAAGTCACAGACAGACTCCTACGAATAAATTTCGGGACGAAATTTCCTAAAGTAGGGGAGACTGTGACACCTGTGCCTCTGCGACCATCAAACAAATACCAAATCAATGAAATATTGTGTTTCATGCTTGGGATTTGTATAAATATGTGTATCATGTGCACATATCAATTCATGTTCGATTTCAAGCTTTAACTCGCTTTTTGGAAGGTTATAAGCGAACTGATACGTAAATATAACCAGTTTAATGCAACAAACACTCCGGAACAGTGACATAGGCTTACCATACCTTAAATAACCTTTACATAACTTAGAAATAAGTTTTGGAGAGTTTGGTATGCCGAAATCAAGTTTATTCGCTTACAGGGACTAATTTCGACAAACTACGAATGTATGCCGAATAGTACTGTAACGAACATTCTGGAACTTGATCATAAGTTAAATATGCCCTTTTTACGCATAAATTCATTTTAAGCATATGAAACATAAATTTTGGCATCTAAACTGATTAGGCAACATTATTAGACATGTTAAGGCATATAGTACTTGTCATAGGACTAGTAAGGCGGTCCGAACGCGTTTTACGCGAACGACGCATTAAAGTGGCGTAAGCTACCTTAACGAGTTGTAATGGGTCGTAAGCACTTAGGTTAGGTTCCGTTTTAGGATGTAGGCTTTGTTAAACCATATCATATGAGTTCCAATACTCATTTGGTTTACGAGCCCTCATTTTATCCCATCCTCCGATTTAGCTCTGTTTATTAACGTAGTTACCTATATTAGGTGCCGTTTGATTTCCGTGATCCCTCTAGCTTTGCTTGGTTGTTAGTCAAGACTTCTAAGCATCCTCAAGTGAGTACATAGTCCCCTCTTTTACTGTTTTTCAAACTGTTTTGGGGTGATACACATGTGCCTACATGTTACTTTCGTGTTTTTCATGATTTTATATCATATGCTTGTTATGTTCATTAGTACATATATAGTACATGATTTCATTATGTTTTGCTATGTATGTTCACTTAACATGCTAGCACATTGATTTTTGTATATTATATTTTGTTGCATATGTTCACTCAGCATATGGACACATTGTTTTACATTTTGAACCGTTGGAACTGTTTGATTATGTGAACCGTTTGTAACTGTTTGATTATGTGAACCGTTTGTAACTGTTTGATTATGTGAACCATTTGTAACTGTTTGATTATGTGATCCGTTTGTAACTGTTTGATTATGTGAACCGTTTGGTATTGTTTGAACCGTTGGGTTAGGGAAGTGATTAGGTAACGGGGCGGGTGTAATATGTTAAAAGCATGGTGGATACGCTGCTGGTATTTCCTATATATAAGTGCTTTTAATACTTTATATATCGTTGCGTTATTTAGATCACTTGGGCAAGTTTATCAAAACAAAGTTATATTACAAGGTTTTTCTAACAATATAAAACATTCGAGTTTTATTTCAAAAACGATTTACAATTTGGGTTTATATAAACAATTGTTTTGGAGTTAAGATTCATGGTATCGAGGTTTTATAAAACAAATCTCTTTTTACTTAGTTATTTCAATTTACATTACAAACATTTTACAAAACTTGGTTTTCTAATTATCAATTTACAAAGGTGTTTAAGTTATATTTTCAAAACATAAACGAGCCATGAATCTGATACTCTTATAAAATCCTATGTAATCGCTGGCATTTTATGCTGACGTATTTTCACATGTGTTTCAGGTACCATAGTTGGTGATATTTGATGATGATATTGATGCATGCTCAGATAGGAACGGACGAGGCCTTAGTGACTTAAATAACTATGAAAGTCTATTTGTTCATGTTTTGTTTCTAATTTCAATGTAATGTAATATATTTAATTTAATAAAACAGAACTTCAATCCATGTGTTATGAAACAATGATTCTGTTACAACACTCCCCGACGTTTCCGCCACAATTTGTTGTTTTTCGTGGTCGGGGTATGACACAGGGCGCGTAAGATGAGACTCCATCTTACGCGGGGCGCGACCTACTGTCAGACAGAAACATTGAATTTGGACTTTCGAGCTGCTTTTGATGGTTTTGATCCTTGTTTTGCAATACCATTTGATTGTTTTGATGTTCCCCTAGTATTGTATACCATGGGCAACACATGTAAGGTCTAGATTAAAGCACAAAATTCGAGAAACGATCCTAACCGTTCTTGGAATTCTATAAATACCCACTTGATTTCATTCATTCAACTCACCATTTGTTCTGAATTTGCTCTAAGTTGAAGTTAATACTTCATACCTGAGTGCTTTAGATCAAATTCTTCCTTGCTTGGACCTTTTGTAAGTTTCTTTCATGCTTTTTATCGCTTTTCAAGCATGAAAGTCAAACAGTATTTGACTTTCTGCTTTGATGACCAGTCTTTGGTCAACACAAAGCTCGTTTGAACTTTGTAATGTGAGCATAATCACGATGGTCATAGTCCCTTGTGACTATTCCTACTGATTACCACGTTGATTAGGCGTACTGACGAGACATAGTTTTGGTCAAAATACGCATTTATGCATATTTTGCAACGAAGCTATCTTTGGGTATCAAAACACTTTGTTTTGATATCAAACTTGTTTTCTAACTTAGTTAAACATGTTTTAACATGTTTAACTCGTCACCCTTAGTTTAGTGCTTATATAGGGTCGTAAGATAAGCGGTCTAAACAACCGCTTAGACTTTCAAACCCGACCCGTTTAGTCGATTGTTAGGATCCAACCAAACATATTTTGTGACCATAGTTATATAGGGAATAACCTTCCGAGGTTATACCTTATGGTCACTTCGTTTAGTTAGTTGTATGATAGGCAGTTTATATGCCTTAGGAAAATGACCAAAATGCCCTTTTGGCGCATAAATTCATTTTAAGCGTATGTAACACATGTTTTGACATCTAAACTGATTATATAACTTATTTAGATACGTTAAGTCATATAATACTTGTCATATGACTAGTTAGGCGTCTCGAACGCGCATTCGTGCGAACGATGTGTTAAAGTAGCGTAGACTACCTTAACGGGACGTAATGGGTCGTAAGCACTTAGGATAGGTTCCGATTTAGAATGTAGGCGTTGTTAAACCATATCACATGAGTTCCAATACTCATTTGGTTTACGAGACCTCATTCTACCTGATCTTCCGATTTAGGTGTCGATTCACTAACATAGTATCCGTTACACTAGGAACCGCTTCGACACTTGAACTCCTAATCTCTTGAGCTTTGTTATACATTTTGAACAAGAACTATACACAATCCCAGCCGAGTACATAGTTCCCCTATTTTACCATTTTCAAATGTTTTGGGGTGATTCATATGTGTAACCAATTTGTTTTCTAAATGTATGGCATATATGTGTTTACTAAGTGCTTTTATGTGTATTATTCCGATTATGCAAATATAGTGTTTATCTAAATCCTTAAAAGATCTATCTATCTTCATAGATTGATTCTTATAGGATGTTTGAAGTACAGTCTTAGATCTTCCTATCTTCATAGTGAGATTTTTAAGAAATACATTACAGGACTAAAGATTAGTTTATGTGTAGATTGTTGGTGATTTAGATAACGAAACCAGATAATACAATAAGCACATGGTGGATACGCCGCTGGTCCTTCCTATTTACAAGTGTGCTTATTATATTATCCTTCGTGGCGTTATCCCGAATCACCATTAGGATTTTGGATTGCTTTGATTCAATAACTCAATGTAACAGAACCCAGAATCCTTATAGCATCTATCTATCTTCATAGATTGATTCTTGTAGGATGTTTAGAGTACTAATATTGAAGTCCTTGATTGGATTCATTGTGTGCTTTAATGCGTATGTGAGTTGACAATGTAAAAGAAACCGAATCCTTATAACATTTATCTATCTTCATAGATTGATTCTTATAGGATGTTTAAAGTACTAATATTGAAGTCCTTGATTGGATTCGTTGTGTGCTTTAATGCGTGTTTTCAAGATGATTGACAGATTAACAATTCATGTATTAGTTGTGATTTAGATAACGAAACGAGTATAATAAAATAAGAACATGGTGGATACGCCGCTGGTACTTCCTATATATAAGTGTTCTTATTTTATTACTCTTGTAGCGTTATCCAAATCACTTTAGGATTTTGTGTACAATTGATCCAATATTCGATTATCCAAATACTTGAAGAATCTCCCATATCTTTATATGTTAGATTCTTTGAGGGATGCCTAAAGTATTATTATAAATCATTGATTTGATTTATATAATACTCACACAAGTTTTGATTAATTTCAAAACTATTATTATTAATCCTTGATTGGTTTTCTAATAATACAATAAAGAGTTTTACAATGATTTCAACGAGGTTACAATATACAATTTCAAATGGCATAAAAATTTCTTAGTAATAATCATATTGCCATATACAATACTTTTTTCCACGAGTTTTTCACAATCAAAATTTCGTATTGCAATACTAAACTTTTGTCATTATTTGGCTTCAAGATTTATTTTCAATCGACAACTATTGTAGTTGTCAAAGTATTGCAATATCAACTTTTGCCATTTATTTGGCTAACAAAACCTGTGTATTTGCCGGCATTTTTATGCTGACTATTTTTCACATATGTTTCAGGTTTTCAACTATTCAAGCATGCAACGCATAGGACTGCATTCGGGCCTTAGACTTCAAAATCAAAAGAAAATTACATGTATTCTTTGTTGTAAAACGATGTTAATAATATTGAAACAATTTAGTACCAGTAGTTGTGAGCAATTTGTAACGTGACTCCCCGATATTTCCGCCGCGTGTTGTTGTATTACGCGATTGGGGTGTTACAGATTGGTATCAGAGCACTGGTTATAGGGAATTAGGTTATTAGCATGCCTTAAACCTAGTCTATAACCTTCCTAGGACCCAAACATGAGTAGACTTAGGACTTCTTCCCTAATCCTCATCCTTATTCGTTCCACAACTACTCTATGATTTACAAATCATCTAGCCCTAGATGATTTATCCTAAACCTTAGGCTTCATGCCTTGAGGTGTTTCTCAAAATATTTTCTCAAAACATTTTCATTGAAATATTTCTCAAACGTTTTTCGTCAAAATATTTCGCAAACATGTTTATCTTAAACAATTTTTATCAAAAGATTTTTCAAATGTTTTTCTTAAACATTTTTCACCAAAATATTGGGTTTTAATAATGTTTAACACATACAATCTGGAAGGGTGGATGACTGTACCCCGAGTTTTCTGTCTAAGGCTAGAGTGTTCGTACAAATCCGCATTATCGGACCAGTCACTCTTACCTGGGAACTCTTAGGGTGAGTGTCCACTTATAGGCTAAAGCATGTCTTTGTGAAGCATTATAAAAACCTATCCATCTTGACTGTGTTGAATGATCTCTAAACGACCTTTGTAACACTACTCATTCATATTACCCTCGGTGATATGTTTGCTCTTCACGATAATCGAAACAACTTTCCTTTCACAATACTATTTCATCATATTACCTTCGGTGATATGTTTGATTCAAGACGATTGAAGTGAATTTCATTTCATATCATGACACTATGCGATCCTATTTCATTTTCGAAACCCCACCTGTGTGTTTCAAAATTTCAAATTTTTACCATTTGGATGAGAATTTTCAAAATTTCAAACACAAAGTTTCTTTATTTTAAAAATTAAATTTAAAACATTTTATCTTAAAAACAATAAATTTTTAAATGATAAAGGAATTTATAACACAAACCATTAACTTGGTTTGTATTCTCTCATCCAAAAACATCACAAAAATTTATTTTTTTCAAACAACTCTTGTTTTAAAACAAGATCCACAACACTATATGTTCTAAGTACAAACACGAGACCTATGAACGAGATTTTATTAGATCAAAGTTTTCACAATACAACGATGTTACAAACTCATAACAATTTGGTAAATCTAACTTGTTTTTCACTATAGCTATACTTTCAAGATGTTTCCTAGACGCGATCAAACTGAGAATGCTGCTCTCGTAGCCACAATCATTCAACAGATGACTGATGTGCTTCCGAACCTCATTACTCAGATAAACCAGGCAAATAACAATAACAATAATAACAATGCTCAGTGTAACTTCAAGATGTTCAATTCAGCTAAGCCATCAATTTTTTTTGGGTCTGAAGGAGCAACCGCGCTCCTACAATGGTTTGAAAGTATAGAAAGCACATTCCGCCATGTTCAGTGCCCCAATGAGCGCAAGGTAGATTTCGCCTCGAGTGTCTTTCAAAGGAGAGCACTCACTTGGTGGAATGGCATTATGAGAGATCGAGGTGCCGATATGCAATGGCACTGACGTGGGAAGAATTTAAGGATCTTATGAAGAAAGAATTCTGCCCATGAAGCAAAATACGGGCACTTGAAAATGAGTTCTATTATCTAAAATAAGATAGTGGGGAAAACTGTGCCTACACTGACCGATTTGAGCAGCTAAGCCTACTTTGCCCCACTATGGTCACACATTTGGATCGAGCCATTGAGAAATACATTGATGGCCTACCTAATCTTGTCCAAGACATTGTCACTTGCAGCCAACCTGCAACGCTTAGGGAGGCTAAGGAATTAGCCGCTATCTTAACCAACTCCCAGGTTAGAAAAGGTAAACTATTTTGAAAAGGAGACAAGAAATAAAACACCAAAACTACAAATGAGAATTCAAAATGAACAAAGGCTGAATCTTCTAAAAGTTCTAGGAAGCGCAAGGCTTCAAAGAATTTTGCAATTCCTGCACCTGTTCCACTAAACTCGGTACCCTTTAAGGGATTTTATCGTGGGAAGCAACCTCGGTGCAATCATTGCAACTATCATCACGCATCAAATTCTCCTTGTCGCCAGTGTACAATCTGTGGTTTATTTGGATATCTAGCTGTGACCTGTCGTATCCAGAACCGAGCAGCCCCTACTCAGCCTCGCCCTAGAGCATGTTTCAATTGTGGTGATTTAAATCATTTCAAGCGAGACTGCCCCAAGCTTGCCAATGCTAATGAACGAGTGTTCAACGTCAATGAGGCTCAAGCTAATGATCAAGCACTTATGATCCTTTGAACCTCTATATTTTCTGTTTATTTTCGAAAACAATGTACATATTTCAACTATGTTTGTAATATAAATTTCAAGAAGCTTATTTTATCCTTGTTAATCATTTTTCCAGTTTCAAACTCTAATGTGATTACACTATGTGTGATTACAATTACATGCTGACTTTGAGGATTCCGTTCATTAGGAACTAAATCTTGTAAATTAGCATACCATGATTGCACTCTAGTGCATTCATACAAGGCAACACGATCGATATGAATACTATGAACAAGTTAATACTATTTTGTGATCATAACTTTACATACATGATTTAATTATCTAATATGTATAGTACATGATTATAAATACAATTTGCTTCGTATGTTGATTTGACGTACTTAGTACACTAATTTTCAAATACAATTTGCTTAGTGTGTTAACTTAGCATACCTAGTGCATGATTTGAAAACATTTTCTCGATATGCTTACATTATGATGATAATGCACAATTAGTATATGTTGCAATCTACCTGATTGGTTAATATGAAACATATATAAACATTTGTACTAGAATAAGATACCTACTACTAAATTTGTTATATGCAAAACAAGTAGTGCTATAATTGCTAGTATGAAACACGATCCGATTTGACAGGTGCTATGTTGTGACGAGGTTTGTTTGATTTAGACGATAGTTTGACCTTATTATTTGTTTACCCTCGCTTAACAAGAGAAGCTATGTGGACCATGCGACGAAACGAGTAATTATGGGTGCACACTTAATTATGAGATTCGACGCATGAGAATCATAGTAAGCCTTGTTAAGTATGGTGGCATAAAATCTAGAGTGATTAAGGTAACGGGAGAAGTATGATGCGATAAGAACACGGTGGATATGCCGATGGTACTTCCTATATATAAGTGTTCTTATTGTGTTATTCTTCAGAACGTTGCTGAGATCACTTGGTGATTTTATGTTATCTTGGACCATTATGTGATTATGTGCTTATTTGTTGTTTGTGTGGTTATTTACAATAAACAAAAACAAGTACATTCACTAACTCAAATCGAGCCGACCGGGAGTATATTATGGTGTTAAAGATGACGATCTTGATGCCATAAGGTATGTTGACCCGTCTCCTATGCATGAGATGCTCATGGTGCATTGGATATACCTCGTGGGACGTTAGAAACCGTGTACGTGTAGGGCTTGAATGTACGCCCCTTTGTTTGCTAGGAAATTACACTAAGAGCGTAGTATAACATAGTGCCATACCCAAACAATTTTTGAACACTTGTCAACTTTTTCTTTAAATTCACAAGTTTCAAAGGATTAAATACCTTGAGATACTTTGAAAATCCCAAATCACATTTTGAATCTCCTAAAATTTCCAACACCAAATGATGCTCCGCATCTTTGGGATCTAGCAATTTGCTCATCCTTCAGTTGTTTCAATTACACTCTACGGTCTCCTTCGAAATAAATTTCGGGATGAAATTTCCTAAAGTAACGGAGACTGTGACACTTGTGATCCGTAAACACTACATGATATAGGACACTATCTTTTATCAAAGAAACAATGTGTTTTGGTCTCAAAATTTGTTTATTTGCGTTTGACAATTTCACGTTTTGATTCTAGTTCAATTTCAAGCTTTAAATCGCTTTCTGGAAAGTTATACGCGAACTCATGTGTAAACGTGATCAGTTTAATGCGGCAAACACTTCGGAACAGTGACATAGGCTTAACATACCTTAAATAACTTTTATAAAACTTAGAAATAGGTTTTAAAGGCTTTGGTGTGTCAAAAACAAGTTTATTCGATCACAGGGACTATTTGCGTCAAACTGCAAAAGTCTTCTGATTCGAACTGTAACGAACATTCTGAAACTTGATCATAAGCTAAACGTACCATAAATATCCTTTACATATCTTAGAAATAGGCTTTGAGGGGTTCGTTATGCCAAAATATGCTTATTTGATCAATAGGGACTAAAAGCGTCAAAAAGTGCATAAGTTTGCATTTACGCGCATATCTTACGTTCTGAATATATCCGGGCATCCAAAAATTTTTTTAATCATTAAAATATTTTATTTTAGTGTTTGGAATGTTAGAATTTCATTCGTCGTGTAATTTGGATCAATTTCGCGTCCGTTACGACTTTCGTCGTAATTAACCGAATAACGTGACCGTACGACCAAACGAACCGACATCCAAGATGTTTTTGAGCATATTTCATGTTCCCTATACTTTAACTTGAATTTACAGCTTTGAAATGGGGTTAACGGGGCTTAAACGTGTCGAAAATGCACCAAAAACCAAGTTTTACACTTGCAGGGACTAGTTTTGACATTCTGTGAAACTATCTCGGGCGGGGCGCATAAGATGAGACTCCATCTTACGCGGAGCGCGACCTACTGTCAGACAGAAACATTGAATTTGGACTTTTGAGCTGGTTTTGATGGTTTTGATCCTGGTTTTGCAATACCATTTTATTGTTTTGATGTTCCCCTAGTATTGTATACCATGGGCAACACATGTAAGGTCTAGATTAAAGCACAAATTTCGAGAAACAATCCTAACAGTTCTTGGAATTCTATAAATACCCACTTGATTTCATTCATTCAACTCACCATTTGATCTGAATTAGCTCTAAGTTGAAGTTAATACTTCATACCTGAGTGCTTTAGATCAAATTCTTCCTTGCTTGGACCTTTTGTAAGCTTCTTTCATGCTTTTTATCGCTTTTCAAGCGTGGAAGTCAAACAGTGTTTGACTTTCTGCTTTAACCAGTCTTTGGTCAACACAAAGTTCGTTTGAACTTTGGAACGTGAGCTTAATCACGATGGTCATAGTCCCTTGTGACTATACCTTCTGATTACCACGTTGATTAGGCGTAGTGACGAGTCATAGTTTTGGTCAAAATACGCGTTTATGCATATTTTGCAACGAAGCTATCTTTGGGTATCAAAACACTTTGTTTTGATATCAAACTTGTTTTCTAACTTAGTTAAACATATTTTAACATGTTTAACTCGTCACCCTTAGTTTAGTGGTTATATAGGGTCGTAAGATAAGCGGTCTAAACAACCGCTTAGACTTTCGAACCCGACCCATTTGGTCGATTGTTAGGATCCGACCAAACATATTTTGTGACCATAGTTGTATAGGGAATAACCTTCCGAGGTTATACCTTATGGTTACTTCGTTTAGTTAATTGTATGATAGGTAGTTTATATGCCTTAGGAAAATGACCAAAATGCCCTTTTGGCGCATAAATTCATTTTAAGTATATGTAACACATGTTTTGACATCTAAACTGATTATATAACTTAATTAGATACGTTAAGGCATATAATACTTATCATATGACTAGTTAGGCGTCTCGAACGCTCATTCGTGTGAACGACGCGTTAACGTAGCGTAGACTACCTTAACGCGACGTAATGGGTCGTAAGCACTTAGGATAGGTTCCGATTTATAATGTAGGCTTTGTTAAACCATATCACATGAGTTCCAATACTCATTTGGTTTACGAGACCTCATTCTACCCGATCTTCCGATTTAGGTGTTGATTCACTAACATAGTATCCGTTACACTAGGAACCGCTTCGACACTTGAACTCCTAATCTCTTGAGCTTTGTTATATCTTTTGAACAAGAACTATACGCAATCCCAGGCGAGTACATAGTTCCCCTCTTTTACCATTTTCAAATGTTTTGGGGTGATTCATATGTGTAACTAATTTGTTTTCTAAATGTATGGCATATATGTGTTTACTAAGTGCTTTTATGTGTATTATTCCGATTATGCAAATACAGTGTTTATCTAAATCCTTAAAAGATCTATCTATCTTCATAGATTGATTCTTATAGGATGTTTGAAGTACAGTCTTAGATCTTCCTATCTTTATAGTGAGATTTTTAAGAAATACTTTACAAGACTACAGATTGGTTTATGTGTAGATTGTTGATGATTTAGATAACGAAACTAGATAATACAATATGCACATGGTGGATACGCCGCTCGTACTTCCTATATACAAGTGTGCTTATTGTATTACCCTTCGTGGCGTTATCCCAAATCACCATTAGGATTTAGGATTGTTTTGATTCAATAACTCAATTTAACAGAACCCATAATCCTTATAGCATCTATCTATCTTCATAGATTGATTCTTGTAGGTTGTTTAGAGTACTAATATTGAAGTCCTTGATTGGATTCATTGTGTGCTTTAATGCGTGTTTTCAAGATGATTGATAGATTAACAATTCATGTATTAGTTGTGATTTAGATAACGAAACGAGTATAATAAAATAAGAACATGGTGGATACGCTGCTGGTACTTCCTATATATATGTGTTTTTATTTTAATACTCTTGTAGCGTTATCCAAATCACTTTAGGATTTTGTGTACAATTGAACCAATATTCAATTATCCAAATACATGAAGAATCTCCCATATCTTTATATGTTAGATTCTTTGAGGGATGCCTAAAGTATTATTATAAATCATTGATTTGATTTATGTAATACTAGCACAAGTTTTGATTAATTTCAAAACTATTATTATTAATCCTTGATTGGTTTTCTAATAATACATTAACGAGTTTTACAATGATTTCAACGAGGTTACAATATACAATTTCAAATGGCATAAAAATTTCTTAGTAATAATCATATTGCCTTATACAATACTTTTTGCCACGAGTTTTTCACAATCAAAATTTCGTATTGCAATACTAAACTTTTGGCATTCTTTGGCTTCAAGATTTATTTTGTTGGTGCATATGTCTGTCGACTTCGTCTTGTATCGAGTCTTGTATTTAGAATGATAGATCAGGGCATGATATTCGAGAAAAACGAGAAATATGTGAGATGTGACCATTTCGCACGAAATGGAAATGGCCATTTCGCATGAACCCATCTCGTATGAAATGGTCCTCCTATAAATTCCTGCCGTGTCATTTCATTTGTAGAACTTTCTGATTCCGGTACCGAGGTGCTGCCGAAGTGTCTACAGGCTGTAAAACGTTGTTATATCAATAAACAAGACAATTAGAGTGTATATCAAGCTGATTCAAAGTCGATACGTTTGTTTCCGCCTCTCGTATTGATTAGAACTCTTCTGAATGACTCATTTTGGTCGTGTAAACGATCCTACATGTGGTATCAGAGCTCAGGAGGAAGAGTTCTTACCGATTTCAGCTTGAATTCATTAAAATTCTGATTTCTACACCTTCTTTTACACATTTTTTTCAAAATTAAACAAGATTTCACGGTTAAAATGGGCTAATTTTCACATACAATGTGCGAAACACTTTTTTAATCAATCCTTGAAAGAATTAGACCTAAAATCGACCTAAAACCTTATCAATTTGACAAAAATCTGGCCGAGAGTATGACATCAGCCCCATTTCGCACGGATTGAACCTTCATTTCGCTTGAAACAACACTTCATGTCGCACGAAGTGGGTACAGAGGTCCATTTCGTTTGAAAGTTAGCCATTTCGTACGAAATCATCCATTTCGCATTAAGTGATCCCATTTCGTTTGAAAGTGAACCATTTCGCATCAAGAGGTCCATTTCGTTTGAATAGGTCCATTTCGTTTGAAGAAGTTCATTTCGCTTGAAAGGTCCATTTCGTTTGAAGAGGTCCATTCCGCACCAAATCCAATTCGTGTGAATAGTGCCATTTCGTTTAAAAACTGAGTTTGTGAAACTTTTAACCGAAACATGGAAGAAGAGTTTTACAACGCGTTTGCTACTGCCCCAAGTACTCCTGTTACCATTTCTCAGAGCATGAACATGGAAAATGAAACAGGAACGTTACAGAAACCTCCAAAGTTGATGGGCATTGAAGAATACTAATGTTGGAAAGACCGTTTCGAAAATTGGGTTCAAGTAAATCATTTAAGGTCTTGGGAATGTATTGAAAAGAAGTATGTTAAACCTCGTACAGATGTGGGAGTTATCAAAACGATTTCTGAATTGTCGGATAAAAAGAGAGATATGTATAAGGCAGAAAAAATGATGATCAGTCTACTTCAGCAAGCTGTGAAAGAAGACATCTTTATATTACTTCAACATGATGGTACTTCACGTTCGATTTGGGAAGCACTTCGAATTAAGTTTGAGGGAAGTACGGATATGATCAGGAGTAAGAAATCATTATTAAATAAAGAATTTGATTTGTTTACTAGCTTGCAGGGTGAATCTACAAAGAAGCTCATTGAGAGATATTGTCATTTAGTGCGATCAATGTCACTTTTGGATATAAACAAAGATCGAGAAGAATGGGTTGACAAATTAGCTTATGCTTTACCTCAGAAAGAATGGGGTACATATCTGATGATCTTAAAGAACACTGGGGAATATGATAAATTGACAATTTCTCAATTCATTGAAAAACTTGAAGGACAAGATCTTAAACAACAAAAGATTGCTAGAATGAACAATCCAAGTGGTCAACAAGACATCAAGATGTATTACAAAGGGAATTTTCAGAATGTTGAAGCAAGTCCGAAGGTCCAAACCGCTTTCAGTGCAGAAAACTCATCCGGATCAGTTAATCAAAGTCTAATCAGCAACAGTGGATTTTCTTCATACTCAAATGTTAATCCAAATGTTTCAACCTCAAGTTATCAGTGTCAAAGCTCAAACAATGGTAATGGTCATGTGTTACACTGCAACATCACGTTGCATCTTCAGAACGGTCAAAATTTCTCTAAAGAAGTCGCTAAAGGTCATATGGCATTACTAGCTACAGTGTTAGAATCATATGAGGGTTTGGTTGCAGGAAGGATCGGAAATCCTATGTTGACAAAAGAGGATTACGATCAGATCGATGCTGAGGAAATGGAGCTTATGGATATTAAGTGGTGTTTAGCGAGTGTGTTGAGAAGAGCTGAGAAATTTAAGCTAATTACAAAAAGAGATGACTTCCGTGATGCTAATGTTTCTACTTTAGGTTTTGATAAATCTAAAGTTACTTGTTTTCGATGCAGGGAAAAAGGACATTTCAAAAGAGAATGTACCAATCGAGAAGCAGGAGGAGCTCAGAATCCGTTCGGGAATAATGATTATTATCGGAAAGCTATATATCAACAAGTTGCTCAACAACCGTCATCATCTCATGCTATTGAAGATGGAAAGAAGAAAGCTTATCTGGTTAATCAAGATGATGAAAAAATGCCAGAAGGTTTTAGTTGGGATAAATACATTTCGGCTGATTCCAAGTTTGGAGCATTCATTGCACAAATCATTCAAGAGCCAGATTTGATGAAAGAATGGATGGATGTGTTTGCTAATGATGAGAAAAGTCAAGATGAAGAATCAGTCTCTTCAGAAGAAAGCTCAGAAAAGACAACTGTCTATGATCAATCATCAACTGATAGCAGTGATGATGAAGAAGAAATACAAATAAACATTGGAAAAACTCAATTATCTCCTGAAAGTTTTAAATTTTATTTTGCAGATAGATTGGAGAAGCTAAAGGAAAAACGAGCAGCAAAAGATCAGAAAAAGGTAAAATGCAAAAAGGTTGATCAGGAAGAGAAGTTTGAAAAGAGTGAAGAAGTTAAAGTTGCTGAGAAGGTGGTTGAAGTTGAAAAGTTAGTCGAAGTTGAAAAGATTATCGAAGTTGAAAAAATTGTTGAGATTACAAAACCTTGTCTAAAATGTTTGGAACCATGCAAACATTGTAAAGAAAAAGATGAGAAGTATAGTGAACTTGACAAGATGAAAGAAAAATTATTGTTCGATGTTAAGTATGTGAAAGAATCATATGATGTGTTGAACAGAACGGTGAATAGTCTGCAAAAGACAAACTCAGAATGAGAATATGCTTTAACCATGATGAATGCAGTGATGATGTCTAAGCAGAAGGCTATAAATCACTATATTGAAGAATGTGCCAAGTTGAAGCAGGAGTTGGAGATAGAAAAGATAGAAAATGAAAGAATCAGACGATTGCTGCAAAGTTATTCTAGTTCTGATTATTTAATTGAGAGAATTTATCCAACTGTTGCACGTTTTGAAGCCTTTCAGGACAAGAAGTCGGAAGAGAAGGATACTAGTAAGAACCAAAGTGCAAATTATAACAAGTGTTCGCCTCCGATCTGGGAAGGTTATTCTCCCAGAAAACCAAATGAGGAACAAGTCAAAAAGGCAGTCAATATAAAGTTAAAGTCTGAAATAACTGATGAGTTACTAGAAAACATTGACGTCACGTTCACATCGTCTGACACTGATCTTGAGTCTGAGTTAATAAAGAAAGTGGTCGATCAAGTGTTGGATAAAGATGAGGAGTCAGAGTCAAAATCCGAATCCGAGAGTTCGAGTTCGAGTTCATCATCAGTTGACAATCCAAAATCATCGGTCAAAAGGGTTTATAATAAAGAATTTATGTTATCAAAATCTAATTTGAATGACGAACCAATCAAAGTGGCATATACTTTGAATGATTCAGACAAATTATATTCTGATGAAGAATTTCCAATAAGAGGTGTTAAAACTGAAATGATCAAAAAGGTTTTCAAATTAACAGAAATTAATATTTCTGAAATAAAAGATGTAAATCTTACTGAAAAACCTAAAAAATACACTTCAAGAGTTCAACAAATATTGAACAAGAGAAAAGGTTACAGTTCTGGTTCTGGTTTTCAAAAGAAATCAAACCATAACAGTAATTTCCAAAAGAAAGGTTTAGGCTTTATTCCACCCGAAAATCATAAAAATGAGAAAATTTCTAAAATAAAAACAATATTTGTTTCAGGGTCCAGTTCTGAGGAAGAGAAGAGGAGCTCATTCTGGAAGCAATCAAATAAAGTGTTTCTTGCTGAAAAACAGAAAAATGAGAAGAATGGAGTTCATCAGAGAAAGGAGACAAGAACCTGTTATGGATGTCAAGAAGTTGGTCACATTGCCTGGAATTTTCCAAAGGCAACCAACACAAAACATGAAGTTGTTTCTAAACTCAAAGAAAAAGTTGTTGATAAAACTGAACCACCAACTGAAAAATTCAAAGTGTTTAAAAATTCAACATATGAAGTTGGTGAATGTTCAAAAAGGTTTTACAAAAGAAGGGTGAATATTGACAACCAAATGTGGGTTGTTAAGAAATCAGATGTAAAATCTGGCGATGAATCTGACTCGTCAAAGTCAGAGGAGCCACAAGTTGAGCAAAACAGAGAAAATTCAGTTCCGCCAATGGATGATGTCAACTTTCTACCATTGCGGGCTGAAAATTTAAAATCAAAAGTTGGTAAAGTGGAGATTTCGAATCAATTCTATTCTGAAAAGAAAGAATTTGATGTCGAAAAGGCTTTTAATGGTGAAGTGAAAAATATTTTTGGAAAAATGGTCTAGGGAAAGGTTAAAGGGGTAAACGATTTTTATGAAGAAAAAAGGAATGTTCAAACCCCGAGTGAAGTTGAGAAGGTCACACCCAAAGCTGGTCAGGCTTGGGTGTCTGTATTTCATACTTGAAAAACCTGACTTGCCGGAGCTCCCAAGTTGGTAATCGTGGAGCAGGAATCGGCATTTTTCTCAAAATCTCAAAAATTGTCAAATTTCGATTTAAAAGTGGTATTGATTGATGAGAACATACAAGTGTATGTACCTACATGTGGTTAATCAAGGTCATTAAGTTGAACTTGATTTAACTTTCATTCAAGAGTTTGAAAAACAATGTGATGAAACCCCTAACCTACAAGTGGATTGTGAATTTCAACAAAACTAATTTTCCGGAAAAACCATTTTGATTAAAACAAAATTAAGTGTTTTGAAATCATAATGGGAAAATATTTTGTTGACAGGGGGAGTTCTGATTGTTTATGCCAAGTGGATGGCGAATTGAAGCTTGAAAATCAGTTTGTCACTTTATTTGTACAGTTTGTTTTCAAATTTTCCTTGAAAATCAAAAATTGAAACATATTTTTTATTTTAGGGGGAGTAAATTTTTTTAGAAATTTCGAAAATTTGAAAAATCCAAAAACATGATAAAAATGAAAAAGAGTTTTGTTGTGAAAAAGAGGAAATGATAGTACATCAGTGGACATTCACGGCATGCTAAAGAAATGAAAAGTCAAAAGGAATAAACGGTCTCACTGATGATATGCCAGCATGTTTTTATACATTCAGTAGATTGTGTTCGAGATATAAACCTAAATTTCAAACTTACTTATTTCGTGGGGAACATCTCTCGGATATATAGGTAACCCCTGAAATCTTGTTTGAAGGGCTTTCTATTTCTGACATACTAGGTCTTTGTGCGTGGTGATATCTGGGGTATTATACCTGGACTTCTGATTTTGTGGGAGCAATAGCCTAGTCCTCGTATAATACTTTACATTGCTTTAATCATAAAGCCCACCCTCAGCATAAAAAATGATGAAACATTGAAAAATGATAATCATGTCATGTTGAAGAAAAGATTCTCTAAAGGGAACACACCTAAAGTCGAACCATCATCTCTCTGATTTTGCGGAAGCAATAGCCTGAGCTCTCATGGTCTCGCATTTAACCCCTTAAAGATATCATTAGTGTACATTCACCTGTAAGACTGAATATAGAAGTCTGGATACCGGAGTATATTCTGAGGTGGGACACGCGAATAAGTTTAAGTGCTTAAAACACTAAATTCATATCTCGAAACAGTTGAAATTTGTGTGAAAATTTAAGTGGATCAATATACTGACAATCTAAGTGAATCATTTAGAACTTAAAATGTTTAAAGCTTAACGGTGTTAGTGATTTGTCTCATAAACTGATATGATCCTCTTACACAAACTCACAAAAATATTGCTTGTAAATATTTCTTTATTGCTTTTCTTTAAAAACAAAATCCAAAAAGATTGTGTTTTAGCATAATTTTTGAAAAATCAAAAAGATTTTATTTCATCTTATTTTCGACAACTGATGTTAGAAAGCTGATTTTCAAAATTCCGAGTGCTAAACATGATGAACAGCAGGGTTGGGAGTTTGTTTGAAATGAGAAAAGATTTTCAAAGTGAAAATGTCAAATCTGAATGTTATTCTTACAAGTGGTCATCAGAAATTATAAATGTTAAATCATTTTGAACGATACCTGAAAGAGTTTTATAAATTCGTCAAATTGTTAAAATTGTGAAATTTATTTTGATGTAGAGTCTGTGCAGGTTAGCCAGGCTTCGACTCCTGAAGATATGCAGATTTGAGCCAGGTTCCTGGTCCTGTTGCTACGAAGAGCCAGGAGACGACCTGAACCTGTGGAAAAGCTAGGTCAGATTGCGATCCCGGAACTATTTAAGGGGGAGTCTGCTAGCAAAGGGGAGTCTGAAGATGCAAGAGCCAGTTTCTGATCCTGAATGTCTGTTAAAGATAGAGCCATGATTAAGATTCTGGGAATGAGTGAGAGAAATAGGAGTTTGAAGATTATCAAATCAACATTCAAGGAGGAGTTTGAATGGTAAATAGCCAGGTTGAGATCCTAGAGAAGAGAAAAAGATTGAAAGATGCTTACACTGTCAGATACTTTGGGAAGAGCATGAAGACTGATCAAGACTGAAGATGTGACATACCGAAGACTCGACACTGAAGACTTCGTCAACATCCAAGGGGGAGTCTGTTGGTGCATATGTCTGTCGACTTCATCTTGTATCGAGTCTTGTATTTAGAATGATAGATCAGGGCACGATATTCGAGAAAAACGAGAAATATGTGAGATGTGACCATTTCGCACGAAATAGAACATGTCCAATTAAGCACGAAATGGAAATGGCCATTTCGCATGAACCCATCTCGTGCGAAATGGTCCTCCTATAAATACCTGCCGTGTCATTTCATTTGTAGAACTTTCTGATTCCGGTACCGAGGTGCTGCCGAAGTGTCTACAGGCTGTAAAACGTTGTTATATCAATAAACAAGACAATTAGAGTGTATATCAAGTTGATTCAAAGTCGATACGTTTGTTTCCGCCTCTCGTATTGATTAGAACTCTTCTGAACGACTCATTTTGGTCGGGTAAATGATCCTATATATTTTCAATCGACAACTCTTGTAGTTGTCAAAGTATTGCAATATCAACTTTTGCGATTTATTTGGCTAACAAAACCTATGTATTCGCCGGCATTTTTATGCTGACTATTTTTCACATATGTTTCAGGTTTTCAACTATTTAAGCATGCAACGCATAGGACTGCATTTGGGCCTTAGACTTCTAAATCAAATGAAAAGTACATGTATTCTTTGTTGTTAAGCGATGTTAATAATATTGAAACAATTTAGTACCAGTAGTTGTGAGCAATTTGTAACGTGACTCCCTGATATTTCCGCCGCGTGTTGTTGTATTACGCGATTGGGGTGTTACAGCTGGCTATAAGTATACTGACGGTTGTCGTTACCGGTCAGTTGTTTATCGGTTCTAGCAATGGTTTTTGCTGCTTTTATGAAGGTATCCCAGTCTTTGGGACCTCCATCTCTGCCCTTGACTCTCTTGATTAGGTCATCACATTTAACAGATCTCATGAAGTGCGCGCGCATCATTTTTTCCCCAACATTTCCTATTTCCAAACAATCTTTGTTGTATCTGGTGATTATGTCTTCAATGCTTTCAAGATCTTTTCTCCAGATGTTTAAACAGTCCACGGGATCTCTTGTATGTCTACGCTGTTAGGAGAAGTGCGCTAGAAACTTGTTTTGAAAGTCCATCCAGGACTTGATCCTTCCCTCTGGCAAACTATCAAACCACGCGCGTGCTACGCCGACGAAGGTTTGTACGAACAAATGGCACCAGGTTGGCAATGACCAACCACCTACTACTCCTGCACCACTGAAGACTTGAAGGTGATCTTCGGGATCTGTGAGGCCATTATATTTTCCCACATTGTGTGGCAGCTTTGTCTTGTCTAGTGGGTTCATGGCAATTTCTTTGATGAACTTTGATTTTCAGCTATGCCTTCGGGACGGTAGCTTAAGGTGTAGTCATATTCAGCGTTTGGATTGTATCCTGTGCGTGCGCAGGGTCTGTATGCCTAGTGGTTTGGTGGCAATCTGCTAAAAACCGAGCTTTCTTCTTGCTTGTAGGTTGGGTCTTCTTCTTCGTTGTAACTCTCCAATTCATGATTGATATTACGCGGGCCTAATCGGGTATGCAACGGAGGTTTTCTCTGCTGATGAGTGTACTGCTCATAATTGCTTTCTGTCTCAACATAGGTATCGCACGTGTCATGCACGCTTTGTCTCCTAATGGTGGATGATTTCCCATGTTGCTAGTTCCGCGCGTGAGTCTGCGTATGTTGCGGATTGTGAGTTCTAGTCTGCCTTTGAGATGGGGTAACAAACGCAGATGGAGTAGCTTGTGCCTGGAGTAATGCTTGTTGTGCGCTTAATTGCGCATAGACCATGTTTAGCGAAGCTGTCTGTTTGGCATACCAGGAGGCCAGAGTTTCTCCTTCACGTAGCCCTAATATAGCTAAGAAGTTTAGTTGTGCCTCAGCCGATGGTGCTGAAGGGCCTGCACCATGGTTTGGCGTTTGAACTCCAGGAGTCGTTTGGTTGGTGACTCGAGGGGCTGTTTGGTTGATAGCTCCAGGTGTGGTTTGGTTGATAACTCTGGAAGCACTTCCAAAGAAATCAGGAATTTCATTGTTCGCTGGTTCTTCTTTGACGGTCCCGTTCCTTTGGGGACCTTGGACGTGAACGGTGCCCGTAGGCAGTCCAAAGGAAGAGCTTTCTCCATCTACGTGAAGAGAAGGGTTTTGTTCAGCCATTTAGAGAGTGTTTTTGAAGAGAAAGGGAGATGAAAAGTGGTTGCAAAAGATGCGGTGGGCGCCAATGATGAAACACCTAGGTCAACCAGTGGGATTGTCTCGTGTATAAGGGTCCAATCTCTTCCTCCACTCGCCTAATCGCTGGATTCCTACAAAACAGAACACCGGTGACTCGCCACAAGGACGAGAATAGGGGGGTTCTCCTTGTGACCACCCTCTGGCGTGGGAATAAGTACTGTTCTGAGGAGAATAGTGTGTGTTGTAGGTGAAACAGAGAGAGAGAGCAGAATGTTAAACCTGAAGGAGGAGTCCTCTATTTATAGCCGAAGGATCAAGGAGGGAGGAGGCAACCTGCCAGCTGCCGTCGAGTGCCAGCTGTCCGACCAAGAGGAATATCCTATTGGTCTCCTCTGCCATTATCAGAGTAGTGGATGACGTGGCACATCCTTATTCGTCCAGTTAGGAGAATTCCTGCAGTGGCTGTCGGCCTGTCCTATGAATATCTCGCAGGTCCAGCTGGCGTCCATCTATTGGTGACACGTGTTGCACTTTTTTTTCTGGGAGAGCATCTTTTGTGTCACATGCGATTTCTTCCAGAAGCTTCTGGATGCACTCTACTGATGTAGGCGCCATGCTGGATAAAAGGTGGTGTGGTCCCTACCATATGTGCATGGATTTGGAGCCATACCTCTTCAGTAAGATTATAGTAATTAAATATATGTTTCTTATTTTTCATTTTTTATAACTAACTCGATACTAATTGTGTACACTACTTGATAATCTTCACCATTGGACAACGGGTTAGCCAATGGGTGATATGACCATAGTCACAGATCCGGTCGAGTGACAAATACCGATTTGGGGTAACTGGTTGGTATAAACATTGTAATCGTTCTTAATACTGTAAATTATAACAAATGTGTTTTTGTAAAACTGAATGAACTCACCAGTATTTCCTTCTGACCAAATGTTTTTAAAACGCATTTCAGGTGATTACAGTAGATTGGAATAAGAGTTGTGATAAGACACCGAAAGGCTTAAAGAAGTGGTTTATTTTATCAATTAAACTAAATTAAGAAACGTTGTTTTATATAATCGGGTTTATCCCATATTAAAGCTACCTTTGTAAAACATGGGTTATTCCCATCTGTTTAATAAATAAAAAATCCGGTGTTTTCTAAACTCTGGTATTTTCCTAACTCACGGTCCTGATGAAATTTTCAGCTGCAATATTTTCAAAATAACCACTGGTACCACTTGAGTGCTCGCGGCTCCCGTCCAGGGTGTGGTCGGGGGTCGTAACAATTGTAGTAGATGCTCTAAGTTGGAAGGAAACCAAACCTAGACGCGTTCGAGCTTTACAGCTTACTATTCATTCTAACCTTCATGACCAGATCCGTTCTGCCCAAACTGAAGCATTGAATGACGAGAACATTCAAGCTGAATCCAAGTGGGGTATGGAGAAGCAATTCGTAACCAGGTCTAACGGTATTCGCTATTTAATGTAGCAAATATGGGTTCCTTTGCACGGAAATCTAAAAGAGCTTATTTTGGACGAAACACACAAGTCTCGATACTCCATTCATTTGGGATCTTATAAGATGTATTAGGATCTGAATATCTTGTACTGCTGGCAGAACATGAAAGCTCACATAGCGACATATGTGAGCAAATGCATGATTTGCGCGATAGTCTAGGTGGAATACCAAAAACCGCCTGGTTTGCTTCAGCAACCAGAACTGCCTATGTGGAAATGGGAAAAGATTTCCCTGGATTTCATTACCGGTTTACCAAAAACTCAAAACCGAAAACGATACCATTTGGGTGATCATAGACCGTCTAACCAAGTCTGCACACTTCCTTACGATCAAGGAAACCGACAAGTTTACACGACTTGCTAGCATCTACCTAAAGGAAGTAGTTTCTAGGCATGGAGTGTCGATCTCCATCATCTCCGATCGTGACCCGCGTTTCGCTTCTGATTTATAGCAAGCTATGCACAAATCCTTCGGCTCATGTCTAGACATGAGCACAGCCTATCATTCTCAAATGGGTGGTCAAAGTGAGTGAACCATTCAAACCCTAGAAGACATGCTGCGAGCATGTGTTATCGATTTCGGTAATGGTTGGGAAAGACATTTGCCTTCGGTAGAGTTTTCCTACAACAATAGTTACCACTCTAGCATTCAGGCAGCTCCATTCGAAGTGTTGTACGGACGGAAATGCCGATCTCCTCTTTGTTCAAATCAGAAATCGTATGACAGCAGCTCGTGATCGCCAGAAAGCTACGCCAACAAGCATAGAAAACCCTTGTAGTTCGCCGTGGGTGACTGTGTTTTATTGAAAGTCTCACCCCAGAAGGGTGTGGTTCATTTTCGGAAACGAGGCAAACTTAACCCGCGTTATGTTGGGTCGTTCAAGATTTTTGAAAGAATCAGTACAGTGGCTTATAGACTCGAGTTGCATGATGAACTCGGTAATGTACACAACGTCTTTCACGTCTCTAACTTAAAGAAGTGTTTGTCCGACAAAACACTCGTAGTTCCTTTCAAGGAATTAAAAATCGACGACAAGTTGCAGTTTATCGAGGAACCTGTTGAAATCATGGACCGGGAAGTCAAGGTCCATAAACACAGTCGAATACCTATCGTGAGGTTCGTTGGAACTCAAAGTGTGGACCGGAGTTCATGTAGGAACGCGAGGATCAGATGATATTCAAGTATCGTCATTTATTCAAAACTGATGAACCTAACACTGATACAATTAGCGAATTTCAGGATGAAATTCCCTTTCAACTTGGGGATGATGTGGTACCCGAGGCCCACAGTCATCTTAACTTATCCTTTCACTCTTCTGTGATTGCTTACCAAATTTCGAGATGAAATTTCTTTCAACTTGGGGAAGACATGTTAATACTTTAACCTAGTCACAGTTACTTTAGACATACATTCATAGCACTACATTTAACTAGGGTTAGTTAAATGAGTCTACTTTGGTAATTCCTGGAATTACCGGAACACACACAAAAGTTAATTCTCGAACGTTGGTGACTAACATGAATAATTAATATAAACGGATGGTTTATATGAAACTTATACGTTGCATGACAAATACATGAATTATGTTTTTAACTGCAAACTGTAAGATGTTACGTGCATTGGTGTAGAAGTTATATAGTTAAGGGTGTTTTATGATTAAAACAGAAAGTATAATAAAACTACTACAAAACCCTAAACACTCCATAATCTCAATCATACGGCAGTTGTGTTTTCTTTAATCCTTTATGGCTACACAAATCTCACACACAATCATCTACTCTCTGATTTTTCAATCCATTAAGAACAAACTCTAGATCGAATCTAAGGTAATGCTTTATGTTATACTCTAATATCTTTGTTCTCTTGATTCCATGCAAAACCCTAGATATCCAAACAATTGTTCTGTGTTTAATTGATCACATCTAATGAATGTGTAATGGTTTATGGATGAATGTGTAATGGTTTATGGATGAATGTGTAATTGAGTGTGAATGAATGTGTAATTGTTGGTCAGATATTAGAGATGCTATTGACATATTAGAACTGCTAAACAGTTGTTTTGGTTTTGAGAATTAGGGTTTGATCATGGAATTGCTACTGTTACAATGAAAAACTGTGATATTTGCTTATTTCGTGTTAATGTGCAATTGTTAGTCCGGGAATAACATTGGTCCGACTTTGTTAAGTCACGAAGTCCGGATTACTAGAATGTATAATTAAATTCGAGTTTGTTTATCAAAGAATGATGAGTCCGAGTTTGTGATGATGATAATCGTCCGAATTTATTTGAATATATATAAGATTCAAGTTTTGTTATGCGGTTCTGAGATTCATATTTGATCCGGGTTATGTATATGCTTGTCTGAGTTAATGTGGGTCCAGGTTACGTATATACTTGTCCGAGTTTTGCATATGGGGTCCGGGTTTACATACATTGTTTGTCCGACTTTATTCTTATATAATGGAAGTTTCGAGTTATGTATATAACACCCATGATTCCGAGTTATGTATATAACACCCATGACTTTCGAGTTTATATATAACCCCCATGACTTCCGAGTTTATATAAATAAAACTGGATGTCCGAGTTTATGAGGGAACAAGGGTGTCCGGGTTTATTTCTATAAATGTGTTTTGAGTTTTCTAATGAAATTATAAGGATCTGAGTTTGTTGACATGCATAGGTCCGAGTTTAAGTAGAATATATATGGGTTTCGAGTTTAAGGAATATTCCGAAATTATATATATATTCCGAATTTAATACATGAGTTCCGAATTTCTTAATGTTTGTCCGAGTTTAATTGCATATATAAATGATGGTTGTCCGAGTTTCAAATGTTGATTTCCGAGTTTATGTATATATCTATTTGTGCCGAGTTATTATAATAGTTTGTTCTGAGTTGTGTACGTGTTTCGAATTTATATATGTATAAGTCCGTGTTCATTGATAAACTTTATATTCGAATTATCAACATGAATATATATGAGTTTATCAGAATCACATTACATGTCACTAACTAGAGGACCCACTGTGTGTTACTATGTGTTAAACTTGTTAATCTCATCGCAATAACCACTTGATTGTTTGGACACTTAGGGTTTTGCAAAACCATACTTGAATATATATTTACACATTATCGTACATTAGGTCGCGTGTAACGGACCTAACACTTTATTCACGCATAGAAGCACATTAACACATACCGAGCAAACTAAGGTGAGTTCACTACTCTTTCACAAGCATGCATCCTGCTGGGACAAATCATTATTACTAGGAGGAATACCTTTTAATAAATGTTGTAGTTTAATTTCGATGTCGGTTAATAAACTCAATCTCTATCATGTAAGTCCCTACTTATTACCGAGCTAGTTACCTGGGAGGCAACGGGGTATTAGTTGATAGCGCTATTAGGTTTAACAAAGCTCACACCGTGGTGGGAGCCGGGTGTGAACTAAGGACCTTAAACATTTTAGATCAATGTTGATAGACATTGATGAGGGCACAACAAACATAATCAGTCATATAGGTACCGAGTTTATTATTTCTTGACATGTCTTTAAAGCTAAACATTTACATTATTTACGTTGAACAAAACTGTGAATTCGCCAACTTTATGTTGACACTTTTTTGCATGCTTGCAGGTCGTTAGATACATCATTGTATGGGAACTTGCAGTCTGGGGAGCTGGAAGTGTCATGGGGCGTGCTGGTTGATGAGAACTCTTAATATTATGCATTTTAAAACATTTGGTTTTGGTTGTTTTGAAACAATTACATTTCCTTCCGCTGAACAAATACCTTGTTTGAAACGTTTATTTTGAAATACACTATTCATGTTGGACATGATGATTGTGTTTAATATTATTTACTATTAGTTTGACATGATTAGTGGCTAAATCCTGGTACGTCACAAGCCTCATGGTGAAACCCGCATTTGGTAATTTGGGGGTGTGACAGAACATTCGCATTGGTTCTCTTAAAAATATGTCAGTAGGTTACTTATATTTACAAGGAATGGTTGTTATTGGTTGTGAGTGGAGTAGAGGAAACGTATATGAGAATAGTGCTGTTTATCTGTAAATATATGAGAAATACTGTTCATCCTTATAATTTTTTTAATATTTATAGAAGTTGTTGTGAGTGGAAGAAAAAGAAAAGATAATGATAAAAATATAAAAAATATTATTTAATTAAAAAGAAAGAAAGAAAAAGTAATTGTTTTTAATAGTTATATAGATAAATTTTGTGAATGTCATCAATAGGAGCTAACAACCAAGTGTTCTTTTACATTTTTTTTGAACTAATAGGTTAGCTCATGTTAAATTTTGGTTAACATGAATTACCTGTTTGTGGCTTTAGAAAACAACTGCTTGTTCATAAACTCGACCATGGCAACAATATATTTCCTTGACTACGATTCAAAGATCAATGTTTAATTTCTGAATTAACAACTTAATTATTCCCACCTTGGATAAAGAAAGATATTCGGTCTACTTTCATGAACAAGAATAAACTACTCGTTATACTCCTATATGTAACCCTTTCAATCAAAATATTCCCACTTATGAAAGTTTTTACTAAGTTATCTACCCTTTTGACTATGGATAAGCTTAACTTAATAAAAAAAAATAACTTAACATAAAATACTTAGTGAACCATTTTTATCATGGGAATTTATGAGATAATCCTTCGAAAAGAAAAGTTTAGCGTTTAGTTGTTATTTATTTATTTATTTATTTATTATTATTATTATTATTATTATTATTATTATTATTATTATTATTATTATTATTATTATTATTATTATTATTATTATTATTATTATTAATTTGATATGATTATCCGTAACCTTAAAATTCTTGTTGGTAAAGTAATTTGACTCGAACACATTCAAACAGAAAAGGGGACCTAGTTTTGAATGGATTGATGCTCCACCATTACACACAGTAAAAGCACAATGAGTCAACGTACGTCAACTAGATAAGTCAATGTAACATAACTTTTCATAACCCTATATAAACACCATATAACGTCAATGATATAACTATCTTTCGTTCAACAATTTACACCTAAAAATATGGAATTTTATGCTAAAATAAGTGATTTGAGTCATAGTATTATGAAAAAGGCCAATAACATACCAGAAAGAAAGGTTATTGAAAGAAACAGGAGGAACAACATGAAAATCCTCTACTCTCAGCTGTTTTCTCTTGTCCCTGATGGTTTTAAATCCGAGGTTTATTAGATACCTATGTATCTTTATCAACCCTATTTCAAAAACTATGTTATTTGTATAATTTTACTAGGACTTGTGTGAATAAAAAGATGTAACCTTCCTTATTTATGCAGAATCACAGATATGTTGGTTCTAAGCGGGTATAAGGTTATTAAGCATGCATGACATGTTCTAGAATTGTGTTTAATATTTATTCTCATTTTACGGTTCCTTACTTCGTCAATGCTTATGCTTGCAGGGAACCATGGAAATATCTGAGAGGATTAATGAAACTATAGATTACATTGAAAGCCTGAAAGCCAACATTGAGAAAATCAAGGACAAGAAGAAGAGTCACGGGGCTTCAACTTCCCAGTCGCTTGGTATTCAAATCCATGAAATGAGTCCGGATGTAGATGTAGTTCTGATTACTGGATTGAAAAATCATTCCATTTTTTGTGACATTATTCGGGTTCTTCATCAATGTAGCACTGAGGTAGGGCAGGCGAACTTTTCAGCCAGCGGACTTTGTACATTCCATGTACATGGTAAGAAGGTAATCTCTTATATATGTTTTGTGGTCTTACAAATAGTCTTTTCTTGTTGCATCATATGTAAATAAATGTTGGAACAAAATTAGTCATTGAAGAGTCTAAGTTCTATCACAGAACATTGTTTCAAAGGGTTGGCTGTAACATTAATTAAGGAACAAAATTAGTCTTTTCTGATGTTTGTTTTTTTGTCTTGTTTTCTTGTAAATTTTCGTAGATTGAAGTCACAGATATATATAAGAGGCTAAATGGATTACTAACTGGGTCTTCCAAAATCGAAGAACCAAACATTCATGCGCGATCATGCTTGGAAGAAGAAGGGAACTTAGATTTATGGGACTTTGAGATCTGCTCCGACGTATGGTTTATGGGCTGACCTGCTTGGAATGTTATATTTATGGAATCTAATGCATCATAATAAGCGTCATTATGTGGATCAGTTTCATAGTCAGATGGTATTTTTGTCTTCAGAAGCTTGTGATATATTGAAAACTTCTAAAGCAATGTATCTAGCAGACACGGACACTTTTAATTTACGTAATATCTAAGTAAAACATGTCATGTCTGGAATAAGGGGTGTGCTATTCCCCAACCCCAATCTCAGAAGTTATTGTTATTTATTATAAACTTAGCATATATTATTTATTATTGTTATTTAGTTAGGATAACTAGATCATAAGTTAGTAATTAAATTAGATATTATTTAGCGGTTAGTAAAAGGTGTGTCGGTTGACAAACCGTCACCACCACCGTATATATATGATGTATTCTCTATCGTTTAACAGTTACCAAGATATTTCATTAATATCCACATACGTATGTTTCTCTGTGTTTTCTCGGTTCTGTACACATACACACACGAGTACGGAACGATTACGATGATGGTTTCCGCTGTCCGGATTTCTAATAAAGTGGTATCAGAGCCACTTCTGAAAGAGAAGAGATCCAGGGAGAAACGTCAACAACACTGCCATGTCTGCACTGTACGAATGAAGTTAGAGAGCGACGAAGATTTCAAAGAAGGTGTTATTATTGCAATCTTTCAGGACATCAGATTGCACAGTGTAAGAAGAAGGAAGAAGATGAGGCCTCTCAACTCATTCGTTTAGCGATAAACACGGGAACACAATCTCAGAAGGGGGCGGATGATAATAAACAATTTGATCGGAGTTCTGAGTTTATGGTGGTCGGAACAGACGGAAGTTACTGGTCGGATATCTGGTACGTCAGCAAATCATCTAAACGACACTATTCTGGAAACATTAACATATTTAAACGAATCAAAAAACTTTATGAAGTCGAAACAAACACTGGGGAGTGTAATTTTTATTTCATTCAAGGAATTGGTGTTGTTGAAATGATTTCCGGAGTAGAGAAATTACGAATGCAAAGCGTATTTTACACACCAGATATTGATCGAAACATACTCAGTTTTGATCAATTGATAACACAAGGATACACGGTAAAATTCATGGGTGATAAATGTAAAATATACCCAACGTTTAGCATTCCTACAATAGATAAAAGAAATGATTTTGCATGTTACACTAAAGAAGATGAAGTGGGAAACAAAGAAAAAGAAGAAATACTTAGATCTGAATCGGAATATGAAAAATTCAAGAATGATTACTTGAATTCATATTTTGAAAGTTTGAACATTACATCCGAAGAACCGGACTGGAATGTAATGATCCTACAAGCGATGACATTCAATGAATTCCAAGATTGCAAAGCCCTCATGGATATGTTGGAAGATGATGAATATGTAGGAAAATACAAGTTCTTCATAGAGAAGAAATTCGAAGATATGATCGACTGGTTTTTAAAGGTTAAACTAGAAATTAATTCAAGACCATTACCCGCTTATGCCGAGAATAACCGGAAAGTCAGCATGTTAGACTTGTACTTAGCAGTAAAAAGAGAGGGCGGTCATCGACGGGTAACAGATAATCATATGTGGGCAGTGATAGCAAAAGACATGGGTCTTGATTATGATGATGCAGAACTGATGAGGCTTATGTACGCTATGTATTTAGACGTGCTGGTTTATTACTACAAGATCAAATGTATTCAAGACACTGCTGAAGAAAAGGAAGTCGGTGAGGATACCGGTGCAGAAAGAAGAACCAGAAGCATGGAACTCATTGCAGGAACAAGTGAACAAGCTGCTGCAGAACAAGAAGTAGGAACAGATGAACATTTCGCGTTATATGCTGGAAATGATTGGAAAGGATTAAGGAGGTTGCATACGAGAAGAAGGTTTGATTTTCAGAGAGCCAAGGCAGCAGTAGATGACGCTAACATAAGTGTTCTGGCACATTCTCGTAAACGAAATCATGTTTAGGGGAGTGTGTTAGAAGATATAAACATAATTTCTATTATATTCGGATATTATTATGTATGTTTGTATTTATTAGGATTATGTGACTTATATTTATGTATTTAGATCGGAATAAGTGAACGGTTATGTTACAAAGGTTGACACCGTTTAAACGGTTTATATTCCCTCCAAATATAACCGTCACTAACCGACACTATATAATGAACATCACCGGCAGTTATGTCCGGTACCAAGAAACAATTTCATTCGATATTGTATTCCAAAATCCTTGTCTGTTTTTTTCAATAATCATGGTTTCCAAACCAACGAACAATTCCGCTGCAAATGCAAGTTCATTTCTAACAAGTGGTATCAGGGCCATGGTGGGAAATCGATAAAGATCGATCGATATTATACGGTTCCGGGCACATCCGGATGAAGAAGGAAAACAGGGGATATGAAGACGAACAACAAGAATCCAATCCCGATCGCACGACTCCGCGATCACGAATGTTCGCAAGAATGAAGCGAGATATTCTAATGAAATTAGAAATCGAAATCGAGTTATTAGAGCGAGAATCAGAAGGGAGACAAGAAGAAACAGGGGAATCCAAGAAGAAAGACGAAGAAGACGTTTCGATGTTGAATCCGGCAAGTATAGATGTTCACGATGGGGCATGCTTCACCCCGAATATCTATATGGTTGGTTACGATCGGGAAGATCAGGAAGAACCAATCAGTGATCAGAAGGATCACAATGATTCAATTAAAGAAACGGAATACTACGATTCCGGTGGTGACCGCAGCGATGAAGAAGATGAAGACCCGTATGTCTTCGTAACTGGAGGCAATATGCAAGATGATGTTCCGATGACCGGAACCGTTCATGAAGACAAGAATATTAAGAAAAGAATGCAGAAGTTCATGAAATTAGAAGATAATGAAGAAGACAGCGGAGGATACAGGCGGGAACAAAAAGGAAAGAATGGATTTCCAGTTTTAGCGACGACAGTTAGTGACAAAAGAAGAAAGACAGCGACAGAAGACAGATTAGCGACAGAACGATTTAGCGACACTAAATTGGCTTTAACGACAGATCAAAGGTGGATCTATGGACGAATCATGACAAGTTTAAAGAAAAATGCGTTTATCATCAAAGCCGACGTGACGAGCCATTACCGATGCTAAGTTTAGGGGATGGTGTTAGAATATAAACTTAGCATATATTATTTATTATTGTTATTTAGTTAGGATAACTAGATCATAAGTTAGTAATTAAATTAGATATTATTTAGCGGTTAGTAAAAGGTGTGTCGGTTGACAAACCGTCACCACCACCGTATATATATGATGTATTCTCTATCGTTTAACAGTTACCAAGATATTTCATTAATATCCACATACGTATGTTTCTCTGTGTTTTCTCGGTTCTGTACACAAACACACACGAGTACGGAACGATTACGATGATGGTTTCTGTAACAACCCGCACTTTTGTGCGTTGTTACTACTCGTTATACTCGTTACGCCTAGCACCAGAGATTCGGATCATAATGTAACTATGTCGTATATATCGCTATTCGAAGGATAATCGCATATTTTCAAGCTACAGTATTGCTATACTACACTATTATCACACTAACACTCAAGGAGGCATTGAGTGAGGACCTATTCTACCCTCCTCAGTGGCCATGAGGTGTCGAACATAAACGATTAACGCTAACAAGGACCCTCGGGTGAGTGCTGTAGCTCCAGTCGTCATGACGATGATGACAATACGAGTAAACGGTACCCCGTCAGTCTTTGTGGCACTACACGAAATAACGTTCACGATGACATCAAGCAAGGACCCATACTACCCTCATTGATGACCGTGAAACGTCGCTAATAAATCGCATACTCGAATCGGAAACCGACTGTTAATTATCGAAACTTTGGATTATGGATACGTAAATACGACCCCTAGCGATATATATATAATAATATAATAATAACAATATATTGATAATATAAACAAATTATGGCCATTACACGCTTCGAAAACTATCAAATCAATCAAAAACGAAGAAACCCGGCCCGTCAGGATGGCTATCCGGACGGATAGACCATCCGGACGGATGGGCATGCGCACGGATGGCCATCCGCACGCATGGGCCATCCGCACGGATGGGCCATCCGCACGGATGGGCTATCCGGGCCAAACCTCTTCTCTTCTTCTCTGTTGCCTATAAATACCATGTCACATCACTGTTCAAGTGATGTGACAGCTCCTGTTCAACCAAACACGCTCCAAGACCCTTCTTCCCTCGATTCCTTGCGATTCCGGTAAGATTTCAACCTAAAACTTGTACTTCTACAATCTACATTCGATTCTACATCTTTCTATCTTTCGAAACTCTAATTCTAACCGTGAAATCTACGGATTTGAGGCGTTTTGAAGTGATGTCACCAAGAGTTCTTATGAACTTCAAGTTGGGGTCTCACTTCACTATAAACGACTCAGATCCGGGTGATTACCACATGTTTTAATGACAAATCCCACCTAAATCTAAGTATTTACCTAAGGAACTGTGCGATTTCGAATTAACCATGAAGAACCATCGCGAACGGCCAGATCTGATGGAACGGGGTGATTCCCGGCCGTTAGAACAAGTCGGAATTGACGGAACTTCAGGTGTTAGTGCGAAGTTACACTACCCTAGTAAAAACGAACGTTTTTCTTTCCGTTAAACACTCGAAAACGATGTTCAGAACGTGAAACAGACGCGTTATCCGCACGGGCGACATGTCCGCACGGATGACATGTCCACACGGACAACATGTTATCCGCACGGACAACATGTCATCCGCACGGACAACATGTCATCCACACGGACCACTAATCCGCACGGACCACATGTCCGCACGGACCACTAATCCGCACGGACCACATGTCCGCACGGACCACTCATCCGCACGCACCACATGTCCGCACGGATCACTTGTGCGCACGGATGACAATCCGCGTGAGTCGACACTCGCTCGAACGAATAAACCCAACCACAGCACGTATCACTCATTGTCCGCACGGATGATACATTGACCGCACGGATGACACATCATCCGCACGGATCACATGTTATCCGCACGGATAACATGTCATCCGGACGGATGACTTGTCATCCGGACGGGTAACATGTCCATCCGCACGGATGGGAACAGTCCAATCAAACGAATAACTTTTCAAGGGAAACCTCGCTAAACCGTATATCGTTTACTCTATTTCCTCAAGGAACATTACAGACGTACTCACAACCGACTCAATCAAGTTACAATCTCGCTAAATACGCACTGTGAGTATACTTGACCCCTTTTTAATCGAATTTTGGGTGTAACATACGTTTCTAACAAAACGAACTTATCAATCGAATTATTCAATCAATCGAATTATCACTTGCGAATAACTGTTATGCATAGATATACGTGATGCTAGTTGCATATGTGCTAGGGCTTATACTCGCGACGTCCCACCACGACTAATATAGTACTATTGCGCCCGACGGGGTCTAGTTATGCCATCGTACATTCGAGCATCGAGGACTTAGTTGGTAGTATCAGTTTTGTGAGTATATATGTCGTGTGTTACGTTTATGCATGTGGAGATTCGCAGCACTTTTAATCTATTATGCTATACTATCAAACCTGTATACTCGCCAATACTTTTGTATTGACAAATATTTTAACGTATGTTGCAGGTTAGATCGCAGACTATATCAAATCAAGCTAGGGAGTCTAGAAACTCAGCTAAAATCTAGGTTGTCGGATTTGTATTGTTCGAGAGGACAAGAAATCTGTGATAACTTATGTGATCGTATTATTTGTTAGTATGGGATAACGAATGTATTAAATATTATCGCAATATAGTTGTTATGGATTCTCTTGAGCAGCAATCTGATTCGCCTAGTGCCGCGCCCCGATGATTCCGCCATCGGTTGGGGTGTGACAGATTGGTATCAGAGCCATAACTATAGGGAATTAGGTCAGACTCGACCTAGTCCGGGTCGACGTCTTAGAAATTGACCTAGTCTATAGTCTAAGTACCAACAGGCTGACTCGTACAAACCCAGTGGGGTTTGTATTGGGCTTACTTGATACTCTTGATCGAAATTGCTGAAAGCTACAACTTTGTGTGAACACCGCATACTACAACTTCACACGAAGAAGCCTTTCCTAAGGCCGAATTACTACTTAGCCTTTCCTAAGGCCGACACAATACGCACGTTTTCGAAAATACTCGCATAACGAAACCGAGCGATCTAGTCGAGACCAGGTGTGAAAACCAAGAACTCTCGACATGATTGCTCACTCAGCGCATTTTTCTAGCACGAGAACTTTTCATCGAGTTAGGAGTGACATCCACATCTCGACAAAAGTCTCCATTTCTAAATCTAGTGGAACTCACGAATTTATTCGAGGAGCATAACCACAATTAGGAACGAAACTGTTAAGCCAGGGGTGAAACCCGTACCTTAATAAGTTGTTCCATTCTCTATAAACTGGTTTTCCAAAAGCCCTCACCAAGGACTCGACTATCACGATAACTCGAGCCACGCGATGGCTAGGGAGACGAATGCCATGAGCTGCATCCCAGTGGAAGCATGAAGTCCCCCAGGTCAACGCGCATGCTCGGGTTTGTTAGATGTAGTTGGGCTGCCTTGGGCAGTCGACGCCTAAAACACCCAAGGCACTCTATCATACGACCCGCCAATTTTACAATGATCGGAACTTATTTACGTTTGAAACTTTACGCTTATTCGATTTCTCGATGTAACGATTTTCACTCCCTACTTTATAAACACACAATTCGCACAGCCGTCGCAATCTAAAACGAAATTCGAAAGTTCGCAACAAAACTAATGCATAATCTATCGCAGTCGCTCTCGTTTTCTCACTTCAACGCGACCTCGCTTATTCTAAACCGACCTGTATGTGCATGATTACAAATTTCATCTATATAACTATATATATATACGTATAAACAAACAAGTCATTGCGTGAGAACTTAGGAAGTTCGTGTCTCCTATGTGGCTCCTACGTGAATCGTACTATTACTATACTATCGCACCAAGTTTTGAACGCGCTCAATCGCAACGCAAAACTCGAAAATCATTATGATCGAATCTCACTCCAAGTCTTTTCCTGTCTAGATGACTTCCAACAACTCTACCTCGAGACGAGTAGCTAAGAGGAAAGCCAAACGAAGCGCTGAGAAGAGGATTGCTTCACTTATAATTAAGGAAGTGAGTAAGCTTAGTCCTCAAATTGCCGCTCAAGTGCACTCTCGCAGCCATTCTCGAGCTTCGGAAGACGTTAAGACAGGAGAGCCGCAATCTACTTTTCTCTACAAGCACTTCAAAGCCTGTGACCCGATGGAATTCACGGGTGAAGGAGGTGCGACCCAACTACTCCAGTGGTTCGATTCTATCGAAGTCACCCTTCGTCAAAGTGGGTGTCCCGATAGCCTCCGCACTACTTGCGCCACCGGAGTATTTCAATCGCGAGCACTCGACTGGTGGACCGCCGAACGTAACAAACGTGGGATCTCCGAAGCTTACGCTCTCTCTTGGAATGAGCTGAAAGAGCTCATGGAGAAAGAGTATTGTCCTCCTCACGAGATTCAGAAACTAGAAAACGAATTTTGGGAAATCAAGCAAGCAAAAGGTGACAATGCTGGCTACACCGCAAGGTTCAAGCAGCTTAGCGTAATTTGCCCAAATCAAGTCAACACTCCAGGAAAGGCCATCGCGAAGTACATTCGTGGCTTACCAGAGTGTGTGGGTGATTTTGTCGAAGCTGCAAGACCTGCTACCATCGAAGAAACATACCGCTTAGCCGCAGAAATCAACAACAAACGACTCATGGAAGGATTATTCTCAAAGAATCCTGTCAAGCAAGCTCGTCAAGCAATCGCCAGTAATCCTTCAGGCGAACGTGTTGACGAACCTTCTGATGAATCTACTGACGAATCTTCTGACAACTCTGCTGGCGATTCTTCTAATGAATCAGCTAATGATTCTTCTGACGGATCTACTAACGATCCTTCGAACGAATCTGCTGCTGATTCTTCTGACGAATCTGCCAACGGATCTTCCGACAAATCAGCCAAAGACTCCGCAAGCGAGTCTTCAGACGAATCCTCCGACGACGACACTTCTTCGCAAGACACCGACAAGCCCAGCCGCAAGCGAAAGACTTCAAGCCCAAGCTCATCAACAACCGAACTGCTGCAACCGGAACCTCTTCGGACAGTTCCGATGTTTCCAAAATGAGCCTACACTGGAGCTCATCCTCAGTGTTACTCGTGTACCTATCACCATCCAGTTGGGGCTGACTGTTGCTATTGCAATAACTGCAACCGTTACGGTCACTTCACCCACAACTGCCGCATCGAACCGTGAACTCGAGTACGACAACAACAGCTCCAGCAAAAAGTCTTCCGCGTCAAACATCTAGCAAGCGTAGGATAAAGTTGTAATGATACGATTTTCGACGTTACCACTATGCGTAATGTTAACTCTCGTTTCCGTTTTCTCTTCAGCTCGCTAATCGTCGCACTTAGACTAGATGCACACACATACTATATACTATATACTATATCACGAAATAATGCGTTTTACCCCCACTACACTCTTCGAACAAGGTACGATAAACGTGCAAGGAACGAATAATCACAGGTGCACACGGGATTATTTGGGTCAGTGCACGGTGATCGTAGTGAATTCTAAAAGTGCCATAGCGTTTGACAAAAGGTGACACCAAAACACGGGATGAAAGTAGTAGGGGTCGGGCGAGGTATGCCTTACCATACTACTGAAGTTCCGTGAAGAAAGTGCCACGTGGAGTTGAACGTTATTAGACCTATTATACTATTGTGATTATTTTCAACACAATACACTCAATCGCAAGGCGTAACAAACCGTAACATCGCAAGACTTGTCGTAAGTCTGCAAACGCAATGCAATCGCCTCATCGATGGACTCTGGGGAGTCTACCTCGCAGGAAAATTGCATCGACGCAAGACTGGTCGTAGGTACTGTTGCAACGAATCTCAATCAAGCAAATAAACGCTCACGATATTGTTGAGTGAGGACCTATTCTACCCTCCTCGATAACCGCGAAGCGTCGCACACGTAACGTTAAGCTTATTCGAAACAAGACTCGAACTCGACAAATCGCAATCGCTTACCTTGTATATCTCGCAACCTCTATCGCTTATCATGTGAGCCTACATCGTCTGCTGTGTATCAATCTATCGCTATGTCGTTATCCGTAATATTCGTGCTAAGTTAGAACGCATGACCTCGCCTCACGAGAGGAAGCTCCTATGGTTAAGGCAGGGTGTTTTAACCATATCAGCGACCTTTCGTGGAAAAAGGCCATGTGGGGTCTAATGCTAGTCCGACTCTGTGGTGTTAATCAATCGAACCGAACCGCGTAAATCAAATCGCATACCTCCATCGCTGCAACGCAACAACTATCGATTATCGTAATTCGTTTATCATCACCGTCATCACAAGTGTTTCGTATTCATTCGTCTAATCACTAAATCGCTGGTCGTCTATCGTGTATAATCTACCGCTTATCGTTCATTGCAGTCTGTATAGTAATAAGTCCACATGACACCGCTTCACGAGGCAAAGCTAACCTGGATAAGCATGGTGTTTCGCCATGTTAGCAAACCCCGTGGAAACGTGCCATGTGGGGGTAATGTGTAATCAAATCAAAACGTGCTATTCGCTTCTCGCCTGTCAACTCGCTGGAATGAATCTATTCGACCCTATCTTATGCTCGGTCCGACTTCCTATCGATTGTGTCGAGTAAACGCAATTCTACCCGAGTCATATCGGCACACCTGACACTGCCTCACGGAACGGAAGTAATATGGGCAAAACATGGTGGATACGCCGCTAGGTACTTCCTATATATAAGTGTTTTAAACATATTAACGAACTTCCGTGGGAAGGTGCCAAGTGGGGCTCGGTAATCAACTACCTTTTGTACCAATTAAAACGTCTTTTATAAATTTTTGATCTGAAACCAGTGGACAACTGAAATTTTCTCACGACGTGGAGTTAACATCGAATCAGCTTAACTCCATGTCAAAGAAAAGTTTCATAAGCCCAGTTTTCCTTAACTTCTTACAAAATCCTTCTTAAGACATTGGTTCGACATCGAATACGGCTTGAGCCCATGTCATAGGAAAGTTTTCGTAACCCTTGTTTTCATCTCCGAATTCATTTAAAATGTTTTAAAAACTTAGACTTCCTTGCAACACCGGTTAACATCGACTCCGTTGACCTCACGTTAAAAGGAAAATTTTCAAGGATTTCTATCCTAAATTTCTTTTAAATATCTAAAACGAACGCTTCTTGTAACGTTGGTCAACGATCGACCCAGTTAACCCTACGTCACGAGAAACCTTTCAAATTCAATCGCATCGAACTAACGAATTTTACACAAGACAAGGTACCTTGGAATGCCAACTCGTGGAACTAATACTTTCATCTTTGCGTCGTCTTCTCACTATCGCAGTCGACCTCTCTTATTCGAAACGTTCTCGCTGTCAACTTACGGTCAAATCACTCGTTATATCGCTACTTATACAGGATCAACTCTTAGAAGTCTACCTATTGGATTAATTTCGGGACGAAATTTCCTAAAGTAGGGGAGACTGTAACAACCCGCACTTTTGTGCGTTGTTACTACTCGTTATACTCGTTACGCCTAGCACCAGAGATTCGGATCATAATGTAACTATGTCGTATATATCGCTATTCGAAGGATAATCGCATATTTTCAAGCTACAGTATTGCTATACTACACTATTATCACACTAACACTCACGGAGGCATTGAGTGAGGACCTATTCTACCCTCCTCAGTGGCCATGAGGTGTCGAACATAAACGATTAACGCTAACAAGGACCCTCGGGTGAGTGCCGTAGCTCCAGTCGTCATGACGATGATGACAATACGAGTAAACGGTACCCCGTCAGTCTTTGTGGCACTACACGAAATAACGTTCACGATGACATCAAGCAAGGACCCATACTACCCTCATTGATGACCGTGAAACGTCGCTAATAAATCGCATACTCGAATCGGAAACCGACTGTTAATTATCGAAACTTTGGATTATGGATACGTAAATACGACCCCTAGCGATATATATATAATAATATAATAATAACAATATATTGATAATATAAACAAATTATGGCCATTACACGCTTCGAAAACTATCAAATCAATCAAAAACGAAGAAACCCGGTCCGTCAGGATGGCTATCCGGACGGATAGACCATCCGGACGGATGGGCATGCGCACGGATGGCCATCCGCACGCATGGGCCATCCGCACGGATGGGCCATCCGCACGGATGGGCTATCCGGGCCAAACCTCTTCTCTTCTTCTCTGTTGCCTATAAATACCATGTCACATCACTGTTCAAGTGATGTGACAGCTCCTGTTCAACCAAACACGCTCCAAGACCCTTCTTCCCTCGATTCCTTGCGATTCCGGTAAGATTTCAACCTAAAACTTGTACTTCTACAATCTACATTCGATTCTACATCTTTCTATCTTTCGAAACTCTAATTCTAACCGTGAAATCTACGGATTTGAGGCGTTTTGAAGTGATGTCACCAAGAGTTCTTATGAACTTCAAGTTGGGGTCTCACTTCACTATAAACGACTCAGATCCGGGTGATTACCACATGTTTTAATGACAAATCCCACCTAAATCTAAGTATTTACCTAAGGAACTGTGCGATTTCGAATTAACCATGAAGAACCATCGCGAACGGCCAGATCTGATGGAACGGGGTGATTCCCGGCCGTTAGAACAAGTCGGAATTGACGGAACTTCAGGTGTTAGTGCGAAGTTACACTACCCTAGTAAAAACGAACGTTTTTCTTTCCGTTAAACACTCGAAAACGATGTTCAGAACGTGAAACAGACGCGTTATCCGCACGGGCGACATGTCCGCACGGATGACATGTCCACACGGACAACATGTTATCCGCACGGACAACATGTCATCCGCACGGACAACATGTCATCCACACGGACCACTAATCCGCACGGACCACATGTCCGCACGGACCACTAATCCGCACGGACCACATGTCCGCACGGACCACTCATCCGCACGCACCACATGTCCGCACGGATCACTTGTGCGCACGGATGACAATCCGCGTGAGTCGACACTCGCTCGAACGAATAAACCCAACCACAGCACGTATCACTCATTGTCCGCACGGATGATACATTGACCGCACGGATGACACATCATCCGCACGGATCACATGTTATCCGCACGGATAACATGTCATCCGGACGGATGACTTGTCATCCGGACGGGTAACATGTCCATCCGCACGGATGGGAACAGTCCAATCAAACGAATAACTTTTCAAGGGAAACCTCGCTAAACCGTATATCGTTTACTCTATTTCCTCAAGGAACATTACAGACGTACTCACAACCGACTCAATCAAGTTACAATCTCGCTAAATACGCACTGTGAGTATACTTGACCCCTTTTTAATCGAATTTTGGGTGTAACATACGTTTCTAACAAAACGAACTTATCAATCGAATTATTCAATCAATCGAATTATCACTTGCGAATAACTGTTATGCATAGATATACGTGATGCTAGTTGCATATGTGCTAGGGCTTATACTCGCGACGTCCCACCACGACTAATATAGTACTATTGCGCCCGACGGGGTCTAGTTATGCCATCGTACATTCGAGCATCGAGGACTTAGTTGGTAGTATCAGTTTTGTGAGTATATATGTCGTGTGTTACGTTTATGCATGTGGAGATTCGCAGCACTTTTAATCTATTATGCTATACTATCAAACCTGTATACTCGCCAATACTTTTGTATTGACAAATATTTTAACGTATGTTGCAGGTTAGATCGCAGACTATATCAAATCAAGCTAGGGAGTCTAGAAACTCAGCTAAAATCTAGGTTGTCGGATTTGTATTGTTCGAGAGGACAAGAAATCTGTGATAACTTATGTGATCGTATTATTTGTTAGTATGGGATAACGAATGTATTAAATATTATCGCAATATAGTTGTTATGGATTCTCTTGAGCAATCTGATTCGCCTAGTGCCGCGCCCCGATGATTCCGCCATCGGTTGGGGTGTGACAGTTTCCGCTGTCCGGATTTCTAATAGTTTCATAGTCAGATGGTATTTTTGTCTTCAGAAGCTTGTGATATATTGAAAACTTCTAAAGCAATGTATCTAGCAGACACGGACACTTTTAATTTACGTAATATCTAAGTAAAACATGTCATGTCTGGAATAAGGGGTGTGCTATTCCCCAACCCCAACTTCCTAATCTCTCACCCGCAGCCCTTAAGACAAACGGCTGTTTCATCCAAATTCAACAGCCGTATGATTATGAATACGTGTTAGAGTTGATTGCACCATATATGAAGTCAGCCCTCTTTTTTTGAACGATTGTTTTAGTTATCCTGTGACAGTGGTTGTTGGTATCATTACCATAGGATTCCCGGTTCCAAGATTTCGGAGTAGAAGCATGATAACAAGCGACTACGTAATCACTACATATCTCGCACCAATACATGATCGAATCGTAAAACAGGAATCAAACAAACTAATCGAAGCTGAATGAACATAACTTGAATAAACAGAAACTTGTATACAATCACTGCATACAGACACGTACATAAACTGAATGTTTGCAGCCCTATTTATATGTGTTGAAGGGGTGCGAGTGAAGGGGTATGTCGATCACCAAGAGATGTGTCGATTCCCTTTGTAACCGTTCATACGGTTATCACAGATACACTCACGTCTCTTCAAAAATAGGCCCAAACATAACAGCCCTAGTGGACTCTAGACATAAACATTTGACCCAATATTCACATGGCCTCAGGCCCAATATTCTAGACAAATAAAAACAATAAACAATAATATGTTCGACCCATTAACTAGACTAATAAAACATAATAAAGCCGTTGCGTTTTTTTTTCTACTTCTTCGAACTCGGTTGCGCTTGATTTTCGGACTTCATTTTCCCTCCTAATCAGTGCAGCCGTAGTTCGCCAATTCATGCTACTCGTCTTTTGTGTCGGTGATCTCGACTATGATCACCAAATCATCGTCGCTTGAATCGTCGATCCAGCCATTGCTCTTTTCATCGACCGCCTTGCTTTCTTCATCAACCTTTGATCCGCTAGTACCCGCTTCATGTGTGTTGTCTTCATTCCTTTCGCGCTTGGCCTTCATGAGTTCAAAATACAATTCTACCAATTCGATGTAACGGACATAAGCAACCTTCACTTCATAATCGTCATCACAATCGAAACCGCATTGTACAGCCACTTTGTTCCATGCATTATCTTGTATAACCTTCTCGAATCCACCATATTCTTTAACAACTTCGTAGAGTGCAACCAAATCAACGGGTTTACCGTTCAAGAGTGTCGGTGGCATTTCTCTTGTTTTGCAAATTCCAAAGTAACATGGTATGAACACTGTTATGATTTCTTTCATACTAGCCTTGAAGAATTTTTTATGTTCCGCCACTTCTTCATGTAGAATGATCAAATCGAGCACGTCTAGGAAACTTTCGATTATGGTATCGTTCTCAATTACAACTTCTTCGTCTTGTGCGTCTCTTCCCGCGATTCTAACGGGTTCTTTTCAATCCCTTCTAAGTAGGTTATTGTAGGACCGTGTTTCGGGACCGAAACCATGATTAGTGTCAGATTAGTTCAAGACGGGAGAGATTAGAGATGGATAAACAAAACTTCTTTGTATTAATCGGTAGTAAAACATTACAAATCGGCCTGATTACAAGATAACTGAACTAATACCAAAGGAGTATACATCCGGGGAGAGACCAAGTGGTGATCTCTCCCCCAAACACTAAAACTCACAGGGAACTCTCACAATGAGCTCACCTTCTCTATCTCTCTTTGCAAATGAACAAGGGGTTGGTATTTATACCCACACCCACTTGTCTATCAAACACACATGGTCAAACACATAACCCTCTCGTTTGACCACTTCAAACGAGCGGGTCAATACACATTTGTTTGACCGTTTCACTAACTATTACAAATTCAGCATAAAATAAATCTAATCTATTTTATTCGATAAGCATCAGACACAAAATCTGCATCAACAAATTCCCCCATGTCCGTTGCTGTCGAATGCTGAAAGTGCAACTGCAATCGATCTTCAGTCAAGTATTTATCTTCTATGTCTTAACAAATTCCCCCTTGACCGATGGTCCAGGTAAGTAGTATCTTGACGCTCCTTGTATAATAGTTCCCCCTCAAAGTACGTGTATCCGTGTTGGGTGTTGTGCAATTTCCTCACAAGGCTCAATTGACCGATCTTCCGCTGATCTTCCAATACTCCAACCGGCATTTGATAAGGGTTCCATTCTTTAAAAACTGCATCAAGTCTTGATCTGTCATAAGACAAACTCTACCACCAGTGATTGCGTTTAGAAATTTACCGAAGAAATTCAACATACGGAAATTTTTATCCCCCCATTTCTTTGGTAAGATCTCTAAACCTTAACAGATTCTCTCCACTTCAAAGAAACTGTCGTCAATTTCACAGAACAAATTCTCTCCACTGAGTAGAATTTATCTTCAAATGCTCACCAATTCCCTCCACTTAGCGGAACTGCCGTCAATCTTCACTGAATGTTCTCGGTTGTTCGAAAAATCACGAAAACGACTTTCTTCTTTGCATATTCTAGTTGAATAAGAAAGTCCCCTAGTACCCCGTAGGATCCGACTTGTATCCCTCCAAAGACTTTGTGAACTCGTTAGGACCGGTATTGACATTCTAGGTTCATTCAATCGTTACCAAATGCGAGAATATGACAATAAACAAAATGCTTTCTTCTTTGCATATTCTAGTTGATAAAGAAAATCGCCTAGCACACCGTAGGATTCGACTTGTATTCCTCCAAAGACTTTGTGAACTCGTTAGGACCGGTATTGACATTCCAGGTTCATACGTTCGTTTTCAAATGCGAGAATATGACAATAAACAAAATGCTTTCGAACATTTACGAATAATCGATAACAATCATAAACATTGACGTGCGGAAGTGAACATACCGTTTTTGGTTTTTGGCCCATAGTAGTCAAGTCACCAAAATTTGACGTTTGCATCGGTAACCGTGACTACCCCACGTTTAACAAAAATCATGTTTTCATCATCTCTCATCATCCCAAACTGGTTTGGCGTGCTCTCGAACCTGTACGAATTTGACGCTGAAATTTAGAAGCTCGGTTCAAATCAACTTCGCGAACACCCGACCCCATGTGCATGTAGCTACCTTTGAATCTTGGCCCAAATAAAATCTGTCACAAGAATGGATCCAATTTGTAAAAGAAGCCCAAATGCGACTTAATTATATCCAACATAAGTGGGCCACTTTGTCTCGCACAAGTGAGCCCAACTAGAAAAGAAATCGCTGCCATCATTTTTATCTCTGACGGTGACATTTTGTAATGGTAGATAAAGCATTCTTAAACATCAGTGGACCCCTACAACTTGTAGAAAGCCCAAAAAAATGCTCCATGTAGAACCGTACACCACCAAAAATTCCTAGGATCCATGTGGTCCAATAACAAATCAAATCATCAGCCCATGTAGTGATCATGTAGTCATCATGCCATCCAACCATTAGTGGAGCCCAGCCCATTTAAAACTTTCACTTTTAAAAAATAAAACCTAGCTGTTGCAATTATCCTATCCGCCAACATGTTATCCAGCCACCATTCTTCAACTTTGTCATCTTCTCTGTGATACACAGGCACTTCTTCCTCTTCGATACATCTGCTTCAGCCGATAAACCTAATTGTCATCCTTTCTCTTTCTGCGATACCTTCAAACAATCAAAAACCCCCAAAAAATTCTGCTTTAACTCGGATCCAGATCAACAAACATGGAGATCGGAAGTCTAACCGCCAACGTCTCCACCTCTGTCTCTCTCATCGGCGATACCTAACATCAAGCAATCCCCATCTTCAATACACAATCAGCAGCAGCCGGTATGTGATGCTCAACTCAAACTTCTGAAAATGAGCATGTTCTACTGTCCATCTTCATCTTCACTGCACCTGCTGCACCCAAACCGTCGATCGTTGCCGCCGTTGACGAGCTCGAGAAGCTCTGACAGCCGTTGTCTATCGCCGTCGATGAAGAGATCACTCTCGCCGTCAAGCGTTTTCAATCCGGAAACAACACGACGGACGTTAGTTCCGGTAACGGAGGTGTAACGGAAACCGTAACTAAAACCCTAGGTAACGGTGGTGAAACTGTAACTGAAGGTGAAACTGTTACTGTAACTGATGTAAGGTTCTTCGTCGCTGATGTACAAGGGTTCTTCGTCGAGGGTAGGTTTTTCGGCAGGGGTTCTTCGTCGATTGTGTATCCAGTAGTTTTTCGTCGGACACATTATGACGAAAAAGGTTCTTCGTCAGGAGGGGGTTTTTCGTGGGAGCAGATATGAAGAAACCCTAGCTTTCTTTCAACAGCCGCCACACACCTTCAAGAACACAGCCACTGTTTCTTTTGCATATTTGACGAAAATCACTTCAAAAGTGATATTTGATGATGAAAACTTGATTATTTAGGTGAAAAACATAAAACCCAACACTCTGTTGTGATCCGTTTCAGCACATATCTGAATATTCGGGTCCAGATCTGGGTTTTTCTCATTTTCACCCAACTTTACATCTTGAACAAAAATCACAAAAATCCCAGATCTAGAGCACATGTGATTTAGCAAACGGTTAGATTTACTAAATCGGGTACCATGGCTCTGATACCAATTGTAGGACCGTGTTTCGGGACCGAAACCGTGATTAGTGTGAGATTAGTTCAAGACGGGAGAGATTAGAGATGGATAAACAAAACTTCTTTGTATTAATCGGTAGTAAAACATTACAAATCGGTCCGATTACAAGATAACCGAACTAATACCAAAGGAGTATACATCCGGGGAGAGACCAAGTGGTGATCTCTCCCCCAAACACTAAAACTCACAGGGAACTCTCATAATGAGCTCACCTTCTCTATCTCTCTTTGCAAATGAACAAGGGGTTGGTATTTATACCCACACCCACTTGTCTAGCAAACACACATGGTCAAACACATAACTCTCTCGTTTGACCACTTCAAACGAGCGGGTCAATACACATTTGTTTGACCGTTTCACTAACTATTACAAATTCAGCATAAAACAAATCTAATCTATTCGACAAGCATCGGACACAAAATCTGCATCAATAGTTATCAAACCCAACTTCGCCCGTTTAGAGTATTCAACATCAACATTTTTCGTTCCCGAAGTGCCTTCTCTGAATTTTTCTTTGTTTTTCTGTCTCTCCACTTCAAACTCTTTTTCATAATAATCTTCAATATACTCTTGCAATTTTTCCTTTTCGTTGAGATGACCATTTTCAACGTCTAAGTTCTCGTAGAACTTATTCAAATACTCCTCCTCTAAATCCACTTCAGATTTGTTTTCATAAATATCAAAACCTTTTGTTTTATTGCCAATCATTTTCTTCAACACACATGTATCACTGGCAGTGAGAGTTTCAATTCCTTGTAGTAACAATTGCTCTAAACTCAAGACATTCTTTTTGAGTCTAGGAGCATATGCAACACACGGAATCGTTTTGTTCTTCCCGTCCACCGGGACTTTTACTTCTCCAACACCATGAACAAACGAATATTTTTTATCTTTTCATCCATAATCAAACCGAAATGTCTTTTCAAATGCTTAAACAATCTCTTGTTTCCGGTCATATGCATCTTGTAATTAGGATCAACCACCCATATCGAATCCCAATCCCCTCCGCAAGTATCGCTAATAATATAATCACTTTCTATAGGCAACAGAGTCAAACTAACGAACTTACTCGGGCATATGGATGCAATGTGACCGAATTCCTTGCACTTAAAACATCGAGTTCCTGGTTTCCTCGGTCTTCCGACTGGTCGAGAACTTTTCCAACTTGTTTTCTTGAAGAAGTCTTTCGGAATCGTCTTCTTGGGGAACTTGTTAATTGGCGACTTCCATGAACGAGTGGAATGCTTCCCCTGTGCGTACTTACCCTTCCTTACGCTGCCCTAGCCGCATCTCCACTTGTTCATCCCGGTGTCACGAGAATCGGCACAGACCGATTTACCCTTGTTCACCCTCAAACAATCTCCGAACCCATCTTCCTTCTCCTCCTTGATCTTGGTAGAACCATCGGCTCTGATACCAATGTTGGTATCATTACCACAGGATTCCCTGTTCCAAGATTTTGGAGTAGACGCATGATAACAAGCGACTACGTAATCACTACATATCTCGCACCAATACATGATCGAATCGTAAAACAGGAATCAAACAAACTAACCGAAACTGAATGAACAGAACTTGAAATTGCAGAACTTGAATAAACAGAAACTTGTATACAATCACTGCATACAGACACGTACATAAACTGAATGTTTGCAGTCCTATTTATATGTGTTGAAGGGGTGCGAGTGAAGGGGTATGTCGATCACCAAGAGGTGTGTCGATTCCCTTTGTAACCGTTCATACGGTTATCAAAGATACACTCACGTCTCTTCAAAAATAGGCCCAAACATAACAGCCCTAGTGGACTCTAGACATAAACATTTGACCCAATATTCACATGGCCTCAGGCCCAATATTCTAGACAAATAAAAACAATAAACAGTAATATGTTTGACCCATTAACTAGACTAATAAAACATAATAAAGCTGCTGCGTTTTTTTTCTTCTTCTTCGAACTCGGTTGCGCTTGATTATCGGACTTCAGTGGTTTGTTGACTATGCTCGCTTTCTTTAGTTTCTAAACAATTTTGATACACCACCCAACATCATCCATGCATAGAAAACTAGATAATTTGCATCTACCCGACTACCCGCGTTCAAGCACAACAAGAAACTCCCTTATTTTTATTCCTCTAAACTTTTCACTTATCATGCCACATGAAATAAACGTATAAACATGACAAAGCTGTAAGAATCACCGATTATCTCATAATATTTAAGCATCCTAGATAACTTATAGAAAAAATCCGTACGATTGTTTGCTTTCAAAACTCACATACCCTTTAGCCACACTTAATGGACCGAATCCCTAATTCTAGCAAAAAGCATTGATATCCTTTAGCCATACTTTCAAGTAGCTACAACTACTAAATGTTAATGTGGTCGTATGACACCTACGATAACTCGACCTATGGTCACACTTGAGTTAAAACAAATTTGTGTAGCAGAAGGCATATGGTCTCATTTTTTTTGTCGTGGTGTAATAATGGGTGTAGTTTTGGGAGGGGGGGGGTTGGGGCTGTTTTAGGGTTTCAAACATTCCAAGATTTTTACATTAGGTCCCTTAGGTTTGGTTTAGGTGGTTCCCCTTGTTTCCAAAGTTACCTAAATGAACAATCTAAATGACAAAAAGAAGCCTCCAACTTTACAAAACGCAATCTATGAATTAACAAGCTATAGGTTGAGCTTTTTCGAGTTACGGGAGACGTTACATATCGTGTGGAAATTGCCTTTTTTTTATCCAAAAAAGTTATATTTTAATATAGTATATTTAAATATTCATCATTTAAATGTAAAAAATCGGCTACTTACAAAGTTGAAGAAGCGGAATATCAGAATTTGTTCACTGAGTTTAGTAGACTTGGAGTGTCCAAAATAATAAAAACTCACCGCATGCAAATCTGGAGATCAGTTGGAGATTTCAATACTAAATAGATTGATGAGCATAGATCGTAAAAGAGAATTCAAACGGAAAGTAAGAGAAACTGGTTGGAATTTTATAAGTTAATCTGAAAATATAGAAGAAATCATCAAATGATCACACATCAAATTTGGAAAAAAAAAAGATTAGGATTTGAGGGTAGAAAATACAACAATAGTGTGAGTTGAAAACGATTTTAAATGTAGTGTTAAGCGATGATTTATAAGTTGCTTAGGTCTAAAAAATGGTTCATTGAAAAGCAACTCGCAACTATTTAAATTTGTTACTCTTTTCTCTGTTATGACATTGTTTGTGTTCAAGTCTTCGTCTTCCTCTCTCTTCTCTCTCACCACCACAATCATGATTAATTCTTAAATAATAACATTTCTCAATCTAAGCATTAACAACTATCGGTATATATATGTAGGTATTGGTAATTAAAGAGTTAAAATTACAATAAACAATTTTATAGAGCCACTTTTAAAATGAAGAAGATATACATGGTCGGAATCTTTAGAGTGAAATATTATTTGGTTCGACGTATTAACCTTATTATCTTATTACATTACGAATTTCATGTCATTTACATTATAGTGATGCCTTATTTATCATATCATAAGCCTCTAGAATGCATCTCTTTAGCTTCTGAGGATCAATGACGCCTTTCTCGGTACCTAGAACAACCCTCAACTGGTTCATGTAACTCATTACTGTTACTTTATAACTCTGCAAAAAAATGTGTAAAAAGTAATCATTAATTTAGATATTGTTTTCCTGTGTTTATCCCATTGAACACATTAACTTTTTTCGCACATAAAAGCTAACCTACATCTAAATTCTTCATTTTACCAAAATGGTATTTAAACTTCTACTTATTAGACGCTACGTCTTAACAAACATTTTGGTACCATTGGGCTACAAGCCTTTTGGTTTAAACAGATTATTTTATAGTAGGAAAAGGAAGAATGATACCTGTGGAACATTGAATATCATGACATAAAGACCTTTAATCGGTTGATTGCTAGCAGCCATTTTTTCAACTGGCCCCATCAAACTTGTCAACCCCATGCTTGCATTCTTTTGTATGCGATGAAGAAATTTAGCCGCAACCTTCAAAATCACTTAACAACGTTTTAACAATTTCAAAGAAAGAAAACTAGGGTGATCACACAAAGAAATATAGGAGGATCAAATGAGAACTCAAAATATCGCGAGGACCGTTAGAACACGCGAAATACGTTCACATTATAATTTATTAGTCAAAATGAAAAGTGTATATATATATATATATATATATATATATATATGATAATAAATGATATATATATATATATATATATATGATAATAAATGATTCATCTTTCCATCAAGTTTATATATATATGTAAGATAATAAATGATATTCAGAATATACCTGTGTGCCACGATATTTTCGAAGGCATTCTAGTAAGATTCCAGTTAGATGAATTGCCCACGAATTTCTGTTTCTTTTAACAGTTGCATGGACTTCATAAACAAATTTTAGTGGATTGAACGTATGATCTGATTTGTATAGTTTAGGAATGGAGACCTGAATGAAACCAAATTGGTTTCCCCACAGATGTTGAGTCTCTGGGTTGTGGAGCATTTCCTCTACCGATTTGTATCCGTCAATTGATCTAGTATTAAGCAACACCAATGAAGTGGAACTTGAATTACCCGACTCACTAGTTGTTGATTCCATATATAATCTAGTTCCAAGGAAGACCACTCCAGCAATTACATCATTTAGCGTCTGTTCCACAAAGAACGTATTCTAATCAAGATGACAGCAAAACAAAAACCAAAACCAAAAGCAATAGAACAAATAAGCAAGATAGTAGTACGTTTATAACATTAGTGGAGACTATATGTATAATTTGAAAAACACTAGAATAATGTTAATAAAGGGCTTAACTAGAGACTTACTATCATCAAGTTATTTTAAGTATTAAGATTTACATAAGGCTATGTGATGTAATGTTCTTAATCACCGCTACCACCCTCCCACATAGGTGCCACATCACTCCATCCTCATCCACCACCCTAATGGTGTGGTCCATGACTCCGCCATCATTCCCCATCCTCCACCACCAATCAAATTACACCAATTAATTCAAGTAGGCTCATGGTCGGCACGGAAATATCCATGCTCACTGTGCATGGATTGAGAGAAAGGGGGGGTGGCACCACCTGAATCATGTCCCATGTGGCAATTCATGACACGAACCACCATCCCCACACCCCACAGCCTAAGAGCAATGGCAAATCTGAATAAACTAAAGATTTATGAAACCAAAAGTTCTTATAATTTTCATTGAAAGGAGCCAAATAAAATAGGAGAAATTGAATAATTAAAGGAACAAGATATGGATAAAAGAAAACAAGCAAACCAAAAAAAAAGCAAAATTCTTTACTCGCCCTTAAGTTGGCGTAGGAATGTCACAAATGCCAAACTTATCAAGTAGTGAACAAAGATGTTGTGCTCCTAAAGCTTTGGTAGATAGATCTGTGATTTGCTTCTTGGTATCAATGTGTAGAGGCAACATTTCGTTCGATTCATCCCTCTCTTTAACAAAATGACAATCCATTTCAACCTGCTTTCTATGTTCATGAAAGACTAGGTTATTAGCAAAGTGTTGGATGGCTAAGTTGTCGCAAGATAAAGGTGTCGGACTGGTGGGAGAAGTTTGTAATTCCTTTAGTAACAACCTTATCCAAATAATCTCGCTAACGATGGAAGCCATGGCACGGTAGTCAACTTCTACTGAAGATTTTGAAACGAAACTATGGATCCTCCTAGAAGGAGTAAATAACCGGTTTGAGAACGTATAAGGGAAGAACAACCTAACTGCTCTACATCACATTAAGCAACGATCCATGTTGCGTTGTTTTGACAAACGAATTCCCTGTCCTAGAGTGTATTAAAATATCGTAGGATATGTGTGATAGCAACCTTATATCGTGTCTAGGGTCGGAAACAAACCAACCTAAAATGTTGTCCAATATGCAATGTTCGGTCCATTTTCATGAAGATTTAGAAGCCTTCCATAAAAAAACATATACTGAGAAGCATCAACCTTAGTACTTTCACAACATTAATCTGGTTTTAAACTTTGTTCAATGGGAAAAGCATCAGTCAGTACCCTAACATTCTAGTGTCTTCAAGAGCGTCCATGGTGTATTTCCTTTGGCTTAGAAATAAGCTATCCGATTTTCTTGCCACTTCAATACCCATGAAATACTCTTAGACCCTATGAACTTTAATGCTAAATTTTTTGTTAAGATGGGTTTTTTTGCCTGGCGAATCTTGTCAATGTAATATCCTGTCATGATAACATTATCAACATATATTAGAATAACAATGAATAATTTACCTTTCTGAAAGTAAATAAATGAATGATCAGCATTTGACTATTTGAACCTATTTGTTGAAGAAAAGCTGTGAAATTTTTATGACGCTTACGAGTCTATTTAAGCCATATAAAGATCTTCTGAGTTTCCAAACACTTGTCACTTTTATTTGGAAAAACTCGTGGAATTTTTTATATAAACTTCTTTTTTCAAATATTCATGTAAGTACATTATTGACATCAAGTTGATGGATTAAAAATTCTCTTTACATAACAACAACAACAAGAGTTCTCACAGTTTCAAATTTAGATGTTGGAGCAAAAGTGTCATGGAAATCAACCCTTTCCTTTTGATTGAAACCTTTTCTCACGAGTCTTGCCTTGTATCTTTCTATTTATCCATTGGTTTATATTTTACTGTGAAACCGATTTGTAGTTGATTGCACATTTCTTCTGGCAAAGTTTCGAGAGTCTATGTCTTGTTTTGTTCAATGGCTTAGATCTCTTGCTTCATGGTTTATTTCCAGTTTTTATCTTAGATGGCAGCCAAAAACACTTTATGTGATTCTAGAAAATTTATCATAACACATAATGAGCAAGAGGAATACCGTCATGGAACTTTGACCGCATGTGGGACATGTTTTGTCTATGGATGGTGGTAGTTGAATTTCAAAATCATTCAAGTATTTAGTTTGAACCCTGTTTCTTTTTTTCTCTTTGGTGCTTGATAGGTTAGATTTATTTAGCCTTGACGATTCCTGCCAAGTTGTTTACATTTTCTATGTCTCCAACATTAATAGCATAGGAGTGATCATGATCCTCATTATCAGATGTATTGATCTCCCTTAATCTTGTTCCAAGTCGAGATTAGGGTTAGAATTTTTAGGCTAATAACATCTTCTTTGTTAAGTTTAGTTTGTTGAACATAAAAATCGTCTTCATATTCCATAGAAACATCAAAGATACTTTTATATTTGCTATCGACCTTGATCTTAGCAAAAGGAACAACGTTCTCTTCAAATTTCATGTCTCTCCAAACCAATAGTTTTTCATGTCAATGTCGAGTATCTTGTAGCCTTTGGTGCCTTGCGAGTACCCTAAAACCACACCAAGCCTCCCCATTACTTCAAACTTATCTCCTTTTGTGTCAATGCTCTAGTAATTTACCAAATACCCGAAAACTTTCACGTGATCTTATTTCGGCTTTTGATAGAAAATAATTTCAAACAGGGCTTTGTTATCAATCATTGTTAATGGTGGTCAATTAACTATGTATGTATATAGCAGCTAGAATACGTTCTCCCCCAAAATCTTTTAGGTAGATTTGCTTCATTCATTAAAGATCTATTGGTCTCAAGAATGGGTCAATGTATTTGTTACACCACTTCATTTTATTTTGGCTGTCGGATTGTGAGGTTGTGGGGGAGGGCCAACTACATAGACGGTGAGTGTTTTGGATCAGTTTTGTTAATTGAAGTGATTAGAGTTTAGGTTTGTTCAAAATGAGCTGCTAAACCTTTAACGACAATATCAAGCTTTGGAGGACAGATTGTACATGGTAGATGTTTTGATAGATTATTGGCCATGGTGGCCGTTGATTCTTCATGGGCCAGAGTTTTACAATGGGGGAGGTATCGTGTAAGTTAATGAAAGTACCAAATGATACAGTTAAATTTGATATAACTATATCTAAAAAATAAAAACACGAAGGAGAAGAGAACTTGTAGAACAATTTTCTTAATTCTGATTCCCTAAAACATTACATATACGTGCCTATATATAGCCTTAAAAGGAAATAACTAACTTAATCACTAATGGAGTGCTTCTAGATATATAGAAAAACCGTAAGGATCTAAACGGATTTGTTCAAACATGAATCAAGATGCAGAATCACTTGATTCATTGGAGAAATCAAGAACAAACAATCTAAATATCAACTAAATTTTATATTGAGAGAATGTTGTTTACATGAAAACCCACATTTTCTCTCTCTAGAATATCCCCATGCAAACCCTTTTATTCTCCATAATGCATGATATTGGGTAATCTTGACTTAGCACATGGCTTTGCACCTCATGTGCAATCTACTTTGCACCTTCAAGAGCAATGTCCCCATTGTTATTGGCAATGAGCAATCCTTCACTTTGCACTTCTGTTCACTTGTGTGCACAGACCTTCCCACTTTAACCTTAACTTTACGGGTTGAGAAGCATTAGTTACATAGTTTAATTCCTTATGATGTTCCCCTTGATTGGTGCTTATCTGTCACTAAATTTAGTCCTTACAAACTCCCCCTTAACTGATACTTTCATCTTTGTCTGAAATTTTCTCATCTTTTTCTGATATTTCACAGTCTTCATCAATCTTGCACCCTTTATGATTGCATCATTTTCTTAAGATCTTCAATAAAAAAAGTATATTGAGGATAGATTGATCTTGTTGAAATTTTGACAAGTGAACTCGGTGTGGACATGCTTGATCATAACATCTCATACTCCCCTTATGAAGCAGATTTTCTCTAGGGTAGAGTAATAGTTACTTGATGAATAATCAAGAATAATTTCTAACTCTCTTTTTGTTGAGGGATTCAAAAGATGTAGGCAGATGTTTCCTATCTCTTTATCTTTTGTGCATATGAGGGACATGTTCTTTGTAGTATATAAAAACTTGGTTCTATTCAAAAGAACTCAAGCTTGATGAACGTTTGCTCATGATGATTGGCCATAATGTTAGCAAAATATCGTAATTCATTGATGAGAAAGCTTTTTGTTAGTGCATATTATGTATGCCCGCCACTGTGCGAATAGACTAGATAGAGCGTGTGTTGAATATTATATAGTTGAGATACGAACACATGACTTTGGAGAGGACGAAAGAGGTTCGTACGGATGTAACACATTCGTGCGAATGTAACTCATTCGGGCGGATGTAATTTCGTAAGGATGTAACACTTTTGTACGGATGTAACTCATTTGTGCTGATGTAACTACATCCTCACAAACAAGCACATCTGCATGGAAGTACTCGTCCGTCCCAATCTCAGATGTATATATAGTGTCGTGTGTTCGTTAGTTGTTAAGTTTTGGGAGTTTGGCTGGAAAGATTGCCGATGCTCTCTCTAACCTGTCAACGATATATGCTCTTTCGGTATTAATGTAAGCTTTCTACTTATGACTATTCTTACGAGACTTCTACCGAATTAGCTTTATTCTATTCAAACTTCCTTCTAAACCCGCCTGATCCTGAACTTTCACTTTTTACACATGTCTTGTTGTTGTGAGGTGTTGAAGTGTGTGGTCGCATTCTCAAATGTTTCACCTCATGTGGTTGTCAACAACAATCTATTCATAATCACATACAATATCTCTAAAGTTATGTTAGATTTTTTCACATTACTAAAAAAACTTGTGTTTATCTATGCATTACACCGTGCATGTGTACGATATTTTTAATTAGCTATGGAAGACATTAAAAAAAATTAAAATATAAATCCTTTTGTGTTTTTCAAAATTTGAATGAAAGCAAAAACAAATCAACAATGAAGATTTTTTGGGATTTTAAAATTGTCGGAAACACATGAATATATCAATTAATCAAACATCTTTTTTGTGAGAAACGATCGGACAAGAAATCATACTAGTTTATCACACTGAATCACATTTCAGTTTTAAATATGTGAAGAAGTAGATCAAGACGATTGTCAATATTTTTGTCCTCTTAAATGCATGCATTGTTATATAACAACAATGCTTGGTGACATGAATTTAGGTAAGATTTACGTAAAAACTTATGTATCCTACACTCAGAAACATATTCTCGTATCAAGGTGTGCACAAACTTTTCATTATACAAGTAAGTATAACATTCTCATATGAGGTTAAAAAGAATTCGGAATTTAAATTTCAGTCCTGAAGTCTATACTTGCGTAACGATGGAAGATTAACAAAGACTAATATCCACATTGGATAATCGGTAAGGCATATATGTTTATACTCGGTATAACTGAAGAGATCGAAGTTCTTCTAGGTTGATACTTACATATAACAGTAGAGGGAACTTGATATCCCAAATGATAACATTACAAGGACAGTACATTTGAATATGGCATTTTAATCAAATGAGATTAAGATTTACAATCATATGCTCTAATATGGAAATACTGCTTGTAAGTTAGTAATTATGTTTCTATCGCATTTACAAGTCATCAAAACTTAATGTCAAACAAATTAACATATCATATAAACCTACCTTTCATATGTAACAACTTAGCCTTTCTATGATTTCTCACACAGTTTCTCATTCTCTCAAACACAAAGTAAAATCATTTTGGACTATTGCAAATTTTATCAAATTTAAAATCTTTTTGGATTTTGTATTATTTCTCCCCCATAAATTTTATTTTTGTAACTGAAAATACAAAACTAGAAACTTAAGTAAGAATAAAAGAATGAAGTCATCCATATTAAACCAACAAAACGACTTGAATTGTGAAAACTACATAAATTATGTTATCGTGATGTGTTAATTGTGATCATGCAAAGCAGTAAGCTCTACCAAAGATCATGTTTTTCAATTAAAACTATATTTGAACTTATGCAATCACCAGCACAAGTATTATTTTGGAATAACTGTTGTCAATAAATTGGCGTCACTAACATGTACGATAGAGGATATATGTATCCTTACTATTTTGTTATCATTACCGTGTGACTAGAAAATTCCCTGACATTCAAAAGTAGTAATCTCATAGATTTTAATCGATTGTGGAGTCAATAAAAGACATGGCTTTTTGAATTTAGTTATTGAAAGAAATAAATATGGAAGTTCGAATTGGAGGTTGTCTATGTTAAGAGGATTCCCATGTAAGCATTTGCATAAGAAGAAGAAAGAGGAAGGAAACATAGATAGAAGTTCGAATTTGGGTGTTTTATATCGAGAGAACTCCCATGTAAGTGTTTGCTGAGGCACAAAAAAGAGGAAGGAAACAAGTATGGAAGTTCTAATTGAGGGTTGTCTATGTCGAGATGACTCCCGTTTAAGGATTCATTAGTGCTACTTAACATTGATAACAAATGATAAGTCTACTAATTTATAGTTCCATATATATTTATTAATAACTAAAAGGGGAACATCTTGTTGTGCACCAACTAGTGGGGAGACACCCCTAATCCACAACACGAACATAAGTCCTCATGCAAAAGACTTAAGACCGCTCACTTATCCTCCATAGTACGTTATTTTGAAGGAGGCCAAATGACGTTAAGTTTCAAAATTACACTCCTGGTTTATTAAGATTGGATAGAGTATTTTGATTAATTGTAATTATACAATAAGTGTGTCAGGTCACTGCAGGAAGGACATTAGAATTACATAACATATTTGTTTGCATTATGAGTGTCAGTGCTTTGAAAAAACAAATTACTTTAAGAAAATTGAGGGGGCATTATGCAAGAGTAGGAAGCGTAAATGCGGAGACACCCCTAATCCACAACACGAACATGAGTCCTCATGCAAAAGAGTTAACACCACTCACTTATCCTCCATAGTACGTTATTTTGAAGGAGGCCAGATGACGTTATGTTTCAAAATTACATTCCTGGTTTATTAAGATTGGATAGAGTATTTGGATTAATTGTAATTATAGAATAAGTGTGTCGGGCCACAGTAGGAAGGATATTAGAATTAGGGGACTGGGGGTGGTGCGTGATGGGGAATATACCACGCGTGGACTTCAACAAATTCCCACCGCCATCACAAAGTTAACGAGTGATGGAATTATTGGCGTGATAAAATCAACGAGTGATGGGCTGTGAGTGATAAATGGATGTGAGGGGGTGTGAGGGTTTATTGTTGGTGTTGTGAGTGATGACCATTGCCACTAAAAAAAGGTTGTGAGTGATGGAAAAATGGTTGATAACATGGGGGAACTTGATTAGATGTTGTGAGTGATGGAATTGTTGCAAGTGATGACCACCCCCTCCCCCCTTACTTAACATATTTGTTAGCATTATGAGTGTCAATGCTTTGAAAAAACAAATTATTTTAAGAAAATTGAGGGGGCATGATGCAGGAGTAAGAAGCGCAAGAGAATGAACTGCACGTGTATGCGAAGGTTGAACGAAAGCATGATGTAGACCCCAAGGTGCACCACACTGAGTTTCGAGCACAATAGACCGAGTATCAGGATAGCATGCGGAGTTAGCTCGTCATGAAGATGGCTGATTAGGCTTTAGTGTGTGATGAGTTTCACATGTGCGCTAGTACCATCAAGAGCTTCCAACCTCACCCCTTCCCTTTTTTTAGATAGATAGGTTGTTACTCTACGAGGAGATATTATATATTATCTGTTTAATTTGAAGATAAATACTATAGATTTCATATATAGCATTAATTAACAGGTTAATGTAAATACTTTAGAAACAACCATTATTGACGAATAACCCATTGAAATTAGTCGAAGACAGATTGTTGGTGAAACCACATTCGATTATTTGTCAGTGACATGTTATCATGCATCCATCTCATAGATCCATCGATGATCCATCAGTTATTGACGAATAACCCATTGAAATTAGTCGAAGACAGATTGTTGGTGAAACCACATTCGATTATTTGTCAGTGACATGTTATCATGCATCCATCTCATAGATCCATCGATGATCCATCAGTTAGTTGTGCGGATTTTCATTAGTAGGGTAGAAAATAAATTTCTAAAATAGAAAATATAAATGGGTGACGTAAATGAGAAATAAATTATGCATACCACTTTAAGCATGTCCTTAATTTTCTTAACTTGATCCAGTGAGAATGTCATGGTTGTTAAATTGATTGGTTGGAATTCCACCCCCTCTGTCCCATATCGTATTGGTGTTTGAGGATCTTCAATGAAAGTACTCTTCAGGATGCTTATAGAGAAATCCAAAACCGTGTTTTGTAAACCAGTTAAAACCTGTGTGACATTATTGATTAAGCGTTTCAAGCCAATATTAGGTTTGGGTGATGATCGGAATTTGGGAAATGTTAATGGCATAGAAGGGTCGTCAGCTCTTTGTAGACAGGACAAAAGGACGCCCATTAAAGAGTAACCATCACCGAGTGCGTGGTGAAGCTTGAAAAAGACAGTTCCAGGTGCATTGCTTGTAGGATACTTAAATACATGGAGTTCCCACAATGGTCTTGTGCTTAGGAATGGTTCCATTCCTGTATTGGAAATGTAATCAGCAAAAATGTCATCATAAGCTTCTGTTGATAACCCATTAGGAAAGTGTGGGACTATTATATGGTCTTCGGCCTTCAATTCAACACGCTTCCAATACTTCTCTCCTTTTTCATCTTCAACCTATTCACATAGAGTAGTTTTCATATTAACCGGAAGATCTTCTATTATTTTCTTGGCATAAACTAAAGCTTTAAGATATGCAAGGAATAGTTTTATACAATGATCAATTCCAGTGCACATGATCTTTCATAAATGAGCTAAATTAATATTTTTGAACCAGTGAAAGTTAAGGCTATATTTTTATGTGTTGGAAATCCGAAGAAGTTAAGTAGATCTAAGCAGGGGCGGACTATAGACTAATTAGCCATAGCACGGGCTACGGCTCAACTTTGTACCGGTAATGTAATTTTTTTTTATATACAAAGGAAATCCCTAAAAAATTGTAAGCCCAAATTGCAGTTGTAAATAATAAGCCCAAATCAGTTTATTAAATCCCAGTTATGAAGAGTAAGCACTCAATAATGAAGATTGTATATAATAAGTCCAACTAATTGTTATTAAAGCCTAGTTATCACGAGGTATTATTGATTTGAATGATCTCCTTCAGATTCATATGATAGGCCACCTATTGCTACTAATCACCCAAATCAAAATAGATGACATAAGAAGGTCAAATTTTGTTAAAAGGGTTTTTCAACCGCGTAGTCATAAATTTCCTGTTAGAGACTTTTACGCAATCGAATGAGCCCGGAATTTTTGAACAATGTTATGGTTTGTGTTGTCGAAAAGGATTTTTTATATGAAGTAAAAGACGACGATGTGATGGAACGATTTAAATCTATGAAAAAAAGAGGACAAATCTATTAGGTGTTTGTTTTACTTTATTTATTTATTGTCGTTTTTTTTAATATTGTATAATTGTACGCTGGTTTTTTTTTTTTTTTTTTTTTTTTGGATACCCCTGAGTTAATGTTCTAATTCCGTCACTGGATCTAAGAATCAATTTTAGTACAAAGTATATAACTTTTTTTAAGCTAAAACTCATTTCTAATTTGTATAAGAGTAAATTGCCATTTTCGTCCCTCGGGTTTGGGCACTTTTGCCATTTTAGTCCAAAATGACAGTTTGGTACCATTTTGCCCCCACGTTTGTAACTTTTTGCCATTTTCGTCCAAATGCCTAACCTAGTCACTTTGTAACATCAAATTGGGGTATTTTTGAAATTTGTTAATGTTAAGGGGGTAACTTGTAACTATGGATTGTAAATATATTATCAGTCATTTTACAGACATTTACAGACATAAAAGAAAACCCAAAATCTCCCCCCTTTCTTCTTCATCTCGATCTTCAATGTCATCTCGATCTTCAATGTTATCTCCCCATGGTTGGTCTTTTATACAAAATCAGAATGTATTTCAAGGGTGGAGATATGATAGGAAATTTATTTGGATAAGAAGGCTAGGAAGTGATCTTTACTATCCATTTAGTTAATCAATGGCTAAGATTAAATCAGGTAAATTGAAGGGAAGAAAAGAGGCGCGTGGGTTTGTTTAGGGGTATTCTAGTCAATCCAAGGCAATATTTTCTCTCTCCTCCAATTTCCCCCAATTTTTAAACGTTAATAACTCTTTCATACGACATTATTTTTTTATAAAAATTTCACCAAAAAAAACGAGCGTTTTTTTATCTTTAAAACGAGTATACTATTGCTATATTTTCGAAAAAAAAATTCTAAAACCCAGTTGCGTAAAACGCAATGGAAAAAACCCAGTTGCGTAAAACGCAATGGAAAAAAACCTAAAAAATGACATTTTTCTAAAACGCAATGCACCAAAAACACAAAGAAATGTCTTATTTGTAAAACGCAATGGCTAGAAAACACAAAGAAAAATATCTTATTTCTAAAACGCAATAGCCTAAAAACTCTAAAAAAATGTACTTTCTAAAAGCAATGCACTAAAAACACATAAAAATGTGTTTTACCTAAAACGCAATGCATCAAAAACACAAACAAATGTCTTATTTCTAAAACGCAATGGCCAGAAAACACTTAAAATGTCTGTTTTCTAAAACGCAATGGACTGAAAACACGTAAAAAATGTTTTACCTAAAACGCAATGCACCAAAAACACAAAAAAATGTCTTATTTGTAAAACGCAATGGCTATAAAACACTTAAAAATGTCTCATTCTAAAACGCAATTGCCTAAAAAAACAAAAAAAAATGTTCTCTGTAAAACGCAATGGACTGAAAACACCTAAAAATGTGTTTTACCTAAAACGCAATGACTAAAAAAACTTCAAGAATGTGTTTTTCTAAAACGCAATGGCCAGAAAACACATAAAAATGTTTTAGTTCTAAAACGCAATTGCCTAAAAACACCAAAGAAAGTGTTCTCTCTAAAACGCATTGAACCATGACAATAGTTTTGTCTGTGCTGTGAATTGTTTGTGCTGTGAATTGTCTGAGCTGTGAATTGACTGAACCAATGCAGTTTACGAATGCAGTTTTCCAGAGGCAATTTACAGCCTGGGGCTGCCGCCCCTGGGACCCCGCTACCAGGGGCGCTGCCCCCGAACCCCCGCCAAGATCGTAAAACGCAATGACTAAATCAAAAACCCAGATCGTAAAAATGAAATTAAAGAATTTCTTACATTGATCGAAGTGATTCCTTCAACAATTTTTGAATTTTGAATGATTGAAACACTTATCAGCGTCGAATCGAACAGATCGAGATTATCTTCAAAATCACCGGAAAAAACGAGATTTTGTATGAAATTAAACTGGGTTTTCTTCAAAAAAAAGCTGAAGAACACGTTGATCGGGTGTTTGAATCATTGATTGGTGACGAAAATCGCACTATAATGTAGTGATTATTGAGATAGAAAGTGAAGAAATGGTTGAAGATGGTGGGTTTTGAAAATTGTGGGTTTTGAAGTTACTGGGTTTTGAAAAGGAAGAAGAAAGGATGGGATTGACTAAAATACCCTTCCTCTTTATCTTAAATTTTGACACATGTCATAATCCTATTACTTCCAACACTTCTTAGCCAAAATAAACTTCCTATTTAATCACACCCTGTATTTCAAATAAGCCAATGAAGTAATTATATATGTCGGGGGAAATCTTTTAAGAAAACTTATTTTAGAGAGAAAATAAAATTAATGCACACCGTATATGAATATCATCAAGGTTTGTAAATGATAATGACAATTAAGTAAATAGATAACCATTTTATATTTATCTTTACATGAAAAGATATTTTGGATATTTTGGTGTAGGAGACTAATTAATTATAAGGAAAAATTACACTTTTCGTCCTTTATGTTTGTATGTAGTTGCAATGGATGATCTTTACCTTTGATAATTACAGCCACAGTCCTTTATTCGAAAAAGTCAGTACGTCTTTCGTCCTTTAGCACTAACAAAGTTAAAATTTTCAGTTAAATTTATTCACTTAAGGGCAATTTAGTCTTTCTACTTAATTATTTATAGTTAAATAAAAAAAATCAAAAATAAATATCTCTCCTCCCTCTCCCTCCGTCTCTCACCTAACCACTCATCCCTACCCTCTATCTCCTCTTCCTCTCTCACCACCCCTCCCTCTCTTCTCTTTCCGTCTCCTCCTCCGCCGGACCACCGTCTTCTCCGGTGACCTATTTATTTAAAAAAAAATCTAAATCTAATCTAAAACCTTTATAAACAAATCTCTCCCTTTCTTCCTCATAATTCTCATCTCTCTCCTAACAGCCACCCACCACCACCACCGCCATCCTACACCACCCCCAACCACCTGTCACCACAACCTGCAACTATTTGCAACTTCAATTTAACAAAACAAATCTGCAACTTCGATTTTCATTGACCAAAAACAAATATGCAACAAAATCTCAAAAACAAATCTGACCATAGTCAAATCTTTACCGAAACAAATCTTTATTTAAACCACTGATTTTCATTCACCAAAAACAAACCTACAACTCCAACTGAACAATAGCCAGTCACAACGTATCTCCGTTTCAACCACATCGACTGATTCTAAACCTCATTTCGACCTTCACTTGCCTAATCTAAAACTTAAATCGATGGTTACCTTTTAATTAATCACTTGATGCAATGGAGAGAAATTAGGGAAGGAGTTGGAGAAGAAATCGATGGTTGCCTGTAAAGGATAGTGCGTGAGTTCGTCTTCTCCATCATATTACTTGCCTATTAATTGATGCAATGGAGATAATAAATTAGGGCTTGAGGTTTGTTTTGTCTACAAATCGACCTTCACGCGAGCCAAAACCGACCACCGATGAACGAATCGTCGGGTTTCCGTCTAATAATCTCTCCGGTGATGAGCTTTGAATTGTCGGGTTTCCGTCTGATTCCAGGCCAATAACCATCAGATCTGTGAGTCTTCACAACCGGAGAGCTTCGATTCCAAGCCAAGAACCATTGATTCCAGTCTACCATCTGAAATCACTTTAGTTTTTTCGCCGGAATCGAAATCCACCAGATTTGGGGCTAGGGTTTGACGAAATCCTACCATATCTGCGGCTGTGAGGTTACGAGTTTAGAGAGAGAGGGAGAGAGAGTGTGGCGACGGTGTAGCTCCGATAATGATGATGGTGGTGGTCATGTATCAGGTAGCAGTGGTGGTGGTGGGCTTATGCAGCTATTTGAGAGAGAGAGTGTGTGTTTAATGGGGAATATATCTGTTGGCATTTTGGTTTTATTTATTAAAAACAATTAAAATGAAAGCATGAAATGACCATAATACCCTCCTGTGACTAGACTTAACTCAAAATTTTAACCTGGTTAGTGTTAAAGGACGAAAGACGTACTGAGTTTTCCAAATAAAGGACTGTGGCTGTAATTATCAAAGGTAAAGGTCATCCATTGCAACTACATACAAACATAAAGGACGAAAAGTGTAATTTTTCCTAATTATAATGACGGTTATATTGCGACATTGATTGTAACCAAGATTTATCTCTCTACTTAATTAATCGAAAACAATTTATCCTACACATATCAAAATTTTCCTTACACGTATCGAAATTCATCACATATATCCTACACATATCGAAACTTATCCTCATTTATCCTACAGATATCAAAATTTATCATCTTCCATAAATTAGATTTGCATTGAAAATGTATATTTTGAAAATGAGTTATTAATTTAACAGTTTATGGTAATTTTACAGTTTTAATTAATTTATTGTATTCTCTTGAATTAGCCAACTAATTAAACTTATAACTTATTTTTTAAATATATTCTTTCAAGGATACCTAATTATGGTGAATGACAATTTTCTATATGTGTAGGATAAATTTTAAAATGTGTAGGATAAAGTGTTTTTGAATAATTAATGAGAGGGAAAATAATTAGTAGGAGGAGTTATAAACTATTTATTGTGTTTACCATGATACATTTTCTTCTTTTTCTTCTCATATTAAGTTTCTTCTCAAATGATTATATATATATATATATATATATATATATATATATATGGGGAACACTAAAATAGTGCAGAACCGACTTAAATGAACTCTTATTAGTTTCATTCCAGCAGCATTGAAACCAGCTTGTCAAACCCTAACTATAAACTCTAAACCATAAGACTAAAACATTAGCTAAACCGTAAAAATCTAAATTCTAAACCTTAAAAGCTAAATCATATAGGTTAAAATCTAAAGCTAAACCCAAAAGCCAAACCATAAGACTAAAACATGAGCTAAAATGTAAAATCTAAACTATAAACGTTAAAAACTAAACCCTATAGGTTAAAACCTAAAGCTAAATCCTAAATCTTAATCATAAACCCTAAAACTAAACCCTAAAGCAACACCCTAATATGAAACCCTAAATCCGAAAAGCTAAACCCTAACCCAATAAGCTAAACCCTAAATATAAATAGGGTTATTAGATTTAATCACCCCCAACTATTAGCTATTGGCCACTGCCACCCTCAACTATCACTTTGACACCCGTCACCCCCAACTTAACACTTAGTGTATTCTGTCAACACGTCGTTAACTGATCACTAACTTTTGATTTTGTTTTTATACTTTTGGGGGTGTGATAGGGATCTTAGGATGGTCTTACGGATCTTTGGACACCCCCAAAAGTATAGTAACAAGCTCAAAAGTTAGTGATCAGTTAACAACATGGTAACAGAACAAAGTAAGTGTTAAGTTGGGAGTGGCGGACGTCAAAGTGATAGTTGGGGGTGACAGCGGCTAATAGCCAATAGATATAAATATTATAGGGTTCGACGTGTCAGTTCCTATGCCGCTGTATTAAGTCAAATCAAAGTCCATTTGAGTTGGTTCCCCTCGATTCCGTACTTTTTAGTTTTTTTCTTATTTAACCTCCTATTATATATATATGATGAGGTTCCTGTAAAAAGAACATTTTTCGTGAGAAGTGTGAGAAAGAATAGAAATTGACATGTAGGCATCATGTTTTGAACTTAGTCATGATGTTTTGGGTTGTTTTGTCAAGAAAAACACCAAACATAACAATTTAAAACACAATGCAACATATTATGGACGTGAAATTTAAAACACACTACTTAACGTTCTTGGCATGGTGTTTTAAGTTTTAATCCTATAATTCATTGCATTGTGTCTTAAATTGTATATTAGTGTTTTTCTTGCCAAAATATCCCAAAACATTATGCCAAAGTCCAAAACATGATGTCTACTTATGAATTTTTATGCCTTCTCACACTTCTCACGAAAAATGTCTTTTTTACAGGATCCTAAGACTATATATATATAGGGAGAAGATCATGCGAGAACCACCTCTTATTGCGAGAACCGCGAGAACCAATGTGAACACACCAAAAATGCCTAAAAATAGCTAAAAATCACACAAAAAAATTTTTTTTGATTTTTTTAATATTTTTTAGGTTAAAATCGCTACTTTTCGCACCCAAAAAAAAAATTTTTTTTTAAATTTTTTTTTTTTTGGCTTCTAAAAGTAGCGATTTTAACCTAAAAAATATTAAAAAAATCAAAAAAAAAATTTTGGATTTTTTTTTGATTTTTTTAGATTTTTTTAGGTTTTTGGGGGGTTTAGTTTTTAGCATTTTAGCTTGGGGGGGGTGGGGGGGTTTAGGTTTTTGGGGGGTGGGGGAGGGGGGTTTAGGTTTTTTTTGGGGGGGGGGGGGGTGGGGTTAGGTTTTTTTAGGTTTTTTTAGGTTTTTTTTAGGTTTTTTTTAGCTTGGGGGGGGTTAGGTTTTTTTTTTGGGGGGGGGGGGGGGTGGGGGGTTTAGGTTTTTGGGTGGGGGGGGGGGGTTAGGTTTTTTTAGGATTTTTTTAGGTTTTTTTAGCTATTTTAGGTTGTGTTCACATTGGTTCTCAAGGTTCTCACAATAAGGGTGGTTCTCGCATGAGCCCCTCCCTATATATATATATATATATATATATATATGTGTGTGTTTGGAGTTAAAAAATTGTTCTAAAAAAAGTTCTTAATGTGAGAACAATAAAAGTTATTCTAAATTGTAAATTTCATATTATTGGTTCATATGATTTTGTGTTTTACCTTTTTACATACTAATGTGTAAGCTATATACATAAAAACTCATTAGATTATTTTGTTTATGTGTTTTTTTAAGTTTTATTTTTTTCTTACATATGTGTTAGGTTATGTATAACTGATTCTTACATACATTTGCAGGGTGTATAAATAAATGACTATTGTTCGTATTTGTTTTTAATTTTAAGATAGATGAATAAACAATCGATCATGTAAACTGACTTTTTTTTCTTTTTTTATCCCTTTTCCGCATTAAGTTGTTTCTTGAATTTAAGCTTTTGTATATAGGGTTAGGTTCTTTTATGAACAAACTCCTTGATTGTAAACACTATCGCACTAATCTTAACCCTTGATTGTCAATACCCAAGCGTAAATCTATGACCAGGATTTAATGATAAAAATACACTAGTGTATTTTATGATTTTGATGATGTTTTAATGACGTAAATCAGTGGTCAGAATTTGTTCACTTAGTTCAAAAATATATTAGTGTTTACTCCAAAACCCCAATCAAATTTATGCTTTTGTATCAGCTTAACTTAGATACCACAGTTTATAGGATAAGTATACTTTGATTTATAAAAGAATAATAGTAGTTTTAATTTCATGCTTTTTAATAAAAAAGAAATCACAAAGCTATTTTAATATATTTAATTTTTACACTTCAAATCAAAGTATTCTATCAGCCACCAACATTATAAATTATAGTTATCATTTTATTATTATATTATAACTATAATATAGTAAATAATATAAATATAACTAGGTTAGAACCCCGTGTATTACACATGTTGAATAAATGTAATTTTATATATTAAATAATAAAAAGTGATATATTTATGAAACACGTATATTGTGCGGGTTAAATAAATGTAGTTTTATATATCAAATAATAAAAAAGTTATATCTTTAAAAACCATGTATATTACACAGATTAAATAAATGTGATTTTGTATACTAAATACTAAAAACGTCGTATCTTTAAAAACCCGTGTATAATCGGGTTAAATAAATCTACCAAATGATAAAAAATTACATCCTTAAAAACCCCGTATATTGCACGTGTTGAATAGATCTAAAAAAAGAGTTATATCTTTAAAAACCATGTGTATTACACAGATTAAACAAATGTAATTTTGTATATTAAATACTAAAAACGTCGTATCTTTAAAAAAACCCATGTATAGTCGGGTTGAAAAATATACCAAATGATAAAAAAAAATTATATCCTTAAAAATCCCGTGTATTACACGTGCTGAATAAATCTAATTTTACATACAAAATGATAAAAAGTTATATCTTTAAAAAACTTCGTGTATTACATGGGTTATATAAATGTAACTTTGTATAGTAAATAATAAAAAAAAAAGTTGAATTTTTAAAAACCCTGCGTTTTACACGAGTTGAATAAATATAATTTTGTATACCAAATAATAAAAAAGTTATATTTTTAATAAATTAAGATAACATTTAATATTAATTTATAATTATGTGTTTAATATAAGATAAGTAGGAAAGAGAGGTAATTATTTTAAAAATATATTAAATTAACAATTTAGATTTGAGGATAATATTTTTTTAATATTAATTTATTATTTATTTATTTAGTTAATATAAAATAAATATATATTTGAAGATACCTTCAATGAATGACACGTGTCTAAAAGTTGGTTTATTCTGTTATAGTAGATAAATAATATATTATAACAATTATAATTATAATATATATAATAATAAAATAATAATATAAATAATAAATAAATATATCTATTAATTCACAGATGTGTTGAATAGTAACAACTGACACATGGCACCTCATTATTCGTTTCTTTTCCCTTTTCCCGTCTTTTGATAGTGTGTATATATGACAGTGGTGGAGTGGTTGGGTAAAAATTTGGTGTTTCTTCACCTAGGTTTGACTCACACTCATTCCATTATTTTTTGCGGCATCCAGATGAAGAGTGAATACGGGTGGCGCCGGTTCGTCTTAGATGGGAAGCTAGGTTTTACCGATTATTCCACTGTCATGCATTCTGGCGGGTGGAGGTTGGGTTTCCGCACATCTGGGAGAACCAAGAGGCTGCGGCGGTCGAGTAGTTGACGTTGGCCATAGCACCCGGTGTCATGATGGTTGACACATCATTCCTTGTCGTTCAAAACAATATGATTTTTGTTCTTTTTTTTAATGTATTAATGTCTTTGGCAAAGTGGTTTTGTCCCTCCTTTAATGTGAATTTGACTGCAGAATTTCTATTTTTCACTGCTAGGCATGTCATTGATACAGTGGAAAGATTGATGTTCTTTTGTAAATATGTAAGTTTGTTGTGTTGTAGTTTTGTCGGCCCGGTTTGAGTCGGCGTTTGTCGTTAATGAAAGTTACTTTTCAAAAAAAACACAAAACCACAAAAAAAACTTAATCCTTTTTTAACTCTGTACATATCAAACATCAAAACCTAAATCCTTTCGGCCGCCTCTCACATATGAGCATCACCAATAGTCATTTTTTTATTGATTTTTGATGATGATGTAATATTTTTCCTCATTTTTATCTATTGTGGGGTTTTGTTTTTAGTTTCAACTAGAATTATCATCCGTCGCAATGCGTTGGGGATTCGTTAGTTATATATTATATTAGATGAAAGTCAAATGTTTTTTACATTACCACGAACATATGTGTAAAACATAGAAAAGAATAACTAAGTTGATATCTAACTCGTGCGTTGCGACAGACTTATCAAATGCGGGAAAATAGACGTGTTGCGGCAGGCATGTCAAACGGGAAAAAATAGATGAAAAAACGTTGAACCCCAAACGCACAATGGGGCGTGTTAACTAGGAAAATTTAGAACAAAACGTTAAATGGAAAACTTGCGAAAGATGAAAAGTATAAAAGACCAAAGTTGAAAGTTAAAAAGTATTGGGGTTAAATTGAAATGATGAAAATCTTTGGGTTAAAAGTAAAAAATAAAAAATAAAAGAGGTTAAATTGCAAATGAAAGAAACTTTTGAGTTATAAGTGGAAAATCAAACTAATCAAATGGTTTAAATTACCAAAGAATGAAACTTTAGACTTAAATTGCAAAAGATTGAAACTGTAGGATTAGAAAGGAAAAATCCAATTTTTTTTTATAAACTCACAAAGCTTATTAATAAGCTTATTAAGACTGTCCGCAATGCAACAGGCTGCATTTACTACATGCATCCTAGTCATCACTGTCACATCAGCTTTTTACCCATTCTTCCCACATGCATTCTCTTTACTCTTTTTAACTCCAACCCATCCTTCCCACATGCATCCTCTCTCTTCCACATCACCATTTCTTTTTCTATTTTTCTTTAAAAACATTTAATTTGTAATCTTAAAAAATATTTAATAAATAATTGTAAAAATATATTTAAATAATATAAAATAAAAAAAGAAGCTAAAAATAAATAAAAATTAAACTTGCATTACATAAAAAAAGAAAATCATTTTCCTAAAAAATAAAATACAAATACTCAAATTAAAGGGCCCACCTAAAAAATAAAATACAAATACATTTTCCTCCCGTTTGCATGTGGGTAGGGGTGTTTCGGGTGTGGATGTGGGTAGGGGTGTTTGGTTGACAACTTTAAAGGGCCCACAATTACCTTCTCTCTCCTGCATGTGTGTGCACTTCCCTACGTGCAAACCCTCTTAAATGCTATCAACCCTAACGTTTCATTTACAAATGTATCCTCCACATCATCAAGTGCAACCCCAACAACAAGGTTTTAATTTTAATGTTCATTCTTGTGGAAGAATGCGAAGAAATGAGGAATGGTGAGGTAGTTGTCAGGTGGGTGGGGCATCTCTCCCTTTTCTTTCTCTCTTTCTCCTTATTCTCTACACCACCAAACCACCATCACCATTAAACCTTCACATATTCTCTTTCTTTCTCGTTCTTCCCTGCCAGAAAATGAATCATCGGTGGCTCACGACGGCATCATCATGTACACAATGCTGCACCTGTGTGGGTTCTAGCTGGCGGCTCTCTGCCAGAAAAAAAAAAGGAACCACCGGCAGCTCACGTTCTCGTTCTTAGAAGGGGTGTGGGTTCTGGTTGACGGTGTAAAAAACTGTGCGATGCTACACCTGTGCAGGTCAACTTTGAGTGGTTATGAGGGACCCCAGTTAGGGTTATGTAATGGGTCACAGTTGAATGACGTCGTAGTGATATTGATGATGATGAAAGAGTTCGGTGGGTCACAGTTGAATGGGTTTCAAGACTTTGAGTGGATGGTGGGGATTAGAAGGAAGATACATAAGAATCCTCATCTGGGTTATCAAGAATTTGAAACTAGTATGATTATTAGAGAAGAGTTAGATAATTTGAGGATTTCTCACAAACTGAGATGGGTTCTTGATCTTGTGTATAACCCACTACAGATTTGAGCATTTGTTTATGTTCCTTGATTTGTGTGTTCATAATTCTCAAGTTTTATGTCTAAAGTTTGGTTCTTGATGAAGATTTGAGGTTCCGATCTTGTTTCTTGATCTGGGTGTTCTGGAATTTGACAATTTGTTTGGTTAAAAATGTTGAATTCAGAGTTACATCATAGTTTAAAACTTAATTCAATCGAGTAATAATTAACGGAGGCGGTGACAGTGGAGGTTGGATGAAGTAGACGGAGTTGGTGGCCGGAGTTTTTGAGACGGTGCTTGACGGAGAAGAAGGTGGTATGCGACCAGGGTGGGGGGTTGGGGTGACGAAGATGACATAGGTTGGTGGGTCCCATATGTTTGTCTTAAGATGAGTAAGGGTATTTAGGTTATTTAAGAAGCACTTAATACAAAAAACTAACCTCTATCCACACTAGAGATTATCCGAGATCAAATGTGCAAAAGTTAGAGACTATAGCTCTAATTTTAAAAATGTATGAACATAAATGAAAATGGAGCAAATCATATGGGTTATCCGGACATTTTTCTCTTGTAAAATTACCAAAACTATTGTAAGTTTTGTAATTTATAATAATGAGATAGAGTCATTGTAAAATTACTAAAACTTAGGTTAAATTACTATGATTAGTAAAACTTTACAGAAGATTGTTAAAAAATCATATAAGATTTTTTTTTTAAAGAGGTTAGATACTATGTCTACTAAAAACCAAAGAGTTAGAAAATAATTATGAAAGCTAATATAGTTAATAATTTTCGTATATTTGGCTCTATTTTTTTTTTATATATACTAGACAGAAATTCTTGTCTCCAAATCTCCAATGCTTGCCCCTGTATCTATCATTCATCAATGTGGCTTTTCAATGCCAAACATGATTAAGGTGGGAAGAATATAGATTCAGAAGATCGTCCACATATATATATGTTTTTTTTAACGGCAAATTTGGATCACTGACGGACCACTAGAGTATAATTGTGCCACCAGCGGAACCGCCCAATCATATCCATCTCTACTAGGCATAATGCGTATACACCAATTAAGGAGGAAACTCAATAAATATGGGAAAATCCCTCCTTGTGAGAATCGAACCCATGACTTATTGGTCCCAAATCCTTATCCCACCCACAGGATTTGAAATATTTTTTAGTGTCATTCAATTATAACAGTATCCATACACGATGTTACTTAATCTTTTGGTCAGTGGCTTGTTTTGTAGCCTCACCAGAAGAGGAGAGCACTATGCTTATCCTCAGAGAGATGATTGTAATGGGACAATATAAAGTTTACCATAATTGAAGTGAATCGAGGATTGACGCGGGGAATGTTGTCCATAATTAAACCTTCAAAGTTGATCGAGTCATCAACTGGATTCTCAAACTCAAACACCGCGATGATACAGACCGAAGGAGGAATGCTGAAATACTGGCCAGTCGGGCTAACCGGCTCTGACATGTCTACTTCTTCTGGCTCAAGTTTCTTGATCTTCAACTCCATTTCGGTCCTTTCTTGCAATGCCCTTAGCTTTTACATTTTCACATTGTGAATGTATAAGTTTATATAAAATTATTCCGTTCTCTAGAGTCTAGATAACCGTTTAAAACTTTGACTAATGCTGTCATTAATATTACATGCTGTCTAGACGTTTTATAATTCTCCACATTTTGTAATTTCGTTTTTATGATCCTACCTTGGAGCAAGGTGACGTTTGCTGCCTTGTGTTATAGAGGTCAACGGTACAAGTGGTGAAAAGAGACTTTTACATAAATTCAGTGCAAGAATATCATGTCCAAGTTACCACAACATATATGGATTTCACGCATGCGGGAACTTTGTATATCAAGTTTGCCCCCTTTGACAATATTATCACATCATACAGAAAACAAAAACATCTTATGTTGTAAAATACTATGTATACCTAAAATGTAAACTCACAATACATAAGTAATCAAATCATAAACGTATTATTTTGTTATACATTTTAGTTTTGGTTATAGTTTTTTAAACTACAATAATGTTGTGACGCGCTTATTTTTATTTACGTGCATCTTGATACAATTTTTATTCAAAATCGTGTTGTGAATAGTAATGTAAGTGGTGGAAAAAAACATGTAACTTTGTTATCATAATTCCTTTTGAGCATATATTATTTTTCTTATATAACTTTTAAAATAAAATGTTTTGTAAAACTCTGAGTATATATGCAATTACGACATTATTATTTTATCTATGTTTCTATATATTTTTACTCAATAGGATCGATGTCAAACAAGTGTTTACATCCTTTTCGACAAATGATCATAACTATATTTTTTGTGTTTTCTCTTTCAGTTGTTATACCAACTATAACGAACTGATATCGAATGAATTATTGCCTCAACTCGTGCGGGAATTTCACTAGTTGATTACTAAAACATAATTTAACAATCAAGTATTTACATGTTTATTTAGCATATGGAAATTTACCCATATTCAAACTTTTGAAGTTTTGTTACTGCACCAAGAATATTATAAACGCAGGACACCATGCAAGTAACACGATCCTTGTGTAAACATTTCTTTGTTTTTTAGTTAGCTTGGTACGATATTTGAATTTTAGAGTTTAAAAAGTCCTTTCAGAACTATTTTCAACTGTAGCAAAACAATTACTTCAACTATCTATCTTAATCTTTTACACTTTAATTAAAAAAAATACACTTTAATTAAATACCAATATTAATAAGTGGTTAATGCCGCAACCTATTTCTAGAATTGGACCACACCATGTGGGGTTTGATTTGTATTCCCATTTAAACCCATGGACCATGGTTACTGTCACGCTTGTTCTATTTAAGTTTTGAGAAACAGTCAAATACAAATAACTTTAACGTATAGAACATACGAACGTAAGGTTTTGCTGAAAAACACAGTGTCATTTTCGTAATTATTAATTATCAAAATTACTTTACAAATGATCCTGTAGAGTAATTTTGTAAAATATTCTTGTAGAGTAATTTTGATCTTGCAGAGTAATTATAAAAATTACTGTACAAGTGTATCTAAACTACGCTGCATCAAAATTATTCTGCAAGTGAAGCAAAATTACTGTGCAAGTTTATCAAATAACATACAGTTCAAAATTACTCTACAAATGATCCTGTAGAGTAATTTTGATTTTGTAGAGTAATTTTGTAAATGATCCTATAGAGTAATTTTGATCTTAGAGAGTAATTTTGTAAAATGCTTTTGTAGAGTAAATTTGATCTTAAAGAGTAATTTTGTAAAAAAAAATTAGCATTTAGTTATGTGGTTTAGCTTTATGGTTTTATTTTTTAGCATTTAGTTTGGGTGTGTGTATGTGTGGGTGGGGGGGGGGGGGTAGGTTTTTTTTTAGGTTTTGGGGGCGGTGGTGGTTAGGTTTTTTAGGTTTTTGAGGGGTGGGGATTTAGGTTTTTTTGTTGAGGTATAGTTTTTTTTATCAAAATTATTCTACAAAACATTTTAAAAAATTACACTACAAAATTAAAATCACTCTACAAGAACATTTTTACAAAATTACTCTAAAAGATCAAAATTACTATACAAGATCATTTGTAGAGTAATTTTGATAATTACTCTACGAGCAAATAATTACGAAAAATGTCACCGCATTTTTTTTGCATTTTTCATACTATTCATAAGTTTAGTACGTTAAAGTTATTTGTACAGAAACTTTACTCAATAAGTTTTTTCTATCTTTGTTCTCTTTGTTACCGCTAAGATTTAGAAATATATATCTATGCCGTTCTTAGTAGTTAATCCTATACGATGCTAATGACTTTCTAACTCTTGTAATAAATCCATCACGATTCAAAACTAAAGTGTGTCATCTTAATCACCACTAGAAACACGAGTATTGTAACATCCTGTCCATTCTAAAGCTTACATGTCACATATACAATAATAAAAAAAAATCAACATAATTATATTCAATTAATGATAAAAACATTTCAATGAGTTACAATAAGTAAAAAAGATCATTATTTTTTTAAGAAAAATCTCCGTCTTGAATCTCTCGAGCCTTCTTCTAGGTTTCCCGGATAGTCTGTAACTTAACGCTCGAGGGGGCAATCTTGACCCAAAACCTTCCAAGTGGGTCAATTTTTTGGTCAATTTAGGTTGATTTAAAATTATATGGGTTGGTTTGGGTAAAATATTTTAATTAAATGGGTCCAATGGGTCACTTGAAATTTCATCTTTTTATTTTCGGGTCAAAGCGGGTAGACAACATTAAGGAAATGGGTCGATGTGGGTTGGTGTCTTAAAGAAACGGGGAAGGTTTCGGATCGGAATGGGTTTCGAGCCGGCATAAGTATCCGCACGAGACGAGTTACGGCACGAAATGGGGTTCAGTTCAAATTAAGTATCGGGCCGAAACAGTTTCGGCACGATGCAGGTTTTGGATCGAAACATGGTCAGTTCGGGTCGGGTTTCGGGCCGACATTGGTTTTTGCACTGGACGGGTTTCGGATTGCAACGGGTTTTGAGCCGACACGAGTTTCCGAATGAGATGAGTTTCGGGGCAGGTTTCGTACCGTTTCGACCCGTACCGTTTGTAATCGAACCGTTTCGACGCGAACCGTTTCGACGCGAACCGTTTCGACACGAACATATAAATACAAGTGAATGTGTGTGTGTATATATATATATATATATAGGCTAAAGATAAAAAGAAAACCACTTTTATTGAGAAAACCCGGAAACTCAAAGCTCCCGACTTTTTTTTTTTTTGAAAAAATTACCAAACGTAATATACATGTTTTTGGCAAAAAAAATCGAAAAAGCGCCGAATAGATATTTAAAAAAAAAATAAACAAGTTTTGGTGTAACATATGTTACATTCGCTGAACATATGTTACACCAAAACATGTTTATTTTTTAAAAAAATATCTACTCGCGCTTTTTCGATTTTTTTTTTGCCCAAAACTCTTAAAAACATGTATATTACGTGTAGTAATTTTTTCAAAAAAAAAAAGTCGGGAGATTTGAGTTTCCCAGGTTTTCTCAATAAAAGTGGTTTTCTATATATCGTACCGTTTCGACCCGTACCGTTTGTAATCGAACCGTTTCGACGCGAACCGTTTCGACGTGTACCGTTTCGACATGAACATATAAACACAAGTGAATGTGTGTGTGTGTGTATATATATATATATATATAAGGGATGATCATGAGAAAACTAGTTTAAATGAGAAAACAAAAAAAACTAACTAAAATAGCCTAAAAATATACCAAATTTTTTTTACAACTTTTTATAAAAAAAAAATCGCTATTTATTATGTATGGAAAAAAAATAAAAAAAAATTGTTGT
>CM060452.1:100914908-101080581 GCA_030545235.1 Helianthus tuberosus
TGGTCCGCTTATATGGACATGTCTGGTCCGCTTATATGGACATGTCTGGTCCGCTTATATGGACATGTCTGGTCCGCTTATATGGACATGTCTGGTCCGCTTATATGGACATGTGACACATAAGCGAACCAGAAACTCTATATATAGGTGTCATTAGGGTGGACCTCATAACATGTATGTGAAATTCCACGCCGAAGCTCTGCCGGTGTGAAGATCAAGCTGTAAAACGTTTCAAATCAATAAAACAATTAGTTAGGAAGAAGAACAAGCTACTTCTACTTGCATTTCTTATTATTCCGCATCTGAAACGCAAGAGACAACCTCTGAACGACTCGTTCAGGTCAGCAAACGATCCTACAACCGGGCTACGCCACTATCCTGATCTCTCACGGCCCGCGTTAACTTAACGGGGGGTCTTACGCGGCCCGCTTGAACTTAAGAAATCAACGTATCAGATTTCAACCCTGATACCGCCCGCGTAAGTGGTTGGGGTGGGTCCTACGCGGCCCGCCTCAACTTATATTTTCAGTTTTTATTTTATTTTAAATGTTATAACATATTTCGGGCTCGGTTTTCACATACGGGATGTATTTAAAGACATATTGGGACATTTTAGGATATAATAGGGTGTCAGAAATATTCGAGAGTGTCAATTTTATTGAGGGTTGTTACATCCTCCCCACCTTGTTTTAGAGCTCGTCCTCGAGATCTACTGGAATAAGTACGGATATTTCCTTTGCATTTCTGATTCAAGCTCCCATGTGTACTCAGGTCCTCTTTTGGAGTCCCACTTTACTTTGACTAGAACTAGTCTCTTATGCTTGAGGTTCTTGACTTTCCTGTCTTCAATTTGTAGAGGTCTTTCTACAAACTTGAGTTGTTCATTTACCTATATATCCTTAAGAGGTACTATTAGTGATTCATCAGCTAAACACTTTTTGAGATTTGATACATGAAATACATCATGTATTCCTGCCATTTCCTCTGGCAGTTGTAGCTGATAGGCTAAAGGTTATATTCTTCTAATAATTTCAAAAGGTCCAACATACATGGGACTTAGCTTTTCCCCTTTTGATGAATCTTACTACTCCTTTCCAAGGAGAGACTTTTAATAATACTTTATCTCCTACTTGAAATTCTAATGGTTTGCGTCGGTTATCAGCATAGCTCTTCTGTCGATCACGTGCTGCTTTCAGTCGTTCCTTGACTTGAATAATCTTGTCAGTTGTTTCTTGCACTATCTCAGGTCCAGATAGTTGATTTTCCCCAATTTCTGCCCAACAGACTGGGGTTCGGCACTTTCGTCCATAAAGTGCTTCGAATGGTGCAGCATTGATACTTGTGTGATAACTATTATTATAAGAAAATTCTATTAAAGGTAAGTGATCATCCCAATTACCTCCAAAATCAATTACGCAAGCTCTAAGCATGTCTTCCATTGTCTGAATTGTCCTTTCGCTTTGTCCGTCCGTTTGAGGATGATAAGCCGTGCTTAGATTTAACTTGGTTTCCATTGCCTTTTGGAAACTTGACCAAAAATGAGAGGTAAATCGACTATCTCTATCAGAAACAATTGATAAAGGAATTCCATGTAAAGATACAATTTCATTTACATATAATTTGGCTAGCTGTTCCATACTGAAAGTTTCCTTCATTGGTAAGAAATGAGCTGACTTGGTTAGTCTATCTACAATCACCCAGATTGTATCATTACCTTTCTTTGTTTTGGGTAATTTAGTAACAAAATCCATTGTTATCAATTCCCATTTCCACACTGGCATTTCTAACTGTTGTAGAAATCCTGAGAGTTTTTGGTGTTCAGCTTTAACTTGTGAACAAGTTAAACATTTAGAAACATAGGCTGCTATGTCCTTTTTCATTCCTATCCACCAGAAAATTTTCCTTAAATCCTGGTACATTTTATCATTTCCGGGATGCATCGTATATTTAGACTTATGGGCTTCTTCTAAAATACGATAACGTAGGTTTCCTAATTTAGGTATCCACATTCTCTTCTCATGGAATCTCCAAATTCCATATGTTCCTTGTTTTAATTCTTTTAGCATACCTTTTAATTTTTTAGTATCATCCTTGATTACTGATTCTTGTGCTATTCTTAATTTGCTCATTTAAATCTACTTGTAGATTTAATTTGAGAGAACGTACCCTTTTTGGCTTTTCATGATACTTTCGGCTTAAAGCATCTGCTACTACATTTGTTTTTCCTTCATGATACTGGATATCACAATTATAATCACTAAGCATTTCCATCCAGCGTCTTTGTCTCATATTCAACTCCTTTTGCTTGAAAACATACCTTAAACTCTTATGATCAGTAAATATGGTAAACTTACTACCATAAAGGTAATGTCTCCAAATCTTAAGAGCAAAAATTATAGCTCCTAACTCTAAATCATGGGTTGAATAATTCTCTTCATGATTCTTAAGTTGTCTAGATGCGTAAGCTATAACCTTTTGTCGTTGCATCAATACACATCCATAACCTAATTTGGAAGCGTCACAATAAACTACAAAGTCTTCAGTTCCTTCTGGTAACGCTAGTATGGGTGCATGGGTTAATTTATGCTTAAGGATTCTAAAGGCTTCTTCTTGTTTTAATCCCCATTCAAACTTAACAGATTTACAGGTTAGCTTAGTTAAGGGAATGGCTATTCTAGAAAAATCTTGAATAAATCTTCTATAATAACCGGCCAATCCTAAGAAACTTCTAACCTCAGTTGGTGACTCAGGGGTTTTCCATTTAGTAATTACCTCGATTTTTGTGGGATCTACATGAATTCCTTCATGATTGACTAGGTGTCCAAGAAACTGTACATGTTCTAACCAAAATTCGCACTTTGAAAATTTAGCGTAAAGCTTTTCCTTTCTTAATAAACTTAAAAGAGCGTGCAAATTCTTTGCATGATCCTCTTTATTCTTAGAGTAAATGAGAATATCATCTATGAATACGATTATGAATTTATCCAAATATGGCTTACGTATTCGGTTCATCATGTCCATAAATGCAGCTGGGGCATTGGTTAAACCAAATGGCATGACAGTAAATTCATAATGGCCATACCTTGTTCTGAATGCGGTTTTAGGAATGTCCTCTTCCTGTACCTTTAATTGATGATATCCTGACCTTAAATCGATTTTAGAGAAAAATCGAGCTCCTTGCAGTTGATCAAACAGATCATCGATTCTTGGTAATGGGTACCGATTCTTAATCGTGACCTTGTTTAATTCACGGTAGTGAATGCACATACGCATTGATCCGTCCTTCTTTTTAACAAATAAGATTGATGCTCCCCACGGCGACGAACTTGGCTGTATGAATCCTTTTTCTAGCAATTCGTCCAATTGTTTCTTTAATTCTTGCATTTCTGCAGGTGCCAAACGGTAAGGTGCTTTGGCAATCGGTGCTGTTCCTGGTATTAAATGGATTCTGAATTCAACTTCTCTATCTGGAGGTTGCCCTGGCAATTCTTCTGGAAATATATCTGAAAACTGAGATACTACTGGAATATCTTTTAAATCCTTTCCTTCAGTGTTAGTGATTATAGAAATCAAATACACTATAGAACCTTTTCTTATATAACTTGCAGTTTTCATCACAGAGATAAATTTTGTGGATCTAGATAGTTTATCTCCTTTAATTGTGATCGTTTTACCTTTTGGTGAATTTACATGAATTGACTTTTGATCACATAAAATACTAGCTTTATTGGCTATTAACCAATCCATTCCTAAAACAACATCAAATCCTACCAGATTCATGGGATAAAGGTTTGCATTAAATTTCTGATTTAAAATTTCTATGCTTGCTCCCTGCAAGATTTCAGAAATCCTAACGGTTTCTCCATTAGCTGTCTCTACTAAACATGCTTGTTGTAGTTTAGTTAATGACTGATTTAGAAATTTGCAAAATGATGTATTAATAAAAGTTTGGTTTGCACCAGAGTCAAATAACACTTTAGCAAAAACATCAATAACTAAAAACGTACCAGCTATGACATCTGGAATCATCTTAGCTTCATCTGCAGTCAGAACAAATGCTCTAGCATTTTGAGTATTCTTGTTGTTTGTAACTGGAGCTAATTTCGGGCAATTAGGCTTGATATGACCTTGTTCTCCGCAGTTGTAACATATCCTGTTATTAGCTTTCTTCCTGCAATTTTCCTCCTTGTGTCCCGATATTTTGCAAAAGTTACAGTATATGGAGCATCTTCCTGAATGCTTTCTTTTGCAATTCTTACAGTAAGGTGCAGAGGTAGAACCTATATTTTTCCCACGATTAAAATTTCCAGAATGAAATTCTTGTGTGAGCTTTTGGGTTAGATTCCTTCTTTGATCCTCTTCTTGGGTACGAACTAATTCATATGTCAAGGTATTGGCTAGTTCTACAGCTTCTTCTATGGTTTGAGGTCTAGCTGCCTTGACTACGTGTCTAATCTCTCCAATTAATCCCCAAATATAACGGGAGATTAACACTAGTTCTGGTGAAGCAAGAGTTGGCACTATTCTAGTATATTCGAAGAATAATTTAGTGTACCCCTTATTATCCACACCAGTCATTCTAAGATTTAGGAATTTGTTTGCTATCTGTTCCTTTTCATTGGGTGGGCAGAATTTCCTTTCTACCTTGTTCTTAAATTCTTCCCATTCCATATTGTAGATTCTATCACTTCCTCTTGATTGGAGGATAGTGTTCCACCATTCTAGTGCTGAATTCTTAAACAGATTAGAAGCAAACAATATCTTATCTTCTTCAACACACTTACTTATTCTTAAGACTGCCTCAGTTTTCTCTATCCAGCGTAGGGTTGCAATGGCTCCTTCGTTGCCCGAGAATTCCATTGGTTTACAAGACCAGAATTCTTTATAAGAACAACCGTAAGACACGGTTCTTCTCCTTTTGTGTCACACCCCAACCAATGGCGGAAACATCGGGATGAGACGAAGTGTGAAGATTGCTCGAGACATCATAACGCTAATTGTGACAATATTTAATAAACCGATTTCATTGCATAAAGTAGTTGTCAACATTACAAGAAATTCAAATAACAATGAGTTCAAAAGAAATACATAACATAAGCAAAGTTGATACGACATATTAAACCTAAACGTCTATATGTGTATCTAGGCATCAACGCTACTTCTTTTCATAGCATCGTCATCATCAACCTGTAACATGTTTAAAATACAATTCAATGCAAAAGCAAAGGCGAGTATACAAGTTTAAGCATATGTATAAGCATAAAAATGTTTAAAACGAATCCACATGGCAACTTTGTTAATACAAGATCTAACATGGTATGCAATATTTCTAGCCAAACCAATGTTTACGCAAAGTTACATTCAACATGACCCGAGTATAAAGGGGGTGGTGCGTTACTCCTATAGCAGCTATACATGTCAAATGGAGGCTTGTGAAGCTAATGACTAAAACATATTACATAAGTATCACCCATGAAAGCATCAAGTATCATAGCATTGTATTCATGTATAAGGATTGTTTTGTATGTTGCAAAAAGAATAAGTGTAAGTGTGTTTAAATAAGGTAACATGTTACACCCCAAAAAGTGATAAAGGTAAAAAGGGGGAAATACGAGTATACTCACATAATTGCTAAGTCTTCCGATTATCCAAGTGTCGACGAGTGTGAGGTTAGGATGGTGGAACACCGATGTCACCCTATATGGGTAAGCGAAGGTGTATGAGTATTCGGAAATTATGACGGAGGATTCGAAGTAGCACTTAGAGTATAACTAGTCGATGGTTAAGTATATATATTTTTTGTATATAAAGTTTATACAAGGATTTTAATCTAAGTTTATCAAAAATATTAGAGACGTTTTGCCAAAAGAAAAGAAATTAAATAAATAATTAATTAAATAGATTTACGTTTATAATCATTGTTATAAAAATTTAATTGAATCCAACAAGTTTTCATTAGTGGTTCGACCATTAATTAACACAAAATATTAATAGAATATTTTATTTATAAAAATATTAGAACTTCGAAAGGTTTCGTTTTATAAAATTAACGCGTTCGATTTACGGAATTTTACGAAAAACGGGCAGAGTTTCCTCTGTTTTTGGACGACCCCGACAACACAAGTTGTCGATATAATTTCCAAAATTCAACAATCAACGAAACATTATATATTTATACGAGTTATATAATGAAAATATATACTAATACAAGTTATAAAGACATGTCTAATGTACAAGTTCAAGTGATAAATGTTTCGTGATTTAAAAGAGTAACTAGCTATATAAACAATAATGGTAAATTTGCGTTGTTTAAGATCTTTACCGAGTCTCGGATCGAAAGTTGACCAGCAGTTGACCGGTTGACTTTCGTTGACCGAGTTGACTGGACCCGAAACAAAAACATAACCTGAACTAAACTCGGACTTGATCGAGATGTCCAAATGAACCGAGACTGAATCAAAATTCAAACTACAATGAACCGAAACACGCAATCTGATTCGCATCTCCAACTGGCCCGAATCCACTGTTGACCCGAGAGGAGCACCCGAGCCAACCCAAACATCGAGAGGTTAACTGAGCCGAAATCAAACCCAACCTGAGCCGATACGTAGCCTGTATCAGAACCGAATCGAAACTCAGATCGACATTTACATAAACCAAAATTCGAACCAGATGGGATACGAAACTGAACAGGGGAACTGAATCGAATAAAATCAAAACTTTACCTGATCCGCGGCTCAACTGGAACTGAGTTGACCCGAGATCGACCAAAGCTCAAGACGGCTCTGAATCGGAGGGTGAAGCTCGTCCGTCATCACCTACATCTGTCGTTATCGCCGGAAAACAGACGCCGCCGCCACCAGGAGTGGTGTCGGCCGCTGCTGAAGAGAGAGAGGGATGAGCGAGTGTGTAAGGTTAACTGTCACCTGAAGATGAACGTCGGAGTGCCGCCGGTACCCGACTCTGGTCGTCGGTAATCGGACAAGAGAACAGGCGAGGGTGTGGCTGAGCTTTTCTTTTGAATATGAACAGATTTCATATGTTTATGTTTAAAGGGTAAAGTGTACAGAAGTTTTTAGAGAGGGAAGGATCTGGGTGTTGTTGGCTTCATGTGTGAATGGAACTAGGGTTTACTAATGTAAGAGATGGAGGAGGGTTGAGATGCAAGGGGTGTTTGGTGTGTGACTGCACATATAACACGAGAGGGATTAGGGTTCAGCATTTAATTTTAGGAAAGGACCAATGTAGTCCCTCATCTTTGAAAGGTCAATTAATTAGTTAACCAAACTTGGTTTAAGTATACTAACTAGCTTTAACTTTAACTAAAAACTACTAGTTTTAAATTAACAGTAAATTTTTAAATTTGCAAATGGATATTTAAATAAGTTAATTGACTAGATAAATAAATAACTTATATTGAAAATTACATGTAAAATCTTTCAACGGTAATTTAATTCGTGAAAATTTTCCGAGGTTTCAAAGGGTAGGGTTCGGATTCCAAAACGGGTCGGATTTAGGGAATCCATTTTGACGGATGTTACAGTCTCCCCTACTTTATGAGATTTCGTCCTCGAAATCTAAGAGTAAGACTTTTGAAAAGATGACATCTAAGGATTCAAAAGAGAGAATAGATGAGACTTGATCATAATGTTTGTTTAAGGAAAATGTTTTCACATGAATAAAGAATAGAAGGATGGTTTTAAAGGTAAGGAGATAAGTTAGGATTCGAACGTTTAAACAGACTTGATTGCGAACGGGGTTCGTGTAGAAAGACATGGAATAATAGAGAATAGTGGGAGTATGGAAGTGAACGATTGCCTCTAAGTGAATGCGAGTATGAGAATGGCATAAGTATTGGATAAACAAACGTAGTATGTTAAGAATGAGGTCTCGTCATGGATAATCGGATATAATGCGTTTGTGAGTTGTTTAAAGTTTGTATTAGGTCCAAAAGGTCTACAAAACACTGAATTTCTCATGGCACGTTTTACGAAAGTTTGGTAACATGATGAAAACACTTATGTATAGGAAGTACCAACGGCGTATCCACCATGTTTTGACCATGTGACGTCCGTCTCGTATTCGGTGTCATGTTACGTTCCGTGTCTTACCATACACAGTAGTACACTCTATGATTCTCATACGCCCATTACTATAATCCCGTGTGCACCCGTGATTATACCAATCGTCGCATGATCCGCATAGCTTGTACTAGTTGCGTATGAATTTAAGGTATTCATAAATTCTGAAAATAAGATTGCGTGTGAAAGAAATGTAGCATATAAGCATGTTTGTGTTCCAAATAGCATAAGCTCAACGTAAGCGAATCCCTCAGGTTTCGCTCGCGTATGGGTGCGAAAGTATAAATCTTGTGTATAAACGAAGCATAAGCATAGCATAGTTTAAATATGAATACACACGTGAGCATAGACACAACACGCATGACATGAGTATGAGAAAAAGGATAACCATGATGTGTATGAAAAATAAGTATAAGTGTGAGTACGAACATGAGTATAAGTATAAACACAAAGCATATGAGTATGAATACGAGTATAAGTGTGAACATAAGACGTATGAACGTGAATATAGGTGTAAAACATGAAGGTTTAAGGATGAATAAAATATATGTTGTATGCATATAAGTGTAAACAAGGTTGTATATGCGTAAATGGGAACATAAAACGTATGAACATTAATATGAATGTAATATAAACATGAATGTAAGTGCATCGTAAAACGCATGAATTTTGAATCGTGAGTATAACATAAATGTGTAAGTGTGAACATTAGTGAAGACATAAAATGTATAAGTATGGATGTAGGAAATAATGATTTTGTTTATAGTATATATCAATATACATGAGTTTGTGCGCGTAAAAGAATAAAAATTTTGAGTATGAAAGAAAAGGGAATGAGTGACGCGCGTGAGATTGTCGTGAGATGTTGACTATAACGTGTAATATGATATGCATATATAGTTGTTTGCGCAAAACGTGAAGTTAAAATAGATTGAATTGTCCCGAAATATACACTCTAGTTTGTGAATGTAAGAGAGTATAAAACGTCTATTGGTTATGTGGAAAGTACCTTGTAAAGGAATGGAAATGCTACTGCGGTTTTAAAAGAGTTTACATAAGCTGAAAATTTGTCGGTTCTTATGAAGTTTCCTTGCCCACATGTTTTGAAATTTAATTGTCGTATAGAGTGGGGTTTTGGAAAAGTTCTAGAGATTAATAAGTTTGCATCGTTTTAAGTGACTTTGTGTTAGAAAATTTTGAAACTTACAGCTTCTTGTGAAAAAGTCGATCCTTAGAAAAAGGAATTTGGTTCATAAACTTAGTGATTGTTGAAAAATGTTTCATTGGTTTTGAAAAGGAATTTTAGTAAATGATTAAATAATATTGGTAATATTTTATAGGTGTGTGCGAAAAAGTTGATTTGATTCTCAATTGAGAATAACAATCTCTAGTTTAATGGTGTGAGGGGAGCGTGTTTCAATGTTTACGTTGATTGGTGAATTTGTGGGCAACGGATTTATTAAACCGACTAAGCTGACAAGTAGTATTTCGTGAAATTTTGAAAATCGAGGAACACGCGTTTATGGTAACATTTAAATTTTTTGTGTATACGAGTGATGTGAAAATAGATTATAGAATAAGAGGTACATTTAAATAAATGAAGCATTTTGAAATACATGGTAAATGATTTAGGTATAAACATGATCGTGTTTACATAATATAGCCTATTAAAAGAAAGCGTTGGTAACGATCACTTAGGTAAGGGAATCACCCCTAATCCGTTGGTGAGGTCGTTGTAAGATGAGAAAAGAAGCGGAGTTAATCGTCAAGGTAAGGAAATCACTCCTATCTCGATGATATGTCTCTGCTTATTATTACAAAAGCGTAAATAAAATTACGTGAAATCATGCATGCTTAAAATGTATAATCGTACGAAAAGTAAGAGTATGATGTTGTGCAAAAATGAAATCACGAAAAATTGTTTAAAATTGACAAACGATTCGAAAATAATAAAGCTTAAGCTCGAATAAAACTTGGATGGTTCCAAACGGAACATTGACTAACCAAAGTGGTCGAAGGATCTTTGGAAATTGAGAAACATGCTTTGGCCTAATAGGTGGAATACCCTCACCGATATCTCGGTTAACGGTATTCACCCTTCCAGTTACTACATGTTCCCAATCCATCGAAAATTCGAGGCTTGGCGGGATTTTTGAAAAAATCAAGGAGCGGAACTAGTCGACAAGGTGCGGGTTTCACCCCTAACTTGGCGATTTAGTATCCTAAGTGTGGTTGGTACTCGTCCGGTCAAAAGTTAATTTCGACACTTTGACGAGGGTCCACTAGAATTTGAAATTTGAATTTCTCCATCGAGGTGAGGATTTCACTCCTAACTTAATGGTGAATTTCATGTAAAAAGAAAAGTAGATGGATTGAGAGTTGTTCACCAAATTGTGGGTTTCACGCCTATTTTGGTGAAGTCGTCTCGTTTGTGTATTACGAGGGTTTGTGAATTTAGAATAGTCAAGTAAAATGTATAAGGAAGAGCGTATGTTATAGGAATGAACAAACAAGTATAAACACATCAGAAAGCATATCAAGAATAGCACATAAAGTGTGGGACAATAAAACAAATATTAACACATCGAAAAACAAGTTAAGAGTAGCACATGAATAATCGAACAATGAAACACGTATTAACACGTAAAACAAGTATTAATACATAATAAAACAAGTATAGCATGTCAAGTGTTAACACATAAGTGACATATATGTTTAAAATATGAAAAGAGAATAAATGAAGGCAAATAAGATAGCATGCAAGTAGTTTCAAACAAAACAAGAGAATAAAGCTCTAAAACTATAGACTAGGTTAAAGCATTCCTACTTTTCCTAATTCCCTATAGTTATGGCTCTGATACCAATCTGTCACACCCCAACCAATGGCGGAAACATCGGGATGAGACGAAGTGTGAAGATTGCTCGAGACATCATAACGCTAATTGTGACAATATTTAATAAACCGATTTCATTGCATAAAGTAGTTGTCAACATTACAAGAAATTCAAATAACAATGAGTTCAAAAGAAATACATAACATAAGCAAAGTTGATACGACATATTAAACCTAAACGTCTATATGTGTATCTAGGCATCAACGCTACTTCTTTTCATAGCATCGTCATCATCAACCTGTAACATGTTTAAAATACAATTCAATGCAAAAGCAAAGGCGAGTATACAAGTTTAAGCATATGTATAAGCATAAAAATGTTTAAAACGAATCCACATGGCAACTTTGTTAATACAAGATCTAACATGGCATGCAATATTTCTAGCCAAACCAATGTTTACGCAAAGTTACATTCAACATGACCCGAGTATAAAGGGGGTGGTGCGTTACTCCTATAGCAGCTATACATGTCAAATGGAGGCTTGTGAAGCTAATGACTAAAACATATTACATAAGTATCACCCATGAAAGCATCAAGTATCATAGCATTGTATTCATGTATAAGGATTGTTTTGTATGTTGCAAAAAGAATAAGTGTAAGTGTGTTTAAATAAGGTAACATGTTACACCCCAAAAAGTGATAAAGGTAAAAAGGGGGAAATACGAGTATACTCACATAATTGCTAAGTCTTCCGATTATCCAAGTGTCGACGAGTGTGAGGTTAGGATGGTGGAACACCGATGTCACCCTATATGGGTAAGCGAAGGTGTATGAGTATTCGGAAATTATGACGGAGGATTCGAAGTAGCACTTAGAGTATAACTAGTTGATGGTTAAGTATATATATTTTTCGTATATAAAGTTTATACAAGGATTTTAATCTAAGTTTATCAAAAATATTAGAGACGTTTTGTCAAAAGAAAAGAAATTAAATAAATAATTAATTAAATAGATTTACGTTTATAATCATTGTTATAAAAATTTAATTGAATCCAACAAGTTTTCATTAGTGGTTCGACCATTAATTAACACAAAATATTAATAGAATATTTTATTTATAAAAATATTAGAACTTCGAAAGGTTTCGTTTTATAAAATTAACGCGTTCGATTTACGGAATTTTACGAAAAACGGGCAGAGTTTCCTCTGTTTTTGGACGACCCCGACAACACAAGTTGTCGATATAATTTCCAAAATTCAACAATCAACGAAACATTATATATTTATACGAGTTATATAATGAAAATATATATTAATACAAGTTATAAAGACATGTCTAATGTACAAGTTCAAGTGATAAATGTTTCGTGATTTAAAAGAGTAACTAGCTATATAAACAATAATGGTAAATTTGCGTTGTTTAAGATCTTTACCGAGTCTCGGATCGAAAGTTGACCAGCAGTTGACCGGTTGACTTTCGTTGACCGAGTTGACTGGACCCGAAACAAAAACATAACCTGAACTAAACTCGGACTTGATCGAGATGTCCAAATGAACCGAGACTGAATCAAAATTCAAACTACAATGAACCGAAACACGCAATCTGATTCGCATCTCCAACTGGCCCGAATCCACTGTTGACCCGAGAGGAGCACCCGAGCCAACCCAAACATCGAGAGGTTAACTGAGCCGAAATCAAACCCAACCTGAGCCGATACGTAGCCTGTATCAGAACCGAATCGAAACTCAGATCGACATTTACATAAACCAAAATTCGAACCAGATGGGATACGAAACTGAACAGGGGAACTGAATCGAATAAAATCAAAACTTTACCTGATCCGTGGCTCAACTGGAACTGAGTTGACCCGAGATCCACCAAAGCTCAAGACGGCTCTGAATCGGAGGGTGAAGCTCGTCCGTCATCACCTACATCTGTCGTTATCGCCGGAAAACAGACGCCGCCGCCACCAGGAGTGGTGTCGGCCGCTGCTGAAGAGAGAGAGGGATGAGCGAGTGTGTAAGGTTAACTGTCACCTGAAGATGAACGTCGGAGTGCCGCCGGTACCCGACTCTGGTCGTCGGTAATCGGACAAGAGAACAGGCGAGGGTGTGGCTGAGCTTTTCTTTTGAATATGAACAGATTTCATATGTTTATGTTTAAAGGGTAAAGTGTACAGAAGTTTTTAGAGAGGGAAGGATCTGGGTGTTGTTGGCTTCATGTGTGAATGGAACTAGGGTTTACTAATGTAAGAGATGGAGGAGGGTTGAGATGCAAGGGGTGTTTGGTGTGTGACTGCACATATAACACGAGAGGGATTAGGGTTCAGCATTTAATTTTAGGAAAGGACCAATGTAGTCCCTCATCTTTGAAAGGTCAATTAATTAGTTAACCAAACTTGGTTTAAGTATACTAACTAGCTTTAACTTTAACTAAAAACTACTAGTTTTAAATTAACAGTAAATTTTTAAATTTGCAAATGGATATTTAAATAAGTTAATTGACTAGATAAATAAATAACTTATATTGAAAATTACATGTAAAATCTTTCAACGGTAATTTAATTCGTGAAAATTTTCCGAGGTTTCAAAGGGTAGGGTTCGGATTCCAAAACGGGTCGGATTTAGGGAATCCATTTTGACGGATGTTACATTTTGGGAATAGGCAATTGAAGTAAAGGTCCATTGTTTACACTGTTTTCGGGTTCGATGGGTCGCTTACTGCTATGCTTACTTTTATTATTTGCTCCTTCAATAGTTTGAATAATAAATGGCATGGCATCTGTGATTCCTTGTGCCACTATATGTTGAACAGCACTATTATCCATTTGGTTTCCATTGTTATTGATGCTTGGATTCTCATTAACTACGTTAATGTTACTCTGATTATCATTATTCAGATTTCCTTGATTTCCTTCGTCGGCCATCTGAATTTTAAACATTTACCCCATATTAATATCACAAGAGAATATTTAATATAGTTAATCATATGACACGCAATCTAGCCAAAAATGTCGATCATTGCGACTTTTACTCTATTTCTATTTACTATTATGCATCTATTACATACTAGTACTGAAATAAAAATTACAATACCAACAGAAATAGAATCACACTAACAGTAATAGGCATCCGTACACACATATTTTATTTTATTTTTATTTTATTATATTATTATTATTATTATTATTATTACTATTACCGTCTCCTCCATTATATCTATGGATATGGATTTATCCAAAAATCCATATTGTGCTCATCGTATTTCCATATGAGTCGCTCTCCCACCTGTAGCATTCTCTCACTGCTTTCGAAAATTTCCTCCCCAAAAGTCCTAAGTTCTTGCACGTTTTCTGCACTCATTGGGGGTGCAGGTTCTAGGACTGGGTTCGGAATCTGGGGTACGGGTTCCTGATATGGGGGTGAAAGTGCCTGAAATCGGTAAGGATCTTCTAAGATCTCCCTAATATAGTTATCATGGTAATAGGGATCTAAAGGGTCCATACCTGGATAGGCTCCTATATTCTGTATGGGGGTGTCTTCATGTATCGGGTAACGTTGCACAAAGTCCCTATTGTCATCCCACCAGGGATCGTAATTTGGGTCTAGAGGGTTTGGTGCTTGTACCCTAGGGATTTCCTCTGGGTTGAAGTCATGCATCTCCACTTGGTTTTCAGGGTTTTCTATTTCCATGGGTTGATCTGGGATTAGTGGTTGTGGGGCTACTAGTTGTTCCAAACTTGGGTCAGCAGCAGTTGTAGCTAGGATATGGAAATTGGCTAGGCTTCTATTAAGCATATCCTGTGTATGGGCATCAGTCTTTCGCTTAACGGCTGCTAAGGCTCTTTGCTGTTGCAACTTTCGCATTCTTTTCCTACGTGCAAAGGCTTCCTTACTGAACCATCCTCTTTTCTTATGAGGGAATGGCTCTTCCGACTCAGCTTTAAAAGCAAACATTCCTTCTTCCTGATCAGCAGAATACCCCGAAAGGGCAGGCTGTGATGAGGTACCTTCACTCCTAGGTGAATCAGACAACTGACGACACATGTCTGAGGGTCCTTGATCACTCATACTGTAAACTAACAAATAGTCAAATAACACATAACAAATAAATACAGTTATTCACGTATTTCCGTAATTTATTTCCTAACACAAAATTTAGAATTTAAGTGTCAGCAGAACACTTCTTTGGCTTAGACCAGTGGCTAGGCTCTGATGCCACCTTCTGTCACAACCCTCGATCCCTTATCTGTCCAGGGAACGGGCGGACGCGAACTCAGAGTTTCGGTGGTATCAGTTGTTTAATTTGGCAGCGGAATTTACATCAGGACTGTAGTTAGGAAATGCTTATCAGAGTAAAACCACCTTATTTAATATTAATAATCACATGGGCAAAACCCGAGTTTCTTATTACAATACGTTTATAGGGATAAACCCTATTTTATTGAATTTAAAACATCGTCTTTTAGGTAACTTTTATAGCCACATTTTTCCCAAGCCTTCAGTGCTCTCCAGCTGGCTTTTTACTAATTGGCTGTCACATTGTGTTACCTGAAACGCGTTTTAAAAACATTTGTCAGTGGGAAATACTGGTGAGTGAATCCCAGTTTAATCAAGAAATATTTTATTAATTAAAACAGTATTGAGAGCGATCACATTGTTTATTTCTACACAATTACTCATTCAGTACTGTCAATCCTGACTGGTGTCACACCCTGGCTTTGCGGAAGCGTGGTTATTTTTGGTGTGACTTCTTAATACCATAGCTTAATCATAACAAAGCTATATAAAATAAAATCATGCAAGATCATCCATTTCATTAAGTTTTAAAACCAGAGTAACATACCATTGTCTTATAGACTTACAACATCATAACATAAAACATTGTCTTGAAAAACATAAACATCAACATGAAATAAACGCAGTTTAAGATTTATGACTCGTCCAGGAAAAAGTCACATTTCCTAAACCCGGATGACCTCGGAACCCATATGCAGCGGGAAAACATAACATACCGCGCCAGATCTTTAATTTCCTGAAATACATGTAAGTTGAAAAATCAACAATAATGTTGAGCGAGTTCATGTGTAAGTGAGTAAGTAAACCTTTGTGAGTTATAAAAATAGTCTTGGTATGTAGCAAATAAGGGAATTGAGATCACCAATGGTTTGCAAGGCCACTGATATATGTGAAGTGCAAATAGGGAGACTCAAACCTAGCAGATTTCGCCACGGCATTAGTATGTGGACAAAGTCACCCCAAGGTCCGTTTCTAGTTTGGCCTGGGGCTGGGCTCGCTACACCCAGATAGATCTACCTCCCCTGTCCCTCGGTCCCGTTATGAGGACTAATGGCCTCATATTGCTCCTACCCACTCACATGATCTAAGTAGTAAACCTCCTTACGCTAACCATACCATGTATAAAGTACTTGTAATCAAAGTAACATGTATTTCACCCCCGCAGTTAAGAAAACTGAAAACAGTTAGAGAAAAGGGGGACATGAACTCACAGTGGTGCGTCTCTACCAAGTATGCCTCCAAATCGATCAGCTGTATGACGACCTACACGTGCTAATTCTATTAGACGGATGGCCGTGCCTTAGCTTTATGGTTTAAGTTTTTGGGAAATAGTTAGGCAACTATTTCGTGTTTACGTTCTGTATATACTTGGTAGTCAATTTTCCTTCCCAAGGATGGGGGATGTAATACATGTGTGTTCGTAACATTCAGATTTCACTATTAAGTCTCACTTAATATATTTTATTTCCTAACTCCAAAATATAAATATTCTTCCCAAAAATATTATATTTTAATACATGTGATTTTCCCAAAATAATACTTAGTAATATTATTTTTACTCTAAAAATAATATTTACGTAGTTCACAAAATAATCATAAACACTTATACAAGTGATGTTGTGAAAGAAGAATATATACTAAATATATATATATATATATATGTATCACGTTTTATTTTGTGAAAATCCCACCTCCGATGTTTTGTAAATATAGTCGTGGCGAAACTTATATTTTGAAAACAAGTCAAAATGTATTTCTAACACTTATGGTGAAAATATTTCTAAGTGTTAGGCTTTTGGAAAAATTTCGCCAGAGTTTCCTCTGTAACTGGAGGTGGCCACGCTTTCAAGCGTATCATTTTCTTTTACAATCAACCAACAATTTTCTCGTTCAACCAAAACAATGTTCAAATCACAAACTAGTCAAAATATGTATATAAATCGCATAAATTTCATGAACTTGTGATTTATCCAAACTGTGAAGTAAATCTCATTACTTTTAGTGGATCTTTATATGAAACTATCCGATTTTGTAAAAACCTCGTTTTTATGGAAGTTCCGTCTTTACAACTTCTCGTCAACTTTTACAAAAATAGTTATTTTGTCGAAACTTTGTGTTACACATGTGTTTACACACTTGTGTGTTCTAAAAACCATTCGTGTTAGTGTAAGATCCATTTTTAGAAAACATGATTTCTTTGACGCTTGGTCCTTTGAAAATACCACTTGCAGATACGTAGATCTGCTAGTTTTAAACACTATTCCACAAGTAAAACATTTTTACACAAGTTCATGATTCGCGTGTGGTAGAGTTTCACCCTTTAACCCTTGTTCTATTCAAAACAACCTTATGTCATGATTCGTGATCATGACCAAACCGGGTTAAGTGATGATCCGAGCTACCACAACATAGATCAGGTCTCAATAATCACAAATTTCAATTACTACAACATTTACACAACTAGTGAGCTTTTAACCATCATTTTTCATGTTTTTAATAGACTTTAATGCACCATTTTGTAAGATTTCGAGTTTTAATCATTACACCACATATTAACCGCTTTAGATTAGTTCAAGATAGGGATTTAAACAACATACCACTAGCTCAAGGCTAGGGAAGAATCTATGCGAAAAACGCAGGGATAAAAGCAAGATAAAGAGGTCCTTCGCCTTCCGATTGCACCAAGCTTCCTAATATGCGACCCTTAACACTTGTAGATGCTTGGAACTTGCAAGATCAAACTCGAAAATGGGTGGGTGTGTGGGTGTGGGTTCGGCCGAGAGCCAAAGGGAGAGAGAGAGAGTAGTGTTCTTGTGTTGTTGTGACAAATGAACTTATGTGCATTCTCAAGTTACTTATAGACAATTGTGGGATTAATAACCAATGGATCACATGTCATTTAGATATTAGACATTGTGATTAAAATAATTAAAAGAAATCAAAGGGTGTCCCCTCTAGTTTGGGGCCGGTTAGCAAGGGGGGGGGGGTCTTGGTCCATTTCCAAGTATTAGTTAGTTACTAGTTAGGTTAAGTTAGTTAGTTAGGTACTTAACCCGGTTAGTAGTGTGTAGTATGTTATGAGGGGTGTTAGGGTATTCAGGGACCCTAACTGGCTCAGAAAAAGATAAATAATGTGTATGGCCGTATTTTCATGTCCCGGGTATAGTCCGGTTGTTCGGTTGGATAGTAATCCGTTAAAGTGCTTAACAAAGCTTTAAAGTGTCGTTAATTCCCTTTTTAGTGACACAGCTCATTTCTGACACTTTGGAAAGTGTCTAGTAATATTTTTCTCAAGTTTTGGCACTTTATTAGTTAGCTAAAAGCTGAATTATTATGTAAAGTGCTGAGTTTTGTACTTAGAGTACGTTTTAGGCACATCCAGTCATTGTGACTTATTCCTAGAGACGCAGTTCTACAACCCTTATATCCCTACACTCACCACTAGTGTAGCAAAATATTTCAGGCTCTTACAGGCCTTAGAGGCAGTGTCTGCCTGATGCTGGCTTATCAGCATGTTCAATAGGTTATCCGTTATAGTGCTACTGTGCTTTTTGTGCATCATGTTTGTCACTAAGGTTCAGCATGTAAATAATGTAGTGACAGCAAGTAAAGTATGATGCAAGTAAGTACATGTATCAGTATTCAAGTAGCAGTTTATTCACAAGTTCAAGCAAGCACAGTAATTAAGCAATAATTAATTATTAATTAAGTCGTACGGATACCTGGTTTAGTGAGGGTTGTCACATTCTCCCCCCGTTAAATAAATTTCGTCCTGAAATTTTAAGTTCTGCTTCTAGATGCAGGGTTCTTAGGAAATAAGTGGGGGTACTTCTCTTTCATCCGGTCCTCACGCTCCCAGGTGTATTCAGGACCATGTCTGGCATTCCAACGAACTTTGACGAGCTTAACACTGCTCCGGCGGGTCTTGTTTACTTTCCAATCCGTAACCTCCACCGGTTCTTCAACGAAATGGAGCGTGTCGTCAACATGGATCTCGTCGATGGGAATGGCAATGTCATCTTGAGTTGGACTTTTCTTTAGGTTGGATACATGAAATGTATCGTGGACTGAATGGAGTTCAGCAGGTAGGTCCAACTTGTATGCTACTAGTCCTATTCTTTCCAGAATTCTGAAAGGACCAATGTAGCGCGGATTTAACTTCCCACGCTTTCCGAAGCGTGCCACACCCTTCCAGGGTGAAACTTTCAATAACACCATTTCTCCAACTTGGAATTCCACATGTTTCCGGTTTGGATCCGCGTAGGCCTTCTGTCTGTGGCGAGCTGCTTCGATGCGTTTTAGAATCTGCGCAATCTTGTCTGTCGTCTCTTGGACGATTTCGGGACCAGCAAGCTGCCTATCACCTGCGTCAGCCCAACATAAGGGTGATCGGCACTTGCGTCCGTAAAGGGCTTCAAATGGCGCGACACCAATACTGGTGTGGTAGCTGTTGTTGTATGAAAATTCGACCAAAGGCAAATGCTTGTCCCAGCTACCGCCCAAATCCATAACACACGCTCTCAGCATGTCTTCCAAAGTCTGTATCGTTCGATCGCTTTGAGCGTCAGTTTGCGGATGAAACGCAGTGCTCAAATTTAATTGTGAGCCAAATGCTTCTTGGAAGGATTGCCATATCCTTGACACAAACCTTCCGTCTCTATCAGAGATGATGGAGAGAGGTACTCCATGGCGCGTAACGATCTCTCTCATGTAAATTTCGGCCAACTTGCTCGTATTATCCTTCTCTCTGATAGGTAAGAAGTGTGCTGACTTCGTTAATCGATCCACTATCACCCAGATAGTGTCATGGCGTCTTGGAGTTCTTGGCAATTTTGTAACAAAATCCATTGAGATTTCTTCCCATTTCCACTTGGGAATCTCAGGTTGTTGCAGAAGTCCTGAAGGCTTCTGGTATTCGGCTTTAACCTTAGCGCACGTTAAACATTTGCTCACATACACAGCAACATCGCCTTTCATCCTAGGCCACCAATAATAATCTTTGAGATCCTGGTACATCTTATCCGCTCCAGGATGGATAGAGTACCGCGACTTGTGAGCTTCATCGAAAATAACCTTCCTTAAACCTCTAAACAAAGGAACCCAAATCCTTTTCTCAAAACATAACGTTCCTTCCTCGTTTGGTACCAAAAGCTTCTCCATCCCACGGAGATATTCTTCTTCAAGGTTTCCTTCCTTGAGAGCTTCTTTCTGCGCGGCGCGAATGCGCAAGGAAAGATCGGTTCGGATAATCATTTCTAAAGCCCTAACCCTTATGAGCTTGATCCTCTCCTTCCGACTTAGGGCATCGGTGACTACATTCGCCTTCCCTGGATGATACTTTATCTCGCAGTCGTAATCGTTTAGCAACTCAACCCATCGTCTTTGTCTCATATTCAGCTCCTTCTGGTTGAATATGTGTTGTAGGCTCTTGTGATCTGTAAAAATTGTACACTTCGTACCATAAAGGTAGTGTCTCCAGATCTTTAATGCAAATACCACTGCGCCGAGTTCCAAATCATGTGTGGTATAGTTCTTTTTGTGCACTTTTAATTGACGTGATGCGTAAGCAATAACCTTTTGGCGTTGCATCAACACGCAACCCAATCCTTGGCGTGAGGCGTCACAGTATACCACAAAATCATCTGTACCTTCCGGTAGTGCTAAGATTGGCGCGTTGCAGAGCTTATCCTTCAGTATCTGGAATGCTTCCTCCTGTTTGATTTCCCAATCAAACTTCTTATCTTTCTGGGTGAGGAGCGTCAAAGGTTGAGCGATCTTCGAAAAATCCTCAATGAACCTTCGATAGTAGCCAGCCAAACCCAAGAATTGTCGAATCTCGGTTGGCGTCTTTGGCGTTCCCCAATTCTTGATCGCTTCGATCTTGGTTGGATCCACATGGATTCCATCTCCATTTACCACGTGCCCAAGGAATTGGACTTCACGTAGCCAAAACTCGCACTTGGAGAATTTGGCATACAGCTGTTCTTTCTTCAGCAGCTCCAAAATAGCTCTTAAATGTTGCTCGTGCTCGGCCTTTGTTCTTGAATAAATCAAGATGTCGTCGATAAACACAATCACGAACTTGTCCAAGTACGGCTTGCAAACTCTATTCATCAAATCCATAAAGACTGCAGGTGCGTTTGTCAAACCAAACGGCATAACAAGGAACTCGTAGTGTCCATAACGAGTCCTGAAGGCTGTCTTCGGGATACTTTCCTCTTGCATCCTTAACTGATGGTATCCAGATCGAAGATCGAACTTTGAATAAAAGCTTGAGCCTTGCAGTTGGTCGAACAGATCATCAATCCTTGGCAGAGGATATCTATTCTTGATCGTCAGCTTGTTCAATTCCCGGTAGTTGATGCACATACGAAAACTGCCGTCCTTCTTCTTGACAAACAGGACCGGAGCTCCCCAAGGCGAGAAGCTTGGTCGGATAAATCCCTTGTCTAACAACTCTTGAAGTTGTGTCGACAGTTCCTGCATTTCAGACGGAGCAAGTCTATATGGTGCCTTAGCCACAGGCGCGGCGCCTGGAACTAAGTCAATGTGGAACTCTACTTGTCTCTGAGGTGGCAGTCCAGGTAAGTCTTCTGGGAAGACTTCTGGATATTCCCTCACGACAGGGATGTCTTCTATTCTTGGCTCAGCAGCCTTCTTATCCACAATGTGTGCCAGGAAGGCAACACATCCCTTTTGCAAACACTTTCGCGCTTTCAGGCAGCTGATAATTCTTAACGGCGTATCACGCTTCTCCCCATGAACCACAATTGTTTCGCCATCTTCGGTTGGGATACGAACGATCTTTTCGTGACAAACTATCTCAGCTTTGTTGCCTGATAACCAATCCATTCCTACCACCACGTCGAAGCTTCCCAACTGGACTGGTAGTAGGTCCAAAGCAAACTCACGCTCTCCCAATTCGATCACACAACCTCTGATAACTTCGTTGGCTTCTACTAACTTCCCATTAGCCAATTCGATTGAGTACGGAATATCTAACTTATTAGCGGCTAAACCAAGCATATTCTTAAATTCTAACGACACGAAGCTATAATCGGCACCAGTATCAAATAAAACGGATGCATAGCGTTGATTTACAGGGAACGTACCAGTAACGATATTGGGGTCCTGGCGCGCTTCCCTTGCTTCGATTTGGAACACTCTTCCACGGGCTTGGTTTAATTCTGGGCAGTTCTTCTTAAAATGCCCAATATCACCGCAGTTAAAGCATCCAAGTCTTTGCCCGTTTCCACCTCCATTTCCAGCTTGGTTGTTGTTTTGGTTTGCATTGCCAGCCTGATTCGCAAAGTTGCCTCGATTCCCGTTTCCTCCATTGTTTACTTGTGGGCGATTTCCATTACCACCACGATTATTATTCCTATTCCCAAATCCTCCTTGGCCTCCTCGGCCAGCACTAGCCCAACAAGAATCCTTCAAGTGGCCCAGCTTTCCACATGCTTCACATACTTTCACACTACAATGGCCAGTATGATGGCGTTGACAGGTACTACACTTGGGCTGGGTGCCCTGATATCCTTTTCCTTTCTTTCCACTACCAGCTGTAACCTGAGCTGGCGTGCCTGATCCTCCTTTCTTAACTGCCACACTGGCGCCCTGCTTGAAGTTTGAGGACTTCCGTTTGTTACCTCCTGATGACTCGACGTGAGTCTCTTTCTTCTTAAGCTCAGCATCATCAAACTTGTTCAGGCGAATGGCCTCCTCTGTGAGAGCCACGCTCAAATCGATCGCTTCAGTAATGGTCGCAGGCTTGGATGAGGTTACCATGCTTATGATTTGAGGAGCTAATCCCCAAATGAAACGTTCAATCCGCTTGAACTCCGGAGTGACCATGTAGGGTACCACATGCGATAAGTCATGGAACCTTTGAACGTATTCTGCGATCTTCGGACCGTCCATTTTCAAGTGCCAGAACTCGGTTTCCAATCTTTGGATTTCCACGCGAGAGCATTACTTCTTGCGCATAAGTTCCTTCAGTTCGGTCCAGGTTAGCGCGTAGGCAGCAGCTTCACCAAGTGTCTGTACTTGCAGATTCCACCAAGAGAGGGCTCCATCCAAGAATAGCCCTGAGATATAGGTGACTTGCTGATCTAGCGCGCATTTGCTCATGCGAAGAACAGATTCAGTCTTTTCGGCCCAACGAACAAAGGCGACAGCACCTCCTGTGCCATCAAAGTTGACCGGCTTGCAGTCTAGAAACTGCTTGTAGGTGCATCCTGCACATACGTTATAACATACGATTGGCATTAGCATCATTGCTAAAGATATCCAATTAGGTCATGGTATGTCTAAATGACTTAGTATTACCATGAGGTGGATTATTGTTGTTGCCAGAGTTGCTTCCACTAGTCCCTCCTTGAGAGGCGGCGTATTGTGCAATGGCAGCAGCGATAATTTGCTGGAGTTCTGCCTCATTAGTAGGCATGTGTGTCTCACGTCTCGGCGGCATCTTCTAAAAGATGTGTTTACGTCGGTCAGGCCATAGTTATAATACATAAGTCAGGTCATAATTTAGCGTATGTATATAACGATAGTAATAGTACATAACATCTCATGTTATAATCATATCAATCACACAACATCCCATGTCACAAACATCAATCACACAACATCCCATGTCCTAAAATACAAATAACCAAATCAAGCATCAAGTATGATGAGAATACTGCGATTGCCATATATCGAGACCACATAGTAAGCGTACAAGTACATCACAGTGTCATACAACATCAGTCGACTAAGGGCTACATCACCCTAGTCCAAAAACTATATCGAATCAGTGTCAATACATCAAATACATGTCAACAAAAATCAGAATCATAATGTAGTCTCCAAAAATGCTGTGCAGTCAAAAGCATTCGCCGTCTTCTCACCAATGTCTACCTATACGGTACTGAAGAGCTCTACACGGATGGCGGTGGAGGAGGGGGAAAGTGAGTGTAAAACAAGCGGCACAAATGGAGCCAGTCCTCCTCCATGGCTCTCTGGGTACGCAAGAATGAAGCAACCTGCTGCTCCAGGGCAAAAAGGCGTGCAGCATAGTCTGGTGGTACAGGTCGAGAGGGCTGCAACGGAGAGTGGGTCTGACCCTGGCACTGACACGGCAACGTCTGAGCTCTCTCAAGCTCCTGAATGCGCTGTGTGTGTGCCTCGTGCTGGGCGACAAAAGACATCAAAACGTCCTCGATAGTATACCCCATGTGGAAAGAATGGTAGGGGTCAGTCGGTGGCATAGCAGAAGGTGATGCCCAAAGAAACGGCTCACTGGTGGGATCAAAAGGTGCCACATGAAATGGAGAAACAGGGGGAAAAGTAGCAGACGGTGGTATAGCAGGGATAGATACCGGTATGTGTCCAAAAGGGTGAGCCGAAGAACCCTCTCCAGCTCGTGCTGGAGTTGTAACCGAGGAAATGAAAAGGAAGTATCAATGTGACGGGTATCAGTGATCTGAGGGGGAAAAGGTGGGACCTCGTCATCAGCCGGAATCCACCCACACTGGGCGTGCTCATCTCGGGGGTCGATTCGTGCCTCAAAAAGCGCACGATCAAACTGGGCTGGCCTAGGATCATGGTGCGGTGCAACAAGAGGGTCAACTGGTGCATCAGCAATAGGTGGGGGATCAACATGATCAGCAGCAATGACATGATCATCCTCCAACAATGGAGCATCTACAGGGTGATCATCGATAGGTGGGTCAGCAACAACAGGCTCAATAAACATGCCAGCATGAGCAGGGTCATGCTCAAGCACTGGGTCAGGAGCAGGGTCTAGTGGCTGCTCGGGCTCATCAAAGGCCATCTCAAAATCAAACTCGGGATCGATGGGATCAACTGGGTCGACTGGATCCTCCATAGGCTGATCCATGGGTATGAACTCTATATCCTCATCTGTGTCGAATCCTGGGGGAAAGACAAGATCGGAATCCTCCACATCATCGTGGTCGAAAGTAAAACTAGGAATAGGGGCAACAGAGGATGCCTGGTCGGGATCTGATCCATGAGAAAAGTGCTGCGCACTCTGAGTATGTGAAGGGGCGGAGGCTACAGACTCGAAAGAGTCTGGGACTGGTGAGTGAGCAGGTGACTCCTCAGCGGGAGCATCTGCGATCATCAAAAGATCTCCAGCAGCAAGAAGGGCCTCGCCCTGAACATCCTCCTCTAAGGGCTCGTCATCAAACAGATCGACGTCGTCATCATCGTCGGCGTCGAGAAGCAAATCATAGGCAGGATAAACAGCTAAGGGTATGGGAGCAGGGATCTCCACTAACGGTAGGTCCCCGGCCAAAGGGCCATCAGCGAGCTCATCAGCACCATCAGGTAAAGCAAAGGGCTGGAAATCATCCTCGTCCGTGCTCGTAACGTCGGACGTGTGAACCTCGCGCTCAGAAGACTCTAGGTCGTCCGATACTATAGGTCTAGGTCCTGTGGTGTCTGAGTCACCAGTGCCAGAGGTGTCCATGGTGTCTGTAACATAAACACAAACATGCACAAACAGTCAATCATACAATCAGATAATCACATAAGTTACCAAGTAAGCATTCAAATGATTCTCCTAGTCTCACTAGCCTCCCAGTCTCTCAGACTGCTTTTCCTAGTCCCACTAGCCAATTCTCCTAGTCTCACTAGCCAATCCTCCTAGTCCCACTAGCCAATCCTCCTAGTCTCACTAGCCAACTACCTCGATCTCTCAGACCGAGCCTCGGCCTCTCAAACCGAGCCTCAGCCCTTCTAGACTGAGCCTATAAATAATAAAATGTGCTCAACATTTGTTTGTAAAAAGTTTTGGATCTGGACTTGAGTGGTATGCAGTAAAAATGTTTTCGTGAGAGCCCTAGTGATCATAGTCTAGACTCGAGAAGGAATCCTAGTTCGCTATGATCAGAGCTCTGATACCAAGCTGTCACACCCTGGCTTTGCGGAAGCGTGGTTATTTTTGGTGTGACTTCTTAATACCATAGCTTAATCATAACAAAGCTATATGAAATAAAATCATGCAAGATCATCCATTTGATTAAGTTTTAAAACCAGAGTAACATACCATTGTCTTATAGACTTACAACATCATAACATAAAACATTGTCTTGAAAAACATAAACATCAACATGAAATAAACGCAGTTTAAGATTTATGACTCGTCCAGGAAAAAGTCACATTTCCTAAACCCGGATGACCTCGGAACCCATATGCAGCGGGAAAACATAACATACCGCGCCAGATCTTTAATTTCCTAAAATACATGTAAGTTGAAAAATCAACAATAATGTTGAGCGAGTTCATGTGTAAGTGAGTAAGTAAACCTTTGTGAGTTATAAAAATAGTCTTGGTATGTAGCAAATAAGGGAATTGAGATCACCAATGGTTTGCAAGGCCACTGATATATGTGAAGTGCAAATAGGGAGACTCAAACCTAGCAGATTTCGCCACGGCATTAGTATGTGGACAAAGTCACCCCAAGGTCCGTTTCTAGTTTGGCCTGGGGCTGGGCTCACTACACCCAGATAGATCTACCGCTCCTGTCCCTCGGTCCCGTTATGAGGACTAATGGCCTCATATTGCTCCTACCCACTCACATGATCTAAGTAGTATACCTCCTTACGCTAACCATACCATGTATAAAGTACTTGTAATCAAAGTAACATGTATTTCACCCCCGCAGTTAAGAAAACTGAAAACAGTTAGAGAAAAGGGGGACATGAACTCACAGTGGTGCGTCTCTACCAAGTATGCCTCCAAATCGATCAGCTGTATGACGACCTACACGTGCTAATTCTATTAGACGGATGGCCGTGCCTTAGCTTTATGGTTTAAGTTTTTGGGAAATAGTTAGGCAACTATTTCGTGTTTACGTTCTATATATACTTGGTAGTCAATTTTCCTTCCCAAAGATGGGGGATGTAATACATGTGTGTTCGTAACATTCAGATTTCACTATTAAGTCTCACTTAATATATTTTATTTCCTAACTCCAAAATATAAATATTCTTCCCAAAAATATTATATTTTAATACATGTGATTTTCCCAAAATAATACTTAGTAATATTATTTTTACTCTAAAAATAATATTTACGTAGTTCACAAAATAATCATAAACACTTATACAAGTGATGTTGTGAAAGAAGAATATATACTAAATATATATATATATATATGTATCACGTTTTATTTTGTGAAAATCCCACCTCCGATGTTTTGTAAATATAGTCGTGGCGAAACTTATATTTTGAAAACAAGTCAAAATGCATTTCTAACACTTATGGTGAAAATATTTCTAAGTGTTAGGCTTTTGGAAAAATTTCGCCAGAGTTTCCTCTGTAACTGGAGGTGGCCACGCTTTCAAGCGTATCATTTTCTTTTACAATCAACCAACAATTTTCTCGTTCAACCAAAACAATGTTCAAATCACAAACTAGTCAAAATATGTATATAAATCGCATAAATTTCATGAACTTGTGATTTATCCAAACTGTGAAGTAAATCTCATTACTTTTAGTGGATCTTTATATGAAACTATCCGATTTTGTAAAAACCTCGTTTTTATGGAAGTTCCGTCTTTACAACTTCTCGTCAACTTTTACAAAAATAGTTATTTTGTCGAAACTTTGTGTTACACATGTGTTTACACACTTGTGTGTTCTAAAAACCATTCGTGTTAGTGTAAGATCCATTTTTAGAAAACATGATTTCTTTGATGCTTGGTCCTTTGAAAATACCACTTGCAGATACGTAGATCTGCTAGTTTTAAACACTATTCCACAAGTAAAACATTTTTACACAAGTTCATGATTCGCGTGTGGTAGAGTTTCACCCTTTAACCCTTGTTCTATTCAAAACAACCTTATGTCATGATTCGTGATCATGACCAAACCGGGTTAAGTGATGATCCGAGCTACCACAACATAGATCAGGTCTCAATAATCACAAATTTCAATTACTACAACATTTACACAACTAGTGAGCTTTTAACCATCATTTTTCATGTTTTTAATAGACTTTAATGCACCATTTTGTAAGATTTCGAGTTTTAATCATTACACCACATATTAACCGCTTTAGATTAGTTCAAGATAGGGATTTAAACAATATACCACTAGCTCAAGGCTAGGGAAGAATCTATGCGAAAAAACGCGGGGATAAAAGCAAGATAAAGAGGTCCTTCGCCTTCCGATTGCACCAAGCTTCCTAATATGCGACCCTTAACACTTGTAGATGCTTGGAACTTGCAAGATCAAACTCGAAAATGGGTGGGTGTGTGGGTGTGGGTTCGGCCGAGAGCCAAAGGGAGAGAGAGAGAGTAGTGTTCTTGTGTTGTTGTGACTTTTGGGTCATTCAGGGACTAAAAGTGTCAAAAAGTGCACAAGTTTGCATTTTTTACGCATAACTTACGTTCTGAATACATCCGGACATCCAAAAATTTATGTAAGCATGACTATATTATATTTTAGTGTTCGCCATAAGAAAAATCCGTTCGTCGCGTCATTTGGATCGTTTTTCGCGCTTATGCGCATTCCGTCGTAAATAAGCGAACATCGCGTTCGTACGACCAAACGAACCATCACCCGGCACATTTTTGAGCATGTTTCATGCCCACAATGTTTAGGAAACATTTTAGGGCCTTAAAGTTGGCTTTAAAGGCCTTAGAAGTGTCGGAAAAGGCCTTAAACACGTGCAGGGGCTGAAACTGCCATTTTTGAAACTTGTTGTCTGATCAGGACCCTCAGGCGGCCCGCCTGAGCTTCTGAACATCCTGAAGCGGGCCACATGGCACCTTCTGACCAGATTAACTGCATTTAACAGCTGGTTGCAGCTGTTTTGCACTTCTAATCCCACTTCCACATGTCAATTCCTTATGGTGGTGAGCATTTTGAGGCACCATAACATTCCGACAAGTGTACGGCCTTGATCGTGCCCCCTTTTCCATGAAACGATCTTAACGGTGGACCGAATACTATAAATACCCCACCCCCCATGCTTCAAAATCACAAGAACTTTGATTTGAGAAACTCTAAGTTGAAACTATTGTTTCATACCTGAGATTTTTGAATCGAGGTTAGCATTCGGGGACCCTTCGTAAGTATTCTTTCGTTCTTTTCCTTATTTTATTGCTTTTCGAGTCAGAAAGTCAAACTTTGTTTGACTTTCAGCGTTGACCAGTAATGGTCAATGCGAAGTTCGTTTGAACTTCGCAACGTGAGTGTAATCACGTTGGTTATAGTCCCTTGGGACTATGCCTACTGATTACCACGTTGTCTAGGGTCGTAGGGTAAGCGATCTAATAAATCGCTTATACCTCGAACCCGACCCATTTGGTCGATCATTAGGATCCGACCAAACACATTAGGTGACCATAGTAAGTAGGGAATAACCTTCCGAGGTTATACCCTATGGTCGCTTCGTTTGAATAGTTGTATGATAGGTAGTTTATATGCCTTAGGTAAATTACCAGAATACCCTTTTCATGTATAATTGGTAATTAAGCATATGTAACCTAAACTTTTGTCACATAACTGATAATGTAACATGTTTAGGCATATAACACTTGTCATAGGACTAGTTAGGCGGTCCGAACGCGTTTCACGCGAACGACGCGTTAAAGTAGCATAAGCTACCTAAACGGGTCGTAATGGGTCGTAAACAATTATGTTAGGTTTCAATTAGTATGTAGGCTTTGTTGAAACATACTACACGAGTCTCCATACTCGTTTGGTTTACAAACCCTCATGCTACCCAATCTTCCGATTTAGGTCCGGGTTATTAACATAGTTACCTATATTAGGTGTCGTTTGATTCCGAGATCTTTATCACTGTTTGGTTGTCACTCCAGAACTACTGAGCAATCTCAAGTGAGTACATAGACCCCTCTTTTACTGTTTTCCAAACTGTTTTGGGGTGGAACACATGTGCCTACTTGTTACTTTCATGCTTTCCTGTTTTCACATCATATACATGCTATGTTCGTTAGTACATTATAGTACATGATTTCATTACATCTTATGCTAGGTGTGCCAATTGTGTGCATTACTTAGTACATCGTTTTACATTACATTTCATTCTAGGTGTGCCCATTGTGTGCATTACTTAGTACATCGTTTTACATTACATTTCATGCTAGGTGTGCCCATTGTGTGCATTACTTAGTACATCGTTTTACATTACATTTCATGCTAGGTATGCCCATTGTGTGCATTACTTAGTACATTGTTTTACATTACATTTCATGCTAGGTGTGCCCATTGTGTGCATTACTTAGTACATCGTTTTACATTACATTTCACGCTATGTATGTTCATTTGATTACATACTTAGTGCATCGTTTTCACATGCTTACATTTTGGTTATGACATTTGGTTTGTTTAACATGGAACAATACATTCATTAACATTAGCTACGCCGTTCGTTAGTAGGTAGTGGTACCATAGGAATTGACAACTCCCGTTCCGGACATCCTGGGTATGGGGATGAAAGGAATGACCGAATTCGATATACATAACTCAGATGAACCATTAATTTGTTTAAGGGTTTATCGCCACAGTCTCAAGGCTTGGATGTATGCATTATAACAATACCGCATAGATGTTTGTATCAGTAAAGCATGCATTTATTACACAAAGCATAACTTTGATTTAAACTATGCTTTACTTCAATACCTTGTTTTTGTGCATTTTACATATGGGTTAGTTGATACATTTCACTTACCATACATGACATTTTGGTTACACGTCACATGATCTACATTGAACATAAACATTTTGACATTGATATACACATTTGGTGGTTTACATTGGACATGGACATTTTGATATGGTTTACACAATAACACTTGACAATTGATTTGTACATGAACAAGTTACATTGGTGGTTGTTTGGGTAAGTGATCTGAGTAACGATGCGTGTGTAATATGATACAAACATGGTGGATACGCCGCTGGTACTTCCTATATATAAGTGTTTGTATAATATTACATAGCGTAACGTTATTTAAATCATTTCAGTATAGACATATTACATTTGATACAAATAACATACTTTTCTCAAGACATTGTTATACAAAACAGCTTATTTTATACAACTCATTTTAAATGGTTATTCATTTAACCTTACATTATTTATATATATCATCTGATCTTCTCGTTTTTCAAATGATTTACAAGACAAAGCAAAGTACAGGGTTCATGACTAAACATTTTCTTAAACACAAGTCATGAATCCTATTTTCACAAAACCTATGTATCTCACAGGCATTTTTATGCTGACGTACCTATTTTCACATGTGTTTTCATGAGCTTTTCCGTAGGATGTTGATCATGATTCTAGGGCGAACCTGTGCCTTAGAGACTAAAAATGGAGATAGACTTGTTTAATTATGTTATAAACTCTTTTGTTTACTGTTCGAGACAATGTAACACTCTTGTTTAATAAATAAAATACAACTTTGAATGCCATGGTTATGAAACAATTAATTCTGTTACGACACACCCCGATGTTTCCGCCGCGATTTGTTGTTTTACGCGGTCGGGGTGTGACAGAAGAGTTGGTATCAGAGCCAATGGTTATAGGGAATTAGGTTATTAGTAATGCTTTGACCTAGACTATAACTTTTCTAGGACCCTAACACAAGTTATCTTGTGTTTAGATCTTAAAACATGTACATCACCTATCCTTAGGTGATTATCAAAACAAGAAACCAAATTTTCCGAAACGATTTTTGAAAAACAATCATCTGTTTTTGAATGATTTATTACAAGGTTTTGAACCCTCAATTGTAAGGTTTTGAACCCTCTGTTATATGGTTTTGAACCCTTTTCAGTTTGGTTTTTGGCCTTGTGCCTTCAAATTTTCAAAATCTCGTCAAACGTTTTGGGTTTTAAATAATGTGAACACGTGCAAATTGGAAGGGTGAATGCCTGTATTCTGGGTTTTCTGTCTAGGCAAGCACTTCGTATACATCTCAACCAGACGCGAGACCAGTTGTGCTTACCTGGGAATTCCTGGGATGAGTGTTCACTTATAGGCAAGCATGTCTTCATTATACATTATTTTTGACCCATTTACTTTGATTAGTCACTGTGTGTCGTTTGTTTGCTTTGTGATACGGACGAATGACCACCATCTTTGCTTTTGTTGATTTTGTTTCATCTCATTCTCTTCATCCAATCATCTCACTCGTTTCCTTTCATGTTTTCCTCTTTTAGAATGCCTCCTCGACGCGAAAATCAGATAGCAACTGCCGAGCTGGCAGAAATCATTGCGCAGCAGATGGCTGCTCAATTTCCAAATCTCTTTGCTCAATGGAACCAGGCCAACAACAACAACAATGTTCCATGCAAATACAAGGATTTTAACCAGGCTAAACCACTCAAGTTTAGTGGTTCTGAAGGAGCAACTGAGCTTCTTCAGTGGTTCGAAAGCATTGAGAATACTTTTCGCCACGTGCAGTGCCCGGATAATTGCAAGGTCGAGTTCTCCTCGAGCGTGTTTCAGAAGAGGGCTCTTACATGGTGGAATGGGGTAATGAGAGACCGAGGTGCGGAAGTTGCTCTCGCACAGACATGGGCTGAACTTAGAGCCCTTATGATGAGGGAATTCTGTCCTCGTCATGAGCAGCGAGCGTTGGAGAAGGAGTTTGATGTTTTGAAGCAAGATAGTGGTGAGCACAGGGCTTATACTGATCGGTTTGAAGAGTTGAGTTTGCTTTGCCCGACAATGGTTACCCCACTTGACAAGGCTATCGAAAGATACATCGACGGCCTACCTGACTCGGTACAAGACATTCTTACTGGTAGTGAACCTGCCACACTCCGTCAGGCGATCGAGTTATCAGCGACATTGACTGAGTCGCAGATTAGAAAGGGAAAGCTACACAGGAAGGGTGACAAGGGCAAGAAGCAGTCGGCTGACAAGGAAGATAGCAAGAAAGGTCAAAACAGGAATGGAAAGGACTCTGGTTCTTCGAAGAGGTCAAGGAAGCGTAAGGCTTCCTGTCACACCCCGACCGCGTAAAACAACAAATCGCGGCGGAAACATCAGGGCGTGTCGTAACAGAATTAATTGTTTCATAACCATGGCACACAAAGTGTATTTTATTTATTAAACAAGGGTGTTACATTGTCTCGAAACAGTAAATTAAGAGTTCAGAACATAATTAAACATAGTCTATATTCTTTTAAAGTCTCTAAGGCACAGGTCCGCCCTAGTATCATGATCAACATCCTATGGAAAAGCACCTGAAAACACATGTGAAAATAGGTACGTCAGCATAAAAATGCATGTGAGATACATAGGTTTTGTGAAAATAGGATTCATGACTTATGTTTAAGAAAAAAATGTTTAGTCATGAACCTTGTAATTTGCTTTGTCATGTAAATCATTTGAAAACAATAAGATCAGATGATATGTATAAATAAATGTAGGGTTAAATGAATAACCAAGTAAAATATGTTTGCATAAGATAAGATGTTTATAAATCAATGTCTTGTGAAAAGTATGTTATTTGTATAAAATGTTCTATGTCCCAAACTGAAATGATTCAAATAACGTTACGACATATAATACCATACAAACACTTATATATAGGAAGTACCAGCGGCGTATCCACCATGCTTGTATCATATTACACACGCATCGTTACTTAATCACTTAATCAAACCAAACCAACCAATGTAAGAAGTCTATGTTTAACCCAATTGTCAAATGTATTAAATAATATGTCAAAGTGTTCATGTCAAGATGTAAATCATATCAAAATGTCTATGTCAAATATCCATGTCAAATGTCTATGTCAAATATCCATGTCAAATGTCTATGTCAAAATGTCATGTATGGCAATTGAAATGTCTCAACTAAACCATATGCACAAAAACAAAGTATTGAAGTAAAACTTGGTTTAAATCAAAGTTATGTTTTGTGTAAATGCATGCAACTATTTAATATGAACATTTATGCGGTATTGTGAAAATGCATACATCCAAGCCTTGCGACTGTGGTGATAAACCCTTTAAACAAATTAAAGGTCTATCTGTCTTATATCATCGAATTCGGTCATTCCTTTCATCCCCTTTCCCTGGGACGTCCGGAACGGGAGTTGTCAATTCCTATGGTACCACTACCTACTAACGAACGGCGTAGCTAATGTTAATGAATGTATTGTCCCATGTAAACAAACCAAATGTCATACCAAAATGTAAACATGTGAAAACAATGCACTAAGTATGTAATCAAATGAACATACATAGCGTGAAATGTCATGTAAAACGATGTACTAAGTAATGCACACAATGGGCATACCTAGCATGAAATGTAATGTAAAACAATGTACTAAGTAATGCACACAATGGGCACACCTAGCATAAAATGTAATGAAATCATGTACTATAATGTACTAACGAACATAGCAGTATATGATGTGAAAACAGGAAAGCATGAAAGTAACAAGTAGGCACATGTGTTCCACCCCAAAACAGTTTGGAAAACAGTAAAAGAGGGGTCTATGTACTCACTTGTGATTGCTCAGATGTCTAAAGATAATCACCGAGTAATGCTAGAGATCTCGGAATCAAACGGCACCTAGTATAGGTAACTATGTTAATAAACCGGACCTATCTCGGAAGATTGGGTAGCATTAGGGTTTGTAAACCAAATGAGTGTAGGAACTCACGTGATATGGTTTAACAAAGCCTACATACTAAATGAAACTTAACCTAAGTCTTATTGACCCATTATGATCCGTTTAGGTAGCTTATGCTACTTTAACGCATCGTGCGCGTGAAACGCGTTCGGACCGCCTAACTAGTCCTATGACAAGTATTATATGCCTAAACATGTTACATAATCAGTTACGTGACAAAAGTTTAGGTTACATATGCTAAATTACCAATTATGTATGAAAAGGGTATTCTGGTAATTTACCTAAGGCATATAAACTACCTATCATACAACTACTTAAACGTCGTGACCATAAGGTATAACCTCGGAAGGTTATTCCCTACACTATGGTCACCTAATGTATTTGGTCGGATCCTAATGATCGACCAAACTGGGTCGGGTTCGAGGTATAAGCGATTTATCAGATCGCTTACCCTACGACCCTAGACAACGTGGTAATCAGTAGGCATAGTCCCAAGGGACTATAACCATCGTGATTACAATCACGTTGCGAAGTTCAAACGAACTTCGCATTGACCATTACTGGTCAACGCTGAAAGTCAAACAAAGTTTGACTTTCTGACTCGAAAAAGCAGTAAAATAAGGAAAAGAACGAAAGAATACTTACGAAGGGTCCCCGAATGCTAATCGTGATCACAATAACTCAGGTATGAAACAAAGGTTTCAACTTAGAGTCAAATAGATCAGATTCTTGTGGGTTTAGAAGTTGTGGGGGTGGGGTATTTATAGTTTTCGGGTAACCGTTAAGATCGTTTGTTTAATATCGTGCCTTAATCCAAGCCGTACAAGTGTCGGAAACTCATGGTGGCTAAAAATGATGTTTATCAACAGATTAGGCAAGTTGCAAGCATGTGGTTGTGGTTAAAACAGCTGGATCGTGCTGACTGTTCGTTCTAATCTGATCAGACAGGCGGACGCGGCCCGCGTCAGAATCAAGCAAATCTCAGGCGGGCCGCCTGAGAGTTGCAGATCAGAAAATTACAGTTTTGGTCCCTGTTGTGTATTCAGCCCATTTCCGGCACTTCTAAGGCCCGTAAAGCCAACTTTAAGGCCCTAAAATGTTGCCTAAACATTGTGGACATGAAACATGTTCAAAAATATGTCTGATGTTGGTTCGTTTGGCCGTACGAACGCGATGTTCGCTTAATTACGACGAAATGCGCACAAGCGCGAAAAACGATCCAAATGACGCAACGAATGGATTTTTCTTATGGCGAACACTAAAATATAATGTAGTCATGCTTTCATAAATTTTTGGATGTCCGGATGTATTCAGAACGTAAGTTATGCTCGAAAATGCAAACTTGTGCACTTTTTGACACTTTTAGTCCCTGAATGTCCCAAAAGTTTATTTTAGCACACCAAACCCCTCAAAGCCTATTTCTAAGCTATGTAAAGGATATTTAAGGTGTGTTTAACTTATGGTCATGTTCCGGAATGTTCGTTACAGTTCAAATTGACATACTTTCACAGTTTGTCATATTTAGTCCCTGTAAACGAATTAACTTGTTTTTGCCATACCAAAGCCTTCAAAACTTATTTCTAAGTTATGTAAAGGTTATTTAAGGCATGTTGAGTATATGTTGCTGTTCCGGAGTATTTCTCGCATCAAACTGAGTACGTTTACGCACTAGTTTGCGTATAACTCTCCAGAAAGTGATGTAGAGTTTGGAATTGAACAAAAGTCAAAACATGAAAAATGTAAAACACAATTAAACAAACATTGGGATCAAATAACATTGTTTTATTGATAATAGAACTGTTCATAGTGATTACAAGCACAGTTGTTACAGTCTCCCCTACTTGTGGAAATTTCGTCCCGAAATTTATTTAGAGGAAACTCGTGGAAAAAGATGTGGGTATTTCGCCTTCATTTGATCTTCGCGTTCCCAAGTAAACTCAGGTCCACGTTTAGCTTCCCAGCGAACTTTGACCAAAGGAATGCGCTTGCGTTTAAGCCACTTGACTTCACATTCCATGATTTCCACTGGTTTCTCAACAAATTTCAGTGTTTTGCCAACACGAATTTCGTCAAGCGGTATGGAGAAGTTTTCATCAGCTGAACACCTCTTGAGATTGGACACGTGAAAAGTTGGATGAACATTTCCAAGTTCAGGAGGTAACTCAAGTCTGTAGGCTACCCTTCCGATTCTTTCGACGATCTTGAATGGTCCAACATATCTAGGTGCAAGTTTTCCTTTCTTTCCAAATCTGATCACACCTTTCCAAGGTGAGACCTTAAGTAATACTCGATCACCGACTTGAAATTCCAAGGCTTTGCGTTTTGGGTCCGCGTAAATCTTCTGACGGCTTCTAGCTGCCTGAAGGTTATCACGAACTTTCTTGACCTTGTCAGTTGTCTCTAAAATGAGGGCAGGTCCAGTAAGTTGAGCCTCGCCAATCTCATTCCAGCAGACTGGTGAACGACATTTTCGACCATAGAGAGCTTCGAAAGGAGCCATTTTGATGCTAGTGTGATAACTGTTGTTGTAGGAGAATTCAATCAATTTAAGATGTGAATCCCAGCTACCACCAAAATCGATCACACAAGCTCTTAGCATATCCTCCAGAGTCTGGATTGTTCTCTCAGATTAACCATCCGTTTGTGGATGATAAGCTGTGCTCAGATTAAGTTGGGTCCCCATGGCAGATTGCATGGTTCTCCAAAAATGAGAAGTGAAACGAGCATCTCTGTCAGAAATGATGTTCAAAGGAACACCATGTCGAGCCACAATTTCATCTACATAGATTTGAGCAAGTCTGTCAGTAGGAAAATCCTCGCGGATTGGCAAGAAATGTGCTGACTTTGTAAGACGATCAACGACTACCCAGATGGCATCATGACCTTTCTTTGTGCGCGGGAGTTTGGTAACAAGATCCATAGTAATGTTTTCCCATTTCCAAACTGGGATCTCTGGTTGCTCCAATAAACCCGAAGGACGCTGATGTTCAGCCTTAACCTTTAGACAAGTAAGGCATTTGGATACGTATAAGGCAATGTCTTTCTTCATACCAGGCCACCAATACTGAATACGAAGATCCTTATACATTTTATCTGAGCCCGGATGAATAGAATAACGAGACTTATGGGCTTCATCCATAAGCAAGGTACGAAGATCATCCTGGCTTGGGACCCACAAACGGTCCATGAAGTAATATGACCCATTGTCCTTCAGTTCAAGAGCAGGTGTTATGTGATAGGGAAATTCCTTATCCATCAAACCTTGTGAAACACAAGATTGCTGAGCTTGAGAAATGCGTGCTTGAATATCGGATCGAGCTTGAATATCAGATTGAACACGTACACAATGAAGCTTAGTACATTCCTTGCGACTCAATGCATCAGCTACGACATTCGCCTTACCAGGATGGTAGCGAATTTCGCAGTCATAGTCGTTTAAAAGCTCAACCCAACGTCGTTGCCTCATGTTAAGTTCTTTCTGGTTGAAGATATGCTGAAGACTTTTGTGGTCAGTGAAAACCACACATTTTGTACCGTACAAATAGTGTCTCCAGATCTTGAGAGCGAAAACAACCGCACCCAACTCAAGATCATGAGTGGTGTAGTTCTTCTCATGTATCTTCAATTGTCTTGATGCATAGGCTATGACTTTGTTCCTTTGCATCAGAACACAGCCAAGACCCAATTTAGATGCATCACAATACACGACAAAATCATCATCACCCTCAGGCAACGATAGGACAGGCGCATCGCAAAGCTTCTGCTTCAGGTGTTGAAAAGCTTCCTCTTGTTTGTTTCCCCAATAAAAGGGCATTTTCTTCTGAGTTAGAGAAGTTAGGGGAACTGCAATCTTAGAGAAGTTTTCAATGAAGCGGCGATAATAACCCGCTAGACCAAGAAAAGAACGAACTTCAGTAGGAGTAGTAGGCGTATCCCAATCCTTAATCGCACTGATCTTGGAGGGATCTACATGAATACCTTGTTCATTGATAATATGCCCCAAAAATTGAACTTCTTTAAGCCAAAATTCGCACTTGGAGAATTTGGCGAAAAGTTGCTCTTTCTTTAGGAGTTCCAGAGTAAGACGAAGATGCTGCTCGTGATCAGCTCGCGTCTTAGAGTAAATCAAGATATCGTCAATAAAAACAATGACGAACTGATCCAAATAAGGTTTACAGACCCTATTCATTAAGTCCATGAAAACAGCAGGAGCATTAGTCACACCGAATGGCATGACTGTGAACTCATAGTGCCCATACCGAGTACGGAACGCTGTCTTGGGAATATCTTCTTCATGCACCCGAAGTTGATGATATCCGGATCGCAGATCAATCTTCGAAAAATAAGAAGCGCCTTGTAACTGATCAAAGAGATCATCGATGCGAGGTAGGGGATATCGATTCTTGATGGTAAGCTTGTTAAGCTCACGATAATCGATACACATCCTAAAGGATCCATCCTTCTTCTTGACAAAAAGAACGGGAGCACCCCAAGGTGAAAAGCTGGGACGGATAAAACCTTTGTCAGAGAGCTCCTGAAGCTGTTTAGACAACTCTTGCATCTCAGACGGTGCAAGACGATATGGAGCTCTGGCAATGGGATTTGCACCAGGTACGAGATCAATGCGGAACTCGACTTGGCGTGCTGGAGGTAGACCAGGTAAATCTTCAGGGAATACTTCAGAATAATCCCGAACGACAGGAATATCTGAAATAGCCTTTCCCTTGCCTTTATCTTCTGTAACATGTGCTAAGAAAGCCACATAGTTCTTCTGCAGATACTTCCGAGCTTTAAAACAAGACATGAGTTTGAGACCACCGGTAGGCTTCTCACCTTGAACCTGCAGGATCTTGCCTGTCGAAAGCGGCACACGAACAATCTTCTTAGAACAAACTATCTCTGCGTGATGCTTGGATAACCAATCCATTCCCACAATAACGTCGAAGCTTCCAAGTTGCATAGGCGCGAGGTCGATAGGGAAAAGATGATCATTTAGGTTCAACTGGCAGTTGCGTAGAACAGAATCAAGAATAATGGGTTCACCACTAGCAACCTCTACTGTCAAAGATTTGCCTAGTTTCGTTCTAGACACTCGAAGCATTGGTTCAAAAGACAAAGACACGAAACTCTTATCGGCACCAGAATCGAAAAGAACAGATGCAGGCTGATTATTAATAAAGAACGTACCGTTCACCACATTATCGTCAGCCTGTGCCTCTTGGGCATTCATGTTAAAAACTCGGCCTCGAGCCGGAGCCTGATTCTGGTTCTGGTTCTGGTTCGCCAGCCTTGGGCACCGATTTCTATAGTGGGTCAGATCCCCACAATTGTAACAAGCACCTGGTGTGTATTGTGGTCGTGCAGCTTGACCCTGTTGCGGAGCAGGAGGCTGAGCAACTTGTTGAGCCGGGTTCTGAACCGCGGGATTCTGAGCAGACCGACAAACATTGGCGAGATGGCCTGATTTCCCACAGTCAGTACAGAAACGGCATGGAAGTTGTGGCTGGTGGTGACTGTTGCATCTATTGCACAAAGGTGCATTCCCTGAATAGGGTTTCTTCGCTGGAGGCTGTGCAGGTTGGTTGTGAGCTACCTGCTTAGCTTGAGCGGTGATAGCAAAATTTTGGGAAGCCTTACGCTTCTTTGCCCTCTTTGAAGAACCAGAGTTCTTTCCACTCAAGTTTTGACCTTTCTTGCTATCTTCCTTGTCAGCTGACTGCTTCTTGCCCTTGTCACCCTTCCGGTGTAACTTGTTCTTCCGGATCTGCGACTCAGTCAATGTCGCAGATAACTCGATCGCCTGACGAAGTGTGGCAGGGTTACTACCAGTAAGAATGTCTTGTACCGAGTCAGGTAGACCATCGATGTATCTCTCGATAGCCTTGTCGAGTGGGGTGACCATTGTTGGGCAAAGCAGACTCAATTCTTCAAACCAATCAGTATAAGCCCTGTGCTCACCACTATCTTGCTTCAACTCATCAAACTCCTTCTCTAACGCTCGTTGCTCATGACGAGGACAGAATTCCCTCATCATAAGGGCTCTAAGTTCAGCCCATGTCTGTGCGAGAGCAACTTCTGCACCCCGGTCTCTCATAACCCCGTTCCACCATGTCAAAGCCCTCTTCTGAAATACGCTCGAGGAGAACTCGACCTTGCGATTATCCGGACACTGCACATGGCGAAAAGTATTCTCTATGCTCTCGAACCACTGAAGAAGCCCAGTCGCTCCCTCAGAACCACTAAACTTGAGTGGTTTAGCCTGGTTAAAATCCTTGTATTTGCATGGAACATTGTTGTTGTTGTTGGCTTGATTCCATTGAGCAAAGAGATTTGGAAACTGAGCAGCCATCTGCTGCGCAATAATTTCTGCCAGCTCGGCAGTAGCTATCTGGTTCTCGCGTCGAGGAGGCATTCTAAAAGAAGAAAACATGAAAAGAAACGAGTGAGATGATTGGATGAAAAGAATGAGATGATAAAAACAAGAATTGCCAACAGCATAGATGGTGGTCATTCGTCCGTATCACAAAGCAAACAAACGACTCACAGTGACTAATCAAAGTAAATGGATCAAAAATAATGTATAATGAAGACATGCTCGCCTATAAGTGAACACTCATCCCAAGAATTCCCAGGTAAGCACAACTGGTCTCGCGTCTGGTTGAGATGTATACGAAGTGCTTGCCTAGACAGAAAACTCAGAATACAGGCATTCACCCTTCCAGTTTGCACATGTTCACATTATGTAAAACCCAAAACGTTTGACGGGATTTTGAAAATTAGAAGGCACAAGGCCAAAAACCAAACTGAAAAGGGTTCAAAACCATATAACAGAGGGTTCAAAACCTTACAATAGAGGGTTCAAAACCTTGTAATAAATCATTCAAAAACAGATGATTGTTTTTAAAAAATCGATTCGGAAAAATTTTGGTTCCTTGTTTTGTTAATCACCTAAGGATAGGTGATGTACATGTTTTAAGATCTAAACACAAGATAGCTTGTGTTAGGTTCCTAGAAAAGTTATAGTCTAGGTCAAAGCATTACTAATAACCTAATTCCCTATAACCATTGGCTCTGATACCAACTCTTCTGTCACACCCCGACCGCGTAAAACAACAAATCGCGGCGGAAACATCGGGGTGTGTCGTAACAGAATTAATTGTTTCATAACCATGGCACACAAAGTGTATTTTATTTATTAAACAAGGGTGTTACATTGTCTCGAAACAGTAAATTAAGAGTTCAGAACATAATTAAACATAGTCTATATTCTTTTAAAGTCTCTAAGGCACAGGTCCGCCCTAGTATCATGATCAACATCCTATGGAAAAGCACCTGAAAACACATGTGAAAATAGGTACGTCAGCATAAAAATGCATGTGAGATACATAGGTTTTGTGAAAATAGGATTCATGACTTATGTTTAAGAAAAAAATGTTTAGTCATGAACCTTGTAATTTGCTTTGTCATGTAAATCATTTGAAAACAATAAGATCAGATGATATGTATAAATAAATGTAGGGTTAAATGAATAACCAAGTAAAATATGTTTGCATAAGATAAGATGTTTATAAATCAATGTCTTGTGAAAAGTATGTTATTTGTATAAAATGTTCTATGTCCCAAACTGAAATGATTCAAATAACGTTACGACATATAATACCATACAAACACTTATATATAGGAAGTACCAACGGCGTATCCACCATGCTTGTATCATATTACACACGCATCGTTACTTAATCACTTAATCAAACCAAACCAACCAATGTAAGAAGTCTATGTTTAACCCAATTGTCAAATGTATTAAATAATATGTCAAAGTGTTCATGTCAAGATGTAAATCATATCAAAATGTCTATGTCAAATATCCATGTCAAATGTCTATGTCAAATATCCATGTCAAATGTCTATGTCAAAATGTCATGTATGGCAATTGAAATGTCTCAACTAAACCATATGCACAAAAACAAAGTATTGAAGTAAAACTTGGTTTAAATCAAAGTTATGTTTTGTGTAAATGCATGCAACTATTTAATATGAACATTTATGCGGTATTGTGAAAATGCATACATCCAAGCCTTGCGACTGTGGTGATAAACCCTTTAAACAAATTAAAGGTCTATCTGTCTTATATCATCGAATTCGGTCATTCCTTTCATCCCCTTTCCCTGGGACGTCCGGAACGGGAGTTGTCAATTCCTATGGTACCACTACCTACTAACGAACGGCGTAGCTAATGTTAATGAATGTATTGTCCCATGTAAACAAACCAAATGTCATACCAAAATGTAAACATGTGAAAACAATGCACTAAGTATGTAATCAAATGAACATACATAGCGTGAAATGTCATGTAAAACGATGTACTCAGTAATGCACACAATGGGCATACCTAGCATGAAATGTAATGTAAAACAATGTACTAAGTAATGCACACAATGGGCACACCTAGCATAAAATGTAATGAAATCATGTACTATAATGTACTAACGAACATAGCAGTATATGATGTGAAAACAGGAAAGCATGAAAGTAACAAGTAGGCACATGTGTTCCACCCCAAAACAGTTTGGAAAACAGTAAAAGAGGGGTCTATGTACTCACTTGTGATTGCTCAGATGTCTAAAGATAATCACCGAGTAATGCTAGAGATCTCGGAATCAAACGGCACCTAGTATAGGTAACTATGTTAATAAACCGGACCTATCTCGGAAGATTGGGTAGCATTAGGGTTTGTAAACCAAATGAGTGTAGGAACTCACGTGATATGGTTTAACAAAGCCTACATACTAAATGAAACTTAACCTAAGTCTTATTGACCCATTATGATCCGTTTAGGTAGCTTATGCTACTTTAACGCATCGTGCGCGTGAAACGCGTTCGGACCGCCTAACTAGTCCTATGACAAGTATTATATGCCTAAACATGTTACATAATCAGTTACGTGACAAAAGTTTAGGTTACATATGCTAAATTACCAATTATGTATGAAAAGGGTATTCTGGTAATTTACCTAAGGCATATAAACTACCTATCATACAACTACTTAAACGTCGTGACCATAAGGTATAACCTCGGAAGGTTATTCCCTACACTATGGTCACCTAATGTATTTGGTCGGATCCTAATGATCGACCAAACTGGGTCGGGTTCGAGGTATAAGCGATTTATCAGATCGCTTACCCTACGACCCTAGACAACGTGGTAATCAGTAGGCATAGTCCCAAGGGACTATAACCATCGTGATTACAATCACGTTGCGAAGTTCAAACGAACTTCGCATTGACCATTACTGGTCAACGCTGAAAGTCAAACAAAGTTTGACTTTCTGACTCGAAAAAGCAGTAAAATAAGGAAAAGAACGAAAGAATACTTACGAAGGGTCCCCGAATGCTAATCGTGATCACAATAACTCAGGTACGAAACAAAGGTTTCAACTTAGAGTCAAATAGATCAGATTCTTGTGGGTTTAGAAGTTGTGGGGGTGGGGTATTTATAGTTTTTGGGTAACCGTTAAGATCGTTTGTTTAATATCGTGCCTTAATCCAAGCCGTACAAGTGTCGGAAACTCATGTTGGCTAAAAATGATGTTTATCAACAGATTAGGCAAGTTGCAAGCATGTGGTTGTGGTTAAAACAGCTGGATCGTGCTGACTGTTCGTTCTAATCTGATCAGACAGGCGGACGCGGCCCGCGTCAGAATCAAGCAAATCTCAGGCGGGCCGCCTGAGAGTTGCAGATCAGAAAATTACAGTTTTGGTCCCTGTTGTGTATTCAGCCCATTTCCGGCACTTCTAAGGCCCGTAAAGCCAACTTTAAGGCCCTAAAATGTTGCCTAAACATTGTGGACATGAAACATGTTCAAAAATATGTCTGATGTTGGTTCGTTTGGCCGTACGAACGCGATGTTCGCTTAATTACGACGAAATGCGCACAAGCGCGAAAAACGATCCAAATGACGCAACGAATGGATTTTTCTTATGGCGAACACTAAAATATAATGTAGTCATGCTTTCATAAATTTTTGGATGTCCGGATGTATTCAGAACGTAAGTTATGCTCGAAAATGCAAACTTGTGCACTTTTTGACACTTTTAGTCCCTAAATGTCCCAAAAGTTTATTTTAGCACACCAAACCCCTCAAAGCCTATTTCTAAGCTATGTAAAGGATATTTAAGGTGTGTTTAACTTATGGTCATGTTCCGGAATGTTCGTTACAGTTCAAATTGACATACTTTCACAGTTTGTCATATTTAGTCCCTGTAAACGAATTAACTTGTTTTTGCCATACCAAAGCCTTCAAAACTTATTTCTAAGTTATGTAAAGGTTATTTAAGGCATGTTGAGTATATGTTGCTGTTCCGGAGTATTTCTCGCATTAAACTGAGTACGTTTACGCACTAGTTTGCGTATAACTCTCCAGAAAGTGATGTAGAGTTTGGAATTGAACAAAAGTCAAAACATGAAAAATGTAAAACACAATTAAACAAACATTGGGATCAAATAACATTGTTTTATTGATAATAGAACTGTTCATAGTGATTACAAGCACAGTTGTTACACTTCCCAAAATTTTGCTGTCACTGCCCAAGCTAATCAGGCAGCTCTCAACCAACCCGCACAGCTTCCAGCAAAGAAACCCTATTCAGGGAATGCACCTTTGTGCAATAGATGCAACAGCCACCATCAGCCGCAACATCAGTGCCGTTTCTGTACTAGCTATGGGAAGTCGGGTCATCTTGCCGATGTTTGTCGGTTTGCTCAGAATCGCGCAGTTCAAAACCCGGCTCAACAAGTTGCACAGCCTCCTGCTCAGCAACAGGGTCAAGCTGCACGACTACAATACCCACCAGGTGCTTGTTACAATTGTGGGGATCTGACCCACTACATAAACCGATGCCCAAGGCTAGCCAACCAGAATCAGGTTCAAGCTCCGGCTCGAGGCCGAGCCTTTAACATGAATGCCCAAAAGGCACAGGCTGACGATAATGTGGTGAACGGTACGTTCTTTATTAATAATCAGCCTGCATTTGTTCTTTTTTATTCGGGTGCCGATAAGAGTTTCGTGTCATTGTCTTTTGAGCAAATGCTTCGCGTGTCTAGAACGAAACTAGGAAAACCTTTGACAGTAGAAGTTGCTAATGGTGAACCCATTATTCTTGATTCTGTTCTTCGCAACTGCCAGTTGAACCTTAATGACCATCTTTTTCCTATTGACCTCGCGCCTATGCAACTTGGAAGCTTCGACGTCATTGTGGGAATGGATTGGTTATCCAAGCATCACGCTGAGATAGTTTGTTCTGAGAAGATTGTTCGTGTGCCACTTTCGACAGGCGAGATCCTGCAGGTTCAAGGTGAGAAGCCTATCGGTGGTCTCAAACTCATGTCTTGTTTTAAAGCTCGGAAGTATCTGCGGAAGAACTATGTGGCTTTCTTAGCACATGTTACAGAAGATAAAGGCAAGGGTAAGTCTATTTCAGATATTCCTGTCGTTCGGGATTATTCTGAAGTGTTCCCTGAAGATTTACCTGGTCTACCTCCAGCACGCCAAGTCGAGTTCCGCATTGATCTCGTACCTGGTGCAAATCCCATTGCCAGAGCTCCATATCGTCTTGCACCATCTGAGATGCAAGAGTTGTCTAAACAGCTTCAGGAGCTCTCTGACAAAGGTTTTATACGTCCTAGCTTTTCACCTTGGGGTGCTCCCGTCCTTTTTGTCAAAAAGAAGGATGGATCCTTTAGGATGTGTATTGATTATCGGGAGCTTAACAAGCTTACCATCAAAAATCGATATCCCCTACCTCGCATAGACGACCTCTTTGATCAGTTACAGGGCGCTTCTTATTTCTCGAAGATTGATCTGCGATCTGGGTATCATCAACTTCGGGTGCATGAAGAAGACATTCCGAAGACAGCGTTCCGTACTCGGTATGGGCATTATGAGTTCACAGTCATGCCATTCGGTTTGACTAATGCTCCTACTGTTTTCATGGACTTAATGAATAGGGTCTGCAAACCTTATTTGGATCAGTTCGTCATTGTTTTTATTGACGACATCTTGATTTACTCTAAGACGCGAGCTGATCACGAGCAGCATCTTCGTCTTACTCTGGAACTCCTAAAGAAAGAGCAACTTTTCGCCAAATTCTCCAAGTGCGAATTTTGGCTTAAAGAAGTTCAATTTTTGGGGCATATTATCAACGAACGAGGTATTCATGTAGATCCCTCCAAGATCAGTGCGATTAAGGATTGGGATACACCTTCTACTCCTACTGAAGTTCGTTCTTTTCTTGGTCTAGCGGGTTATTATCGCCGCTTCATAGAAAACTTCTCGAAGATTGCAGTTCCTCTAACTGCTCTAACTCAGAAGAAAATGCCCTTTTATTGGGGATACAAACAAGAGGAAGCCTTTCAACACTTGAAGCATAAGCTTTGCGATGCGCCTGTTCTGTCATTGCCTGAGGGTGATGATGATTTTGTCGTATATTGTGATGCATCGAAATTGGGTCTTGGCTGTGTTCTTATGCAAAGGAACAAAGTCATAGCCTATGCATCGAGGCAGTTGAAGACTCATGATCTTGAGTTGGGTGCAGTTGTCTTTGCTCTCAAGATCTGGAGACACTATTTGTATGGTACAAAATGTGTGGTTTTCACTGACCACAAAAGTCTTCAGCATATCTTCAACCAGAAAGAACTCAACATGAGACAGCGACGTTGGGTTGAGCTTTTAAATGACTATGACTGCGAAATTCGCTACCATCCTGGTAAGGCGAATGTCGTAGCTGATGCATTGAGTCGTAAGGAATGTACCAAGCTTCATTGTGTACGTGTTCAATCTGTTATTCAAACTCGATCTGATATTCAAGCACGCATTTCTCATGCTCAACAATCTTGTGTTTCACAAGGTTTAATGGATAAGGAATTTCCTTATCACATAACACCTGCTCTGGAACTGAAGGACAATGGATCATATTACTTCATGGACCGTTTGTGGGTCCCAAGCCAGGATGATCTTCGTGCCTTGCTTATGGATGAAGCCCATAAGTCTCGTTATTCTATTCATCCGGGCTCAGATAAGATGTATAAGGATCTTCGTATTCACTATTGGTGGCCTGGTATGAAGAAAGACATCGCCTTATACGTATCAAAATGCCTTACTTGTCTTAAGGTTAAGGCTGAACATCAGCGTCCTTCGGGTTTATTGGTGCAACCAGAGATCCCATTTTGGAAATGGGAAAACATTACTATGGATCTTGTTACCAAACTTCCACGCACAAAGAAAGGTCATGATGCCATCTGGGTAGTCGTTGATCGTCTTACTAAGTCAGCACATTTCTTGCCAATCCGCGAGGATTTTCCTACTGACAGACTTGCTCAAATCTATGTAGATGAAATTGTGGCTCGACATGGTGTTCCTTTGAACATCATTTCTGACAGAGATGCTCGTTTCACTTCTCATTTTTGGAGAACCATGCAATCTGCTACGGGGACCCAACTTAATCTGAGCACAGCTTATCATCCGCAAACGGATGGTCAATCTGAGAGAACAATCCAGACTCTGGAGGATATGCTTAGAGCTTGTGTGATCGATTTTGGTGGTAGTTGGGATTCACATCTTAAATTGATTGAATTCTCCTACAACAACAGTTATCACACCAGTATCAAAATGGCTCCTTTCGAAGCTCTCTATGGTCGAAAATGTCGTTCACCAGTCTGCTGGAATGAGATCGGCGAGGCTCAACTTACTGGACCTGCCCTCATTTTAGAAACTACTGACAAGATCAAGAAAGTTCGTGATAACCTTCAGGCAGCTAGAAGCCGTCAGAAGATTTACGCGGACCCAAAACGCAAGGCCTTGGAATTTCAAGTCGGTGATCATGTATTACTTAAGGTCTCACCTTGGAAAGGTGTGATCAGATTTGGAAAGAAAGGAAAACTTGCACCTAGATACGTTGGACCATTCAAGATCGTCGAAAGAATCGGAAAGGTAGCCTACAGACTTGAGTTACCTCCTGAACTGGGAAATGTTCATCCAACTTTTCACGTGTCCAATCTCAAGAGGTGTTCAGCTGATGAGAACTTCCACATACCGCTTGACGAAATTCGTGTTGGCAAAACACTGAAATTCGTTGAAAAGCCAGTGGAAATCATGGAACGTGAAGTCAAGTGGCTTAAACGCAAGCGCATTCCTTTGGTCAAAGTTCGCTGGGAAGCTAAACGTGGACCCGAGTTTACTTGGGAACGCGAAGATCAAATGAAGGCGAAATATCCGCATCTTTTCCCACGAGTTTCCTCTAAATAAATTTCGGGATGAAGTTTCCACAAGTAGGGGAGACTGTAACAACTGTGCTTGTAATCATTATGAACAGTTCTATTATCAATAAAACAAAGTTATTTGATCCCAATGTTTGTTTGGTTGTGTTTTACATTTTTCATGTTTTGACTTTTATCCAATTTTGAACTCTATATCGCTTTCTGGAGAGTTATACGCAAACTGATGCGTAAACGTACTCAGTTTAATGCGACAAATACTCCGAAACATCAACATATACTCAACATACCTTAAATAACCTTTACATAACTTAGAAATAAGTTTTGAAGGCTTTGGTATGGCAAAAACAAGTTAATTCGTTTACAGGGACTAAACTTGACAAACTGCGAAAGTATGCCAATTTGAACTGTAACGAACATTCTGGAACATGACCATAAGTTAAACATACCATAAATATCCTTTACATAGCTTAGAAATAGGCTTTGAGGGGTTCGGTATGCTAAAATAAACTTTTGGGTCATTCAGGGACTAAAAGTGTCAAAAAGTGCACAAGTTTGCATTTTTTACGCATAACTTACGTTCTGAATACATCCGGACATCCAAAAATTTATGTAAGCATGACTATATTATATTTTAGTGTTCGCCATAAGAAAAATCCGTTCGTCGCGTCATTTGGATCGTTTTTCGCGCTTATGCGCATTCCGTCGTAAATAAGCGAACATCGCGTTCGTACGACCAAACGAACCATCACCCGGCACATTTTTGAGCATGTTTCATGTCCACAATGTTTAGGAAAAATTTTAGGGCCTTAAAGTTGGCTTTACGGGCCTTAGAAGTGTCGGAAAAGGCCTTAAACACGTGCAGGGGCTGAAACTGCCATTTTTGAAACTTGTTGTCTGATCAGGACCCTCAGGCGGCCCGCCTGAGCTTCTGAACATCCTGAAGCAGGCCGCATGGCACCTTCTGACCAGATTAACTGCATTTAACAGCTGGTTGCAGCTGTTTTGCACTTCTAATCCCACTTCCACATGTCAATTCCTTATAGTGGTGAGCATTTTGAGGCACCATAACATTCCGACAAGTGTACGGCCTTGATCGTGCCCCCTTTTCCATGAAACGATCTTAACGGTGGACCGAATACTATAAATACCCCACCCCCCATGCTTCAAAATCACAAGAACTTTGATTTGAGAAACTCTAAGTTGAAACTATTGTTTCATACCTGAGATTTTTGAATCGAGGTTAGCATTCGGGGACCCTTCGTAAGTATTCTTTCGTTCTTTTCCTTATTTTATTGCTTTTCGAGTCAGAAAGTCAAACTTTGTTTGACTTTCAGCGTTGACCAGTAATGGTCAATGCGAAGTTCGTTTGAACTTCGCAACGTGAGTGTAATCACGTTGGTTATAGTCCCTTGGGACTATGCCTACTGATTACCACGTTGTCTAGGGTCGTAGGGTAAGCGATCTAATAAATCGCTTATACCTCGAACCCGACCCATTTGGTCGATCATTAGGATCCGACCAAACACATTAGGTGACCATAGTAAGTAGGGAATAACCTTCCGAGGTTATACCCTATGGTCGCTTCGTTTGAATAGTTGTATGATATGTAGTTTATATGCCTTAGGTAAATTACCAGAATACCCTTTTCATGTATAATTGGTAATTAAGCATATGTAACCTAAACTTTTGTCACATAACTGATAATGTAACATGTTTAGGCATATAACACTTGTCATAGGACTAGTTAGGCGGTCCGAACGCGTTTCACGCGAACGACGCGTTAAAGTAGCATAAGCTACCTAAACGGGTCGTAATGGGTCGTAAACAATTATGTTAGGTTTCAATTAGTATGTAGGCTTTGTTGAACCATACTACACGGGTCTCCATACTCGTTTGGTTTACAAACCCTCATGCTACCCAATCTTCCGATTTAGGTCCGGGTTATTAACATAGTTACCTATATTAGGTGTCGTTTGATTCCGAGATCTTTATCACTGTTTGGTTGTCACTCCAGAACTACTGAGCAATCTCAAGTGAGTACATAGACCCCTCTTTTACTGTTTTCCAAACTGTTTTGGGGTGGAACACATGTGCCTACTTGTTACTTTCATGCTTTCCTGTTTTCACATCATATACATGCTATGTTCGTTAGTACATTATAGTACATGATTTCATTACATCTTATGCTAGGTGTGCCAATTGTGTGCATTACTTAGTACATCGTTTTACATTACATTTCATGCTAGGTGTGCCCATTGTGTGCATTACTTAGTACATCGTTTTACATTACATTTCATGCTAGGTGTGCCCATTGTGTGCATTACTTAGTACATTGTTTTACATTACATTTCATGCTAGGTGTGCCCATTGTGTGCATTACTTAGTACATCGTTTTACATTACATTTCACGCTATGTATGTTCATTTGATTACATACTTAGTGCATCGTTTTCACATGCTTACATTTTGGTTATGACATTTGGTTTGTTTAACATGGAACAATACATTCATTAACATTAGCTACGCCGTTCGTTAGTAGGTAGTGGTACCATAGGAATTGACAACTCCCGTTCCGGACATCCTGGGTATGGGGATGAAAGGAATGACCGAATTCGATATACATAACTCAGATGAACCATTAATTTGTTTAAGGGTTTATCGCCACAGTCTCAAGGCTTGGATGTATGCATTATAACAATACCGCATAGATGTTTGTATCAGTAAAGCATGCATTTATTACACAAAACATAACTTTGATTTAAACTATGCTTTACTTCAATACCTTGTTTTTGTGCATTTTACATATGGGTTAGTTGATACATTTCACTTACCATACATGACATTTTGGTTACACGTCACATGATCTACATTGAACATAAACATTTTGACATTGATATACACATTTGGTGGTTTACATTGGACATAGACATTTTGATATGGTTTACACAATAACACTTGACAATTGATTTGTACATGAACAAGTTACATTGGTGGTTGTTTGGGTAAGTGATCTGAGTAACGATGCGTGTGTAATATGATACAAACATGGTGGATACGCCGCTGGTACTTCCTATATATAAGTGTTTGTATAATATTACATAGCGTAACGTTATTTAAATCATTTCAGTATAGACATATTACATTTGATACAAATAACATACTTTTCTCAAGACATTGTTATACAAAACAGCTTATTTTATACAACTCATTTTAAATGGTTATTCATTTAACCTTACATTATTTATATATATCATCTGATCTTCTCGTTTTTCAAATGATTTACAAGACAAAGCAAAGTACAGGGTTCATGACTAAACATTTTCTTAAACACAAGTCATGAATCCTATTTTCACAAAACCTATGTATCTCACTGGCATTTTTATGCTGACGTACCTATTTTCACATGTGTTTTCAGGAGCTTTTCCGTAGGATGTTGATCATGATTCTAGGGCGGACCTGTGCCTTAGAGACTAAAAATGGAGATAGACTTGTTTAATTATGTTATAAACTCTTTTGTTTACTGTTCGAGACAATGTAACACTCTTGTTTAATAAATAAAATACAACTTTGAATGCCATGGTTATGAAACAATTAATTCTATTACGACACGCCCCGATGTTTCTGCCTCGATTTGTTGTTTTACGCGGTCGGGGTGTGACATGAACTTATGTGCATTCTCAAGTTACTTATAGACAATTGTGGGATTAATAACCAATGGATCACATGTCATTTAGATATTAGACATTGTGATTAAAATAATCAAAAGAAATCAAAGGGTGTCCCCTCTAGTTTGGGGCCGGTTAGCAGGGGGGGTCTTGGTCCATTTCCAAGTATTAGTTAGTTACTAGTTAGGTTAAGTTAGTTAGTTAGGTACTTAACCCGGTTAGTAGTGTGTAGTATGTTATGACGGGTGTTAGGGTATTCAGGGACCCTAACTGGCTCAGAAAAAGATAAATAATGTGTATGGCCGTATTTTCATGTCCCGGGTATAGTCCGGTTGTTCGGTTGGATAGAAATCCGTTAAAGTGCTTAACAAAGCTTTAAAGTGTCGTTAATACCCTTTTTAGGGACACAACTCATTTCTGACACTTTGGAAAGTGTCTAGTAATATTTTTCTCAAGTTTTGGCACTTTATTAGTTAGCTAAAAGCTGAATTATTATGTAAAGTGCTGAGTTTTGTACTTAGAGTACGTTTTAGGCACATCCAGTCATTGTGACTTATTCCTAGAGACGCAGTTCTACAACCCTTATATCCCTACACTCACCACTAGTGTAGCAAAATATTTCAGGCTCTTACAGGCCTTAGAGGCAGTGTCTGCCTGATGCTGGCTTATCAGCATGTTCAATAGGTTATCCGTTATAGTGCTACTGTGCTTTTTGTGCATCATGTTTGTCACTAAGGTTCAGCATGTAAATAATGTAGTGACAGCAAGTAAAGTATGATGCAAGTAAGTACATGTATCAGTATTCAAGTAGCAGTTTATTCACAAGTTCAAGCAAGCACAGTAATTAAGCAATAATTAATTATTAATTAAGTCGTACGGATACCTGGTTTAGTGAGGGTTGTCACAACTGGTGGGTCATATTACACATTGGCTAACTCATTGTCCAATGGTAACGTATTGTCATCCCGACTTACTACTCGCAGTAGTAAATTTTGTATACAAAACCCCCAACATACCGGCAGTAATTGAAGAACTACAAAGACTCAATCACCGCTTAATCACATTGTAAAAAAATTAAGGTTTTGTAAAATATTACAAAAAGGTTAACAAAAATTGGATAAACTCACATTGCTATCTTAGCATTCGCGTAAGGGTTTCCTGGGAATAATCAATAATTTATACAAATGTACATAGGTTAGTATCATAACCCTTTGAAAATATTAATGATACCCTCCCCGAGACGGCATTCCAACAACTACGTCGGGCAGAACCACGACAGTTGTTATGGAACCCTAAATCAATCGGGTAGCGTATCTAGTACGAAACTGGGGTTATAATACTTACAACGGAGCAGAACCTCGCTAATTAGGGGGATATAATACCCAATTATAACTTCTACTACTCATAAATTTGTTTAAGAAAGAAAGAAATGAACGACGGAAAACGAAAACCCGTTGCTTTCTTATATAGGTGCTGAACTTGACTCTCTCGCGGCCCGCGTAACATGAGAGCAAGGCTTACGCGGCCCGCGTTGACTCCAGGTCAACGTATAGCTTGTCTGGATCATCGCCTAGACCCTCCACGATGATGACACGTGTCATCACCGGGCTGCGCCACTATCCTGATCTCTCGCGGCCCGCGTTAACTTAACGGGGGGTCTTACGTGGCCCGCTTGAACTTAAGAAATCAACGTATCAGGTTTCAACCCTGATACCGCCCGCGTAAGTGGTTGGGGTGGGTCCTACGCGGCCCGCCTCAACTTATATTTTCAGTTTTTATTTTATTTTAAATGTTATAACATATTTCGGGCTCGGTTTTCACATACGGGATGTATTTAAAGACATATTGGGACATTTTAAGATATAATAGGGTGTCGGAAATATTCGAGAGTGTCGATTTTATTGAGGGTTGTTACAATATCGTCCGCTTTGGCAACCAGCACGCACTCAGCGTCCACCCCTCACGGTTTTTAAAATGCGTCATGTTGGTAAAGGTATCCAACCCCTTATAAGGAAGCCTTTGTTCCCCTTCACAGCCGATGTGGGATATCATAATCTACCCCCCTTAAGGGTCCAGCATCCTCGCGAGACCTGGCAACACCGGTCTGGCCTTCGCTCTGATACCAATCTGTCACACCTGCTCATAGGCGGAAGCACGAGGTGTGATCGGGATTGATTCTCATTGTATACAAATACGCAAACATACTATATGAATAAAATAAACTCCAAATGCCATTACCATAAGTTTCAAGACACGGCCATAAATTATCAGTATTGTTTACAACACTTCAAAAGAAATTATGTTTTAAAAAGTCATACAACATAGTTCAAAGTTTAAAAGATCAAGGTTTTGTTCTCTAATCACCGCAAGGAGGCGGGATATAATGAGCAAATCCTTCAAAAGGTGGCATGGAGTTTCTAGCACTTGACATCCCGATATGAAATCCCCACAAAGATCCACTAATTTCCTGAAATACATGTAATTTGAAAAACGTCCACAAAGTTGGTGAATTCATGCAGATATTTTGTATTAAATGAATATTTGGAAATGTGAGATGTATTTGTATAAAAACCCGGTATGTAAACGTCTATGAAATCTTGATCATTAATGTTTTGCAAGGACATTAATATGTGTGATGACATAGGAAGTAATCCAAACCTTGACGATTTTTGTGCCGATTACCCTCGACTCGGACACAAAAGCACTCTTCTGTGTGGGTCTTATGGACGAAGAGTGGGGCTCGCCAAAACCCAATAGATCTACCCCTTTCCGTTCCTCGGTCTAAACATGATTAATGGTGCTTATGTACAACCCTATTCGCACGTGATCTAGTTGTTCCATTACCTAGCCTATTATACCATTTGTACATGTATTTCCCCCAAAAGTTTTAAGAAAACTAGAAAGCATTTAAAAGAGGGGACATGAACTCACTGATTTGCGTTCCGAATGCGAAGTAAACTCACCGATAATTCTCTTGTCTAACAATGTGACCTACAAGTGTCCTAAATATGTTAACCAACTATGCTTACGATTACTATGTACAAGTTATCCATCTTGAATGTCTATTAAGTTGTATGGAGTTTGTGTATTGACTTTTTTTAGGTGTATATGTTCTTGAATTGTTAATATATATTTTACAATATATATATTTTTATATACTTGTGAGTTGTGTTAACGGGCCTAGCCCCATTGCGACTTCGTGCCTCACACGAGTAAGATGTACATGTCCACGACATGTGTGGGTCGTGCCCCTTGTAGTCGGGTCTCACCCGTTTGTCTCGTTATCATCATTTTTAAATTGTATTTTCTATTTGTATGTATATATATTTTTATTACCAAATAAATATATACATAGAATTTAAATGCGATAAGTGTTAAGAAATAATATATTTTTAACTTAACCTCGTATATGTATACTTGTATTATTTTGTGTATTCTTGTATTTGTACGCGTTTGACCAAGTCAAAGTAGATTATATTTTTTATTAAATAATATTTTCAATATTATTTTAGTATAAATATATTTGTAATTTTACCAAGTGTATGCTTAGGCAAGTATACATGTATTTAGGTATAAATGCCTATGTATTTTGTATTTAATGTCAAAAATCATTTCTTATGATTTTTGTAATAATATATTTTTAAGGCTTGTTTGTAATATATATATATATATATATATATATATATATATATATATATTACGAACAATTAGTGAAAGATATACAAAATTGGACAAGTGATAATATATATATATATATATATATATATATATATATATATATAGGGGAGGGTTATATAGAAAACCCTATATATATGAAAAACCCTAGAAAACCCAACCTCCCGACATTTTTTTTTTTTTGAAAAAATTAACACATGTAATATACATGTTTTTAAGAGTTTTGGGCCAAAAAAATCAAAAAAGCGCCGAGAGGATCTTTTAAAAAAAAAAAATTCAGCAAATTCTGTCATTTTTGGCTAACACATGTTAGTCGACCGGACATGGCTGAAATTTGTTTATTTTTTTAAAAAAAATCCCTTCGGCGCTTTTTTGTTTTTTTTTTGACCAAAACACTCTAAAACATGTATATTACATGTGTAATTTTTTTCAAAAAAAAAAAATGTCGGGAAGTGGGGTAAAAATGGGTTCCCATTTGGGTTTCCAGAGTTTTCTAAGAATTTGAGGGTTTTTTATCTATCTTTATCCTATATATATATATATATATATATATATATATATAGGACAAGGATCCCTTAGGAACCACCCTTTATTGCGAGAACCGTGAGAACCAATGTGAACACAACCAAAAATACCTAAAAATAGCACAAAAACACACAATTTTTTTTTCATATTTTTTATACAAAAATCGCTACTTTTAGTAGCCAAATTTTTTTTTTTTTTTTGGCTACTAAAAGTAGCGATTTTAATGTAAAAAATATTTTTAAAAAAATCTTGTTTTTTTTAATTTTATTTTATTTTTAGGTTTTTTGGGGGGTTTAGTTTTTAGCATTTTAGCTTCGGGGGGGTTAGGTTTTTTTAGCTATTTTTGATTGTGTTCACATTGGTTCTCGCGGTTCTCGCAATAAAGGTGGTTCTCGCATGAACCTTACCCTATATATATATATATGTGTGTGTGTGTGTGTGTGTCCATATAGTCCAATGTCCAAATGTCCAAGATATTTGATAAGGGAATATATATAAATATATATTTTGTATTTTTGTCCATACACCCATTTTTGGGTAAGTTTATGTATCTTTATACTTAGTTGTTTTTCATGATATTTTGGGTGTATTTTATATTTGTATTCTTAGTATGTATTTTGTAGCTTTTGAATCCTACATGTATACTAATACATAATACACATAATATACATATAAACACACAATTTTTGCGTGACTACTAAATATATAATTTGTCCTAATTTTATATATTTATATTCAATTTAATCTTGAAAAACACTATTTTCTTAACTTATATTTTGTATAAAAAATTGAGAAAAATTATGGTTAAACACTTTAAACATTTTATAGTTTTCCCTAAATTTAGAGATTTTCTCATGTTTAAAAACATGTGTTATTTCATTACAAAACTCAACAATTTTGCAAGTATAAATATACAAATATTCTATACTTTTCATGTAAATAAACTTGAAATTTCATGTGAACTTGTAGTATTTTAGATCTACATTTTTAACATGTCCATATGCTTAAAACACGTCTTATTTGTTATATTTTATAAACTTTGTTGAAAAATATTTTTGAAAACTTTGTTCATCCACTTTTTCTCTAGATTTATAAACATAAACATATCATTTTAACAACTCTTACAAGTTCACATTTCATGTTTATCAAGTTTACTAACATGTTCCTCATGGATCTTGTAAGATCCATATGCACACTTGTTAGATCTTCACTTGAAACTTGATCTATCAAGTGTACATGTCTCATGTTTCATCATCAACACAAATCATCAACTAAACAACTTCAACATAACATAAGAAACACTTATTTTCTTTAGATTATGTTACTTCTTCATGTGTTCATCTTTTAAAGTTAAGTTTTCTTGATGGTTTACTTGTACACATATAACATACTACTAATAACTATCAAAATGAAGGTTGTAGAATACTCACAACTAGCACTAGTGGCTAGGGAGGAACACTTATGAACAAGATGATGAAAAGAGGATGAAAGTGGTGGTTAAAAGCTCCAAGAGGTGGTCCTTAAGCTTCCAAGACTTGACACCTTCTTAGATGATCTTCATACACCTTTGGCAACCCTTGTATTAGCTTGAAAGTGAGAAAGAGAATGAGGTGATTATGGAGGTGGTTTGGCCGAAATGTAGAGGGAGGGAGAAGAAGGAGATCTGTTTTTAAAAGTTGAAGTGGAAATGATAAGGTTCTTAGTCTAAGGTTCATTACTTATAACCTCCATCAAACTTCAACCCTTTGGATAATAAATAAGAATCTTTGACCATTCTATGTAATGGTCAACATAAGAAAGAGGTGGGTCCCCCCATTGGGGACGGCTAGGATATGGGGGTTAGATGATGAAATTTGGAAGTTGACGGTTTTAAGTGTAAGTTGATGTTTTAATTAGGGGTTAAATGGGTTTAAGTCTTTTTAAGTGTTTTGAGGTGTGTATTGGCCATAACTAGTTCTATAATCATTAAAACAATGTTACTAGTTCATATTTGGTGTTTCGTTAGTGTTCGGGCAATTGTTTTGTGTTTGTTTCGTTAACAGATCGTTAAAAGGTTAAGTTGTGTAACTTACATGGTATGATATGTTCTTGTGTTTTAATGATATTCCCGATACTTTTTAAGTTGTTCTTGATGTTTAATATCATTTATGGACGTAGTATAATTTGCCAGATGCTGAATTCTGCAGAAAATTGTCATTTATGGTCCAAATCGGACACTTTTAAAGCTAGTTAAATTTTCCAGAAAGTGTTACTAATTATTCTTGTTTCACCACTTGGGGTTTAATATATTATTGACGTCGGGCCTACATCTAGGTCCTAAATTTATCGTTTAGCTAAGTACTGAGGTTGTGCTGACACAGCTAGTCTAACCGGCAAGTTTAGTAATGGTTTTGATGCATTGTTTAAATTGTTTCGAGTCGCGATGAATAAAATGTATGACATGCAAAATTAAAATGTATGGCATGCAAACATGTTATGTTGACGTCTAAAACACATAATTGCAGAAAATAAATAATTATTTAATGGTACGAAAGTTACCGGAATGTAGCGTTTGTCACATACTCCCCCATTAAAAAGAATGTCGTCCCGAAATTCAAGCTGAGTTATCCATTGCAGGAGTCTTCTCAAACAGGTGGGAGTATTTGGCTTTGATCTGATCTTCACGTTTCCAAGTATACCCGGGTTCGTGTCGAGAGTTCCAACGGACTTTGACCAATTTGATGCGACTTCTCCTTGTTTTCTGGACCTTCCAGTCCATAACCTCGACGGGTTCTTCACTGAATCGAAGTTTGTCGTCGATATGTATTTCATCTGCAGGGATGATAACCGTTTCTTGTGTTAGACTCTTTTTGAGGTTCGACACGTGGAATGTGTCGTGTACGCCACTGAGTTCATCCGGTAGCTTCAATTTATAGGCAATAGTACTGATCTTTTCCAAGATCTCAAATGGCCCAATGTATCGTGGATTTAACTTTCCACGCTTCCCAAATCTAGCTACGCCCTTCCAAGGCGAGACTTTCAACAAACCTTTGTCTCCGACCTTGAAGGATAGGGGTTTCCATCTCTTGTTGGCGTAGCACTTTTGTCGATCATAAGCCGCCTTGATACAGTCTCGGATCTGAAAGATTTTATCGGTGGTCTCCTAGACTAACTCGGGACTGATTAATTGTTTATCTCCAACTTTCGCCCAACATAGCGGAGAGCGACACTTCCGACCATAAAGAGCTTCGAACAATGCGGCTTGTATACTTGTGTGGTAACTGTTGTTATAGGATAACTCAACCAAGGGTAGGTGAGTATCCCAATTGCCGCCTAGGTTCATTACACATGCACGAAGCATGTCTTCAAGTGTTTGAATGGTTCGTTCGCTATGGCTGTCAGTTTGTGGATGGAAGGTCGTGTTTAGATCTAGGCGAGATCCAAAGGCCTGTTGAAAGGATTTCCAAATTCTTGATACGAAGCGACTGTCTCGTTCCGAGATTATCGAAATAGGCACTCTATGACGAGCCACTTTTCTTTAAGGTACAGTTCAACAAGCTTCTCTGTACTATCCTTCTCACGTATCGGCAGGAAATGTGCGGACTTCGTTAACCGGTTGACTATTACCCAAATCATGTCATTACCTCTTGAGTTTCTGGGTAATTTTTTTATAAAGTCCATAGATATTTGTTCCCATTTCCAAATGGGAATCTCGGGTTGTTGTAGCAAGCCCAATGGTTTTTGATACTCGGCCTTAGCCTTTGCACAAGTCAAGCATTTTCCGATATAAGCCGTGATGTCGTTTTTGAGGTTAAGCCACCAATAGTATCCCTTCAATTCTTGGTACTTCTTGTCCGATCCTGGGTGGATCGAGTACCTTGACTTATGTGCTTTTTCAAAAATAACATCTCGAAGACCACCAAAAAGTGGAACCCAAATACGTCCCATGAAGTATAAAGTTCCATCTTCTTTAGGCACTAACTGTTTCTCCAAACCTCAGAGAAATTCTGCCTTGATATGTTCTTCCTTAAGTGCTTCTTGTTACGCATCATGAATACGTTTGGTGAGGTTCGTTTGAATCGCCATCTTGAACTCTTAATGTCTTGACTCGTCCTTGTGGCTCAAGGCGTCCACTACAACGTTCACCTTGCCCGGATGATACTTGATTTCACAATCGTAGTCGTTCAACAGTTCAACCCAACACCGTTGACGCATATTTAATTCCTTATGATTAAATATGTGTTGAAGACTTTTGTAATCCGTGAATATAGTACAATGAGTACCGTACAGATAATGCCGCCAAATCTTCAAAGCTAATACCACTGCGCCTAACTCTAGGTCGTGGGTGGTATAGTTCTTTTCTTGAACCTTTAGTTGACATGATGTGTACGCGATGACTTTTTGCCGTTGCATAAGCACGCAACCTAACCCTTGACGCAAAGCATCGCAGTATACCACAAAGTGATCGGTGCCTTCAGGAAGTGATAAGATCGGTGCATCGCATAGTTTATCCTTGAGAAGTTGCAATGCCTCTTCTTGTTTCTCACCCCAATCGAACTTCTTGTCTTTTTGCGTGAGGGAGGTTAGCGGTTGAGCAATCTTAGAAAAATTCTCAATAAATCTCCGGAAATAACCCACTAATCCCAAAAATTGTCATACTTCAGTTGGAGTTTTAGGTGCTTCCCAATTCTTAATCGTCTCTATCTTCGATGGGTCTACATGTATGCCTTTCTCATTCACAACATGCCCGAGAAATTATACTTCTCGAATCCAAAATTCGCGCTTGGAAAATTTCGCATAAATTTTCTCCTTCTTTAGGAGCTCAAAATGGTCCTCAAATGTTGTTCGTGCTTATCCTTTTTTCGTGAGTATATTAATATATATCATCAATAAATCCTATCACGAATTTTTCGAGATATGGCTTGCACACGCGATTCATTAAATCCATATAGACCGCCGGTGCGTTTTTTAACCCAAAAGGCATAACAAGAAACTCATAGTGACCATAACGAGTTCGAAACGCCGACTTCGGTACGCTTTCTTCTTGAATACGCAACTGATGATAACTAGACCTTAAGTCTATCTTGGAGTAGAAGCTCGAACCTTGCAGTTGGTCGAATAAATCATCAATCCTCGGTAGTGATATACCGATTTTTGATAGTAAGTTTATTCAACTCTCGGTAGTCTACGCACATCCTGAAAGTTTCGTCTTTCTTCTTCACAAATAAATCTAGAGCTCCCCAAGGCGACAAGCTTGGTCTAATGAATCCCTTATCCAACAACTCTTGAAGTTGTGTGGATAACTCTTGCATTTCAGAAGGTGCTAGTCGATATGGAGACTTGGCCACGGGTGCGGCTCCCGGTACCAAGTCGATTAGAAATTTGACTTGCCGTTGCGGTGGTAATCCCAGCAAGTCTTCAGGTGTCACATCCTGACTTTTGTGGAAGCGTGATTATGTATGACTTGCTTAATATCATTGCATTCAACCATAACAAACAACTATATGATAAAACACAAGATGTTCATCCATTGATTAAGTTTAAAAACATAACAACATTGTTTTAAACATAGACTTCAAATCTCGACAAAAGACATTAAATAAAACCAGACTTTGAAAGGTGTGTCTTATCTAGGACAAGACACACTATCCAAATCCTTAGACTTCGGATGACATCTTTTATTCTCAACATTTCTTGAAACATCCAAACGCCCGCCAGATCCACATTTAATTCCCTGAAATACATGTAGTTTGAAAACATCAACAAAAGATGAGCGAGTTCATGTGTTTGTATGTGTGCACGAATAAACCTTTTGTAATCTTTGAGAGTATGTATGTATGCTTGTAAATCCCGGTATGAAAGCAAACAAGGAAACATATCAATTAATGGTTTGCAAGGCCATTAACATGTGTGCAACGGTGTAGGAAGGCTCAAACCTAGCAAATTTTGTATCGGGCCTCCGGCTGTAAGACATAGTCACCTCATGTGCCAAACCCCGGTCCACATGGGTGTGGGCTCGCTACACCCAAATAGATCTATCACTTATGCCCCTCGGTCCAAATACGAGGATTAATGGTCTTAAGAGTGTGCCTACCCATTCACATGATCTAACAATACATTCCTTAGCTAACCATACCAATTGTAATCGTTTGTAAACATTTTGTAACATGTACTTCACCCCCGAAGTTATAAAACAAAAACAGTTATAAGAAAAGGGGGACATGAACTCTCAGTCTTGCGTTCTTCGTAAACACGGTAACTCAAAGCTCCTTCGGATGTACACGACTACCTACAACGTACTACGGTTTATTAGACGAGCGGGTCATGCCTTGACTTAGTATTAATTAGTGTCTTTGAGTTACGTTTCATTGAATCTTCAATATTATTTCAAATTATATAATTATTTGGGTAAATTACACTTTCCGTCCTTTATGTTTGTATCGGATTGCAGTGGATGGCCTTTAACTTCAATAATTACAGTCACAGTCCTTTATTTGTAAAACCCATTGCACCATACGTCATTTAATCCTAACCTGGTTAAAATATTCAGTTAAATATGACATGTGTCTTGCACATGATGGTAAATTTGTTTTTTTACAGTTTAAAGGACTATTTATGAAATAAATATGTTTTGCTTTTTAATCCACGTCCTCTCTCTCTCTCTCTCTCTCTCTCTCTCTCTCTGAATCTCTCAGTCATCTCTCTCTCTCTCAGAATATCTCTCCCTCATCTCTAGCCAGATCTACTACAACCACCGTAAGTCTCCGGCTCCCTTCCCCACCACCATCATTTTCCGACGAGGTAAGATGAAAGCGTAGACCATCACCACTGGTGCTTCCCAACCAAGGTTACATCTTTGATCTCCCCCCCCCCCCCCCTCCACATCTCTCCATCCAAAAATCTCCTTCAACGGCATATATGAACACCAGACCGGGACTATTCTCCGACATCGGCAAGAAAGCCAAAGCTAATTCACATCAATTCATTGTTACTTCAATTACAAGCACACACCACCACTCATTCAGACACAATCATCTTCCCCAAAGCAAAACACTCGAAACCCACCATTAACGGAAGAATTCTTGACAAAATACAAGGGTTTTCATCATTTGATTTAAAAAATAAGAAATTTGAGACAAAACCATTGGAAATTGACAACTTTGGGTTGCATAGTGAAAGATTCAAGAAACAGGGGTGATTTTAAAATGATATATATGATGAGGGTGTTGGAAAGAGGTTTAAAAAGGGTGAAAAGGGGTAAATTTAATTCACCTGCTGGTGTGCTTGTTGGTTTAGAAATTTGTTCTAAATTAGGGGATGTTATGGGTGCAATTAGGATTTTTGATTTAGGAAGAGAGATTGGAGTTTTTTATTTGTTTAAATATATGTTAAATATTCAAAAGGTAAAATTACTAACCTACCCTCATGTGCAAGGCACATGTCATACTTAACTGAATATTTTAACCAGGTTAGGGTTAAAGGACGTAGGGTGGAATGAGTTTTACAAATAAAGGACTGTGACTGTAATTATTGAAGTTAAAGGTCATCCACTGCAATCCGATGCAAACATAAAGGACGAAAAATGTAATTTACCCTAATTATTTGTTAAAATAATTAACATTTTAACTTAAATTATATTTATTTCATTTTTGGAATAATATATTTTAACTTCACACCTTTATGTATTTATACCTGTATATCCTTCTCAATGATGGGTGTATTTGTATTCGTATCCTTATACTTGTATATTTTTGCCACGTATTGGTGTCGTATTCCGGAGTGTATTTATACGTACGGGAATATGTATTTGCTTGTAATTGTTAAGTATTCTTACACTTAACTTTTCCGAAATATTATTTTTAATAAAAAAATACATCAATATATATTTCCAAAATATATATTTTAAGAAGTATTACTTAGAAAAATTATTTATAATTTTTCCTTGGCAAAATATTTAATATTTTATACAAGTCTCAAAAATAATATATTTCCAAGTCTAACTTAGAAAATATATATGTATTCATTTTTCATCCAAAATAATATATTTCAAGTTTATTTAAGAAAATACATTTTCTCTCAAAAATAATGTATTTGATGTTTGTTTGAGAAAATATATATTTCTTCCAAAAAAAAATATATATCTTCTTTTAGTTCCAGGAAAATATATATTTTTATTCACCCAAAAATAATATATTTTCTTCTTGTCAAAAATATGATATACCTTTGTAATAATTGTAAAAATCATATTTTCATTCACTTGGTGTCCAAAATATTAATTACCAAAATATACTCATGAATAAATTTTCCGGAATATTTTGTAAGTTATATTCCTTTGTTCGGTTTCACCAATATTTTGGGTATTCTTTGTATATTTATTCCTTGGAATTTTGGTAATATTTTGGAATGTAATTTTTTGTATTTTGATGAGTTATATTATTTCAAGTCCTAAAATAATATAACTAATACACATAATATATAAATAATCACACACATGGTGCCTTCTAAATATATATTTCCCTACATACATATTTAGTCACTTTTATTTGTAAAAATCAACCTCCAATATTTGTAATTTTTTTAACAAAAATTATGGCAAACCTTATGTAAAAATTCATGGTTCGAAATATACTTGTAAATATTTGTTTAGAAATATTTTTCTAAGTGTTTAATTTTTAGAAAACTTTTGCCATAGTTTCCCCTAAAAATGGAGGTTTCCATGCCTTCAAGGCATATCATTTTCTTTTGTAAATCAACACAATCAATCAACAATAAACAATCTACACTTACCCATTTTGACAAAAACAAGCCTAAACTACCACTTCATGAACTTGAAAATTTATAAAAATGTGTAGTAACTTACTAGTGTGTTTAGTAAGCTTAGTTACCCTTTAAAGTGTGGTTGTTTATTTAAAAACTTCATTTTTAAAGAAGTTAGTTCTTTACAACTTATAATCACATTTTCTAAAAATGTTTCTTCTTGGATTTTTCTTGTTACATAAGTGTTTCTACACTTGTTTAACCTTTAAAAATGTGGTTTATTTATTTAAGAACCAAGATTAAGTAAACTTTGTATTTTTAACTTGGTTTCTTGAAAATCATCCTTGAAATCTTAGATCTACAAGACCTACATCTTACTTTAATCATCATTTTACAAGAAAACCAATTATTCTTTCAAGTTCATGATTTATGTGAGGATGATCTATGGATCTTTAACACTTTCATCCTCTCATCTTGCTAGATTATGTTTTTAATCATGATCTAGCAAGATCATATGATGATCTACATCATTTACATAAGTAAACAACAATCAACAAGTATAACAACACATAAACATCAAGATTTCTTATGATTTTAAGCTTATGTTCATGTTTCATTCTCTTGATTCTTAGTGTTCTTCAAGATTATCATCATGTATCATATTTTAACCACTTAAATAAGATGTAAAATGAAGAGTTTAGTGTTCTTACTACTAGCTCAAGGCTAGGGATGATCAAGAGAAGAAATAAAGTGGATAAAAGCAAATGGAGAAGGTCCTTTAGCTTCCGAAAGCTCCAAGCTTCCTTGTGCACCTTCTAACACCTTTGTGTATGCTTGGAATTGGATGAAGATGAATGAATGATGGTGGTGTGTGGGTGGTTATTCTCGGCCGAGAGAGGATAGGAGGGAAGGAGATGATGAGTGTTGGTGTTGTGTGATGAAAATGAAAGTTATGGTCCCTTTGGTTATTCTTATAATACACTTACTTCTCATTTACCATTGGTTTATATGTCTAATATAGAGAAACAAGATCTAATATTTTAACAAAATAAAATCAAATGGTGGGGCCTCATGTTGGCCGATTACTAGGTGGGGGGGGGTTATAGGTCTAGGTTTAAACCAAGTTAGATTTCATAGTTAGATTTTAAGTAATCTTGTTAGGGATCTAGTTATTAGATATTTATATAGGGTGTTATGATGTTCGGGGACCATAACTAGCTTGGTAATGTTAAAACAGTGCTTCTAGTGAAAATTTGGTGTTTCGGGTAGTGTCCGGTTGTTCGGTTGGTTACCGGTTCGTCAAGGTGCTAAACTATGCAGTTTAGTGAGCTTTATGTACCCTTTTGTGACAGTTTTGATTCCCGACACTTAGGAAAGCATTTAGGACCATTTAACCATATTTCTGCATGATAATAAAGTGTTAAAATGCTGAATTTGCTGATTTTCTGCAGAATTATGTAGTTTATGTGAGTTTTAGGCACTTTCCGGCACTTAAACTATCACTAGGAAGGCAGTTTTGTGATCCTTACTTTCCTACACACTATACTAGTGTCGTACTTGGTTTCTGGCTCATTCTGTGTCTCAACACCTTGTCTGTCTATGTACTGAACTCCGTCAGCATTTTTCTGATTTGTCTGATAACTGTGCTAACTGTGTTTCGTGCATCATTTGAGTCAATAAAGTTCCCATGCAATAATGATATGTAATTTGCAATATGTGATGCACATGTATGTATAAAGCAATAATTAGAAAGCAATTCAAGTCATTAATTGTAATTCAGCACAGTCATTAAGCACTATCATGGTTTAATAGTTGTACGGATACCTGAAATTTTGACAGTTGTCACATCAGGAAAGACTTCAGGGAACTCCTTTACCACCGGAATATCCTCAAGTTTCGGCTCCTCAGCTTTCTTGTCGACTACGTGTGCTAAAATAGCTATGCAACCTTTCCGTAAGCACTTTTGAGCTTTCATGCAATTGATGATCCGTAAGGGCGTGTTGCGCTTCTCTCCGAGGATGATGAGTGTCTCCTCATTCGTAAGTGGAATACGAATAATCTTCTCGTGACATACAACTTCGGCTCGATTCTCGGATAGCCAATCCATGCCAACTACTACGTCGAAACTACCTAAATGGATGGGTAAAAGGTCGATACTAAATTTCTGCTCACCAAGCTCCAATGAACACCCTTTAACAACTTCTCCCGACTCAACAAGTTTACTGTTTGCTAATTCTATCGAATAAGGAACATCTAGCTTACTTGACTCAGTGCCGAGTAGATTTTTAAATTCCATAGAAATAAAGCTAAAATCGGCACTAGTACCAAATAATATGGATGCGAAATGATTGTTGAAAAGAAACGTACCGGTGACCACATTGGGGTCTTGGCGGGAATTTCTTGCTCTAATCACAAAAGCTCTTCCTCGAGCTTGGTTCTCTTTTGGAGAGTCCTTCCTGAAATAATCCTTACTACCGCATCCATAACATCCTTGGTCGCGTCCATTTCCTGTTCCAGTTCCCGCTCCATTCTGATTTCCATAACCACGCATCCATTTCCTGTTCCAGTTCCCGCTCCATTCTGATTTCCATTACCATTACCATTACCATTAGCATTAGCATTAGCATTACCATTCCCAACTCCATTTCCTTTCCTATCTCCTCCTCCAGTACCCGTTGTCCAACAATTTCGGTTCGATGACCCATCTTTCCACACTTATCACACTTAATCACTCGCAAGCACCCAGGTGATGGTACTTGCACTTATCACACTTGGGCAGATTGTCCGCATACTTCTTAACCCCTTAACCCCGTTGTCGTTTGCCTGTGAGGACCGTTTCGGCTCTATGTACCTCTGACCGGCTTGCTATATCCTAGTATCATGTGCGGAATCCGTGTAGTAGGTGACCATAATCATAGAGATACCGTTGAATGATCTTTTCATTGATATAAACTGAGTTACAAATCCAGGAAAAGATTTTGACAGAGTTTCCCTACTCAAGTCAAAAGTTGTAAAATGAAGACCCCAGACCTCCTATTTATATACCACACAGGTCCGCACAATCCTAGGAGCGGATCTACCGATCCGTACGAACTGACCCTATATGTCCATCCGTGTGGATGGACTGTTTACATTCAAAAACCTTCAGTTTCTTGTTTTAGATCATCCCAAGACATTCCGTATGCAGCATCGTCACCCAAAGTTTGCACTTGAAGATTCCACCATGTGAGGGCCTCATCAACAAGACATTCCCTGTTTTTTAGAAAAATAAAAATAAAAATGTTATATAGGGTTTTCTTGAGTTTTCTCAACTCAAGTGGGTTTTTGTTTTATCTACGCAGAATACTAAATGTTGCGAGAACACGCAGAACAAAATGAGCACTCATTTTTTCAATCCTAAAAACCTAAAAAGTAAATGAAAATGTTAGAAATGTAAGATTTATTGTTTCTCACACTAGAATTTAAAACAAAATATGAAAAATCTTCAGTTTTTAAATAACTTACACACATGTAGGTTATGTGTAGGCTAAATTACCTACATGTATGTATACTATGTGTAGGAAAAAATATATGATTTTTTTATGTATATATAATACATGTAAGAAACATAAAATTTAAGAAATATGAACCTTAAATCCCAAAATTTAGTGATTTAGAGTTTTTTTTTTTTTTTTTTTGTAAATCCCAAAACATAAAATTTAAGAAATATGAACCTTAAATCCCAAAACATAATACATGTAAAACAAAATTTGGCGCTTTTGATTATAAATACTTGTAGAAATTTTTAATATAAAAAAAATCAAAAACTAAAAAATATAAAAAAAAAACCTGCTTAAAAACAGTTAAAAAATATATCTTATAAAATTAACTTAACATGTATGTATATGTGTGATCAACGATTTCATAGACGCTTTACATACATGTTTTCGATACAATAACTTTCAAATGTTTTGAAGATTCATTTGATATGAACACAAACGCATGAATTCACCAACATTATGTTGACTTTTCAAACTTACATGAAACAAGAACGAGCATGAAGAAAGCGATGTCATCCTTTGGGAGGATTTGGTTCACATCTCCCGCCCTTGTGCGAAAGATTATTTTTTGTACAAGTCTTTTTGTAAAACAATATAACTCGTGATGTCTTTTGAGAACAACTTACGACTTGTAAACTATTTCTTGTTGATGAATGGATGAACATCGTACGCATTTATCGTATGCAATGAAAACTAATCAAGTTTACACTGCTCTTCGGGTGTGACAATTAGCTCCATCATGCATTGCTGCTATGCCATATAAGGTTCCTTATTAATTTTGAATAGATTTTTTTTAATTTATCTTCAATTTCTAATTTAAAATTTCTAAATGATGGGCCATTTTGTTTAAAAAAAAAATATGTGAGTAGGTTACTTATGAGAATGTTTGTTCATCTATTCACCTTATTTTTTTAATATTTTTAGAACCAGATAAAAAGGGTAAAATTACACTTTTCGTCATTTGTGAGTAGGTACTTATGAGAATGTTTGTTCACCTCTTATAAATGTTTTAATATTTTTAGAAATGTATTTACAACGGATACTCTTTAAATAATTACGGTCACAATCTTTTATTTGTAAAACTTATTGCACAATTTCCTTTAGCACTAAACAGGTTAAAATTTTCTATTCTCATCAATTTGACCATATTTGTAGGTGATTTTGGGTTCGTTTCTAGAACCACAAATCCCAGGCCGGATTACCACTAAGAGAAATTGATGCAACAGAAAAAATCGATAAAGTCTCTCAAATTAAAACACTCTGGGAAATAAACAGTTCAAAAAAATCGATTTAAATAACTGGTTGGATCTTTTGAGTTCCTTAACACACTATACTCAATACCAATGGGGTGGTGGTCCATTGGTCTTGGATTCGAGTCTCACAGACAACAAGGGATTAAAAAAATTAGTTGTTCAAAAAAAAACACTATACTCATTGAGGTGGGGGATCGAACCCCCTTGGGTGAAAACATCTAGCCGGTAAAAAAAACACTATAAGATGAGGTGGGGGTTCGATCCCCTTTGGGTGAAAACATCTAGCCGGTCAAAAAAAACACTATACTCAATGACGTGTCACATACAGATTTGAAGACACAAAGTGTTTAAAAGTATTTAATTAAGAGAACAATACTGGAAGCGTTGAAGACACAAAGTGCTTAAAAGCGGATTTTATAGGCCTGCAAGAGACCCACCAGTCGGGTCTCTCGGAGATTTTTCTTCGGCGGTTTTGGGATAATTTGAACCTCAAATCCTTATCGGTTGATTCGGTTGGTCGCTCGAGAGGTCTGGTTGTGATGTGGAATCCAGATGTGTTCCGTGATGAATTTTTCCTGAAAAACCAACGGTTTCTTTTGGTTTCAGGAAAGATCTTCGGTGTGGAAGAAAAGATAAACATCCTGAACCTCCATGCCCCGAATGATGCTGGTCATAGAAGGAATCTGTGGGATCAGCTTGCTATGCTTATCAATCAAATGGAAGGTATGTGGGTGATTTTTGGTGACTTCAATGAGGTTCGTTTAGAGGATGAAAGATTTAACTCCTCTTTTAATAGGAGAGCTATGGAAGTTTTTAATGAATTCATTTCGAGTGTCGGTCTCTTTGAATACCCTTTGACAGGGGGGAAATTTACGTATGTTTCTGGCCATGAAGATGTTAAATGCAGTAAATTAGATCGGTTCTTGGTGAATGAGTCGTTTTTGAACCGGTGGCCTTCCGCTAAAGCTGGTGTTCATGAAAGGGGTGCCTCGGACCATTGCCCGATCTCTCTGTTATGCAATCCTCTCGACTTTGGCCCCATACCTTTCAAGTTTTTTAATTCGTGGGTAAATGATCAAAGACTGAACGATATTGTTCAAACCTTGTTAAAATCTTCTAATTTCAGCGGAAGGAAAGACCAGGCTTTTATGTCCTTTCTGAAAAATACCAAAGCTGAAATTAGGAAATGGAGGGCGGAGGTCAAAACTTTTGAGAAAAAGGAGTTTAATCAGTTAGCTGATTCAATTGCTGATATTGAAAAAAAAGCTTTGCTGGGGCCGATCTCGGATTCCGCCAAAAAATCTAGAATCATTTTCAGAACTAAACTGGGCGAATTGGAGAACGCCAAAGCTAAGGATATACACCAGAAAGCCAGATTTAGATGGTTGAAATCAGGTGACGACAATACCTCCTTTTTCCACAAAATGGTGAATATGAACGTGGCCAGTAGCAGGATTAATGGTCTGTTTTTCAATGATATATTGATAACTGATCCGTTGGAACTGAAAACGGAGATAAGATTATGGTTTCAAAAACAGTTTTCGGAACCAATTCGCAGAAGACCTATTTTTAGTAGAGACGGTATTCCGTGTATTTCGGCTCTAAGCTCCTCGACGCTGTGTGATGTGTTTTCGGAGTCGGAAGTATGGAATGCTCTTAAAGGCTGTGATGGGGGGAAAGCTCCGGGCCCTGACGGGTTTACTCTGAAATTCTTTAAAGTTTTTTGGAAGGATCTAAAACACCTCTTGATGGGGATTTTGAGTGAATTTCACAGCACTGGGGATATTAGCAAAGGATGTAACTCTTCGTTCGTGGCACTGATCCCCAAGTCTAAAGACCCGCAATTGATCTCTAACTTCAGGCCTATCTCTCTCGTGGGGTCGATTTACAAAATTATTACAAAAGTCTTGGCGAATCGTTTGAAGCTGGTTATTAAGGAGGTTATCTCTCCTTCTCAAGCGGCTTTCATCGGTGGTAGCAACATACTTGATTGTCCGCTTATTATCAGTGAAACGGTTGCATGGGCGAAAAAAAATAAAGAGAAGTTGCTTATTTTTAAAGTCGATTTCGAGAAGGCTTACGACTCGATAAATTAGAAATTCCTTCTTCGCATGTTGGAATATATGGCCTTTCCTGAAAAGTGGATCTGTTGGATTAGTGGCTGCCTGAAGTCGGGATGGGGCTCTGTTCTAGTGAATGGCTCTCCTACTGCTGAATTTAAATACAAAAGGGGGCTAAGACAGGGTGACCCTATGTCGCCCTTTCTTTTTATAATAGCAATGGAAATCATTAATATTTTTATGAAAAGGGCTATGGCTGCGGAGTTGTTCCTTGGCTTCCAACTCCCGAATAACGGTCCTGTAATATCTCACCTTTGCTACGCGGACGACGTTCTTTTTGTTGGGAAGTGGACGGATAAAAACGTGGCGACGCTTAGCCGTATTCTGAGATGGCTGTATTTGGTGACGGGCCTTAAAGTCAATTATCATAAGAGTATGCTGTACGGCTTCGGAGTCAATGAGAACGAAAAGATGCGGTTAGCAAGTACGCTGAATTGCGAGGTTGGTACGACGCCTTTCACATATCTTGGGATTCCAATCGGAGTCAACATGAAAAGAGCAATTTTTTGGGCTCCGGTAGTGGAAAAATTCAAGGCGAAACTTTCAAAGTGGAAGGCCAGGCACCTTTCATTCTCCGGTAGAGTTACTTTGGCAAAATCTGTGCTAGGCAGTCTCCCTTCGTACTACTTATCTCTGTTTGTGGCCCCCAAATGCATTCTTAGCAAGCTTGAGAGCATCCGCAGAGATTTTGTTTGGGGATTTTCGGATTCTTATAAAAAACTCAGATGGGTTAAGTGGGATGGTTTGCTGAAATCTAGAAAGAGAGGCGGGCTGGGTATTGGGAGTTTATCAGATTTTAATAACGCGATGATAACCAAGTGGTGGTGGAGATTCAAGTCAGATCCGGATCAGTTATGGGCCAAGGTAATTTTGTCTATTCACAGCTCCGATTCGAATAATCTGTTAATCCCTTTGAAAAGATCAGTTCCGGGCATATGGAGAGATATCGGCAAAATTGATTCGGTTTTGCTTAAAATGGGTATTGTTTTGGATAATAATCTGATTGAAGTCGGGGGCATTTGGAAGTGGCGGACTTCGTCGGATCAGTCGTTCTCGGTTAAACAGGTTAGACAGGACTTTGAAGACGCGAAGTGGGTCAATATGCCAAATGATCCGGAGTTTGTGTGGAACAGCTGGGCTTTGCCGAAAGGAAATCATCTTCTATGGAGGGCCCTTATCGGTAGAATAGCCTCTAGAGAGGGGTTGGCTCGCAGGGGCATTCCGATTGCTAATGTTGGATGTCCCCGTTGCGGTCTCGATGTGGAAAGCCCAGACCATATATTCCTTAACTGCTTGTGGTCTAGATCTATCTGGTGGAACATATTGGCTTGGGTTCGGATCAGTTTTCCAGATCTGTCCGTCTTTTGTGGAGTTTGTGAAGAGAATTAAAGAAAGTCCGGGTAGCATTATTTGGAAGCGTCTGGTTCATACCATCATCATTGCTACGACTTGGAGAATTTGGAGTGCGAGAAACGAGATGGTTTTCGAAGATAAGTTCATCCCTATTATGAAGTCGGTTGAATTTATCAAAGAGGACTCGTTCCTTTGGATTAGCAATAGAGCTAAGATAAAGAAGCCGGTATGGGATAATTGGGTTCGTTTTGATGTTTTAGACCTGTTGTAAGTCGGTTTCTTTTGTGTTTGTCTTGTTCTTGTTTTGTTTCGTTTTGTATTGTTTCCGAGTTTCTTGCTGGCTCTTTATATAAAGTGATTAGCCGTTCAAAAAAAAAGAGAACAATACTGGAAACTTTCAAACATTTCTTAGGTCACAATGTTCATTAAGACCGCACATGTTTCAAAACAAATACAAGGTTTTTTATAGGACGAAACAAACAGTCATTGTTCATCACAACCTTGTATGCAACTTTCAAACCCTATATATCATCATAGAGATGATTAAAAACATAAATAAATCTTAATTTGCATTCTCACTACAAGCCATCATCTGGTTATCACACAATGCTTGCAGGGCAGGTCTTGTACCAGTAGCAGCAGCCTCCTCCTGATCAATACAACGAGAATAACATTTATACACCATAAATCAAACAATAATTACATAAATATAAAAACTAATATATATAATCCATCTGCCTTACCTTATTAGAATCCAGGCTTTTCAATGTTAATGCTTTCAATTGCTTCTTTAGCTGCCTAATACTTAAATCATTCAAGCTCGCTTTCTTTCTAATTTTTCCTTCATCCACCTTGTTCTCTTTGTCATCTGAAACAACGTTGAACGTGTTCTTGGATGGGTTTTGGGTCGGGCCAGAGTCCGCATCAGTGTTTTCCGTAAAGAACTCGGGCTTCTTATCTTCAACTTCCTCAGACATTTCAACTTCATCAGACATTTCAACTTCCTCAGTCATTTTCTTAAAGGGTGTAGCTTTCTTGAATGGTGTCGGGTGGCCCGTAACTTCACTTAAGATTAATGGGGTTTGAGTTGGGCCAGAGTCCTCAGTCACATTGTTTTCAGTGAAGAACACCGGTTTAAGATCTTCAACTTCCTCGGTGATGGAATGGTCATCAATGGTGGAAATTGCATCAACTGTAGGATGAATGTTAGAATATACATACATATATACAATATACTCACACACACAAACAAGATATCATGATGTGCATACCAATATTTTTAGACATTTCTTCCGGCTCCTTTGTGGTTAGTTCATCGATCGGGTTCTCAGAGTTATCAATGACCATCTCTGAGTCAACACACAGAGTGTCTTCATGTTCCATATCAGCATCATCCCCTGCAGAAACTGTATCATTAGTTTGATATCGACATATTGGTTCAGTAAACTAACTTGCCTCTGTGTGGTAAAGTTCTTACCGGATTCAAGAAGGCATTCAGAATGTTCTTGTTGAACCACAACAGAATTGTGTTGCTTCATTGCACTCATTAAATCGTCTCCAGAATCGACTTTCTGCACTAAATTCTCATCCTCGCATAGACTTGGGATGTCATCCGAGTCTGGTTTCAGGTCACATACTTGATCAGTTTTCAAATCATCTTCTAGATCCTCCTTTAGATTGTTAAGTTCTTCAGATGGGCTTGAGATGCCATCCGATTCTGGTTTCACATCAGACACATCATCGATTTTCATCTCTGAGATGTTCAAATTGTGTTCTAGATCCACATCTTCAGACGAAACTGAGTTTTCATCTGCTACCTTCTTTAGACTGTTAACTTCACCAGAATCTTCAACTTCTTCTACACTCTCGTGTGTAACTTCTTCTTCTTCTTCTTCGATAACCTCCACATCGAGTTTCTCAAACGCGTTACAAGCGTCTTCCACTTCTGCAGTTGAGTTACCTGCATATTGTTGGTTCAGTTAAATTATTGTCGGTTTTTATAAATAACATATACTCAACATGTGTGAGTAATCAAGAAAAACAAACCTTGATCCAAGAGAGAATCAATCTTAACAGACTTTTCAACTCCCTTCTTCCCTCTTGGAGCTGCTGACTTCTTTTCAGTAACCCTAGTTGATCGTCTGGTGCTATACATATTCTCTTCTTTCGGCTCATTTTCACACTCATTCAGTTGGTTGCTTACATTCCGGCGAGTCGTAGTTACTGGAGCCTTCCTAGAGGTTCTGGAAGCGGCCGGAGTTTTCAACAGGTCATTCTTAGATTCTTCAACTTCTTTGGGCAATTGCTTACTTCCCCTGCGAGTTGTCCTGGTGACAGTGGTCTCGGTCTCTGTTGGTTTGGCCTTTTGGCGAGTAGATGTTCTGCATCGAGTTTGAGGAGCCTTCGGTGAAGGAACCTCAACCGTTTCAGCTGATTCAACCGTCTCGGACTGTGAGGCATTCAAATACTCCTCAATACCAACAACCTATGGATAACAAACAAACAACCAACCATGTTACTAAACAATTAGATATGACTGTTTATATTAACATCTATCAGATTTTTATTTATTACAACAACATCAGATAAAATCAGTTATAGCATTTAGACAATACTAAATAAATCTCAAAAACGTATTAATCATTTATAAAAGAGCAGTTTCAGATTGTTGGATGTTAAAAAAACCCTAAATATCAGGAAGATATTAATTTAAACAAAAGATATTAAATGTTGTCTTAAAACAGATCTCAGATTATTACAGCAAAAGCATGATAAAATCATCCTCACAAACTAACATCAATCAGGTGAAACAAAACAAAAAATAATCACATAAATTAAAGAATATGTTTATGAAGTGTTAGTGATTATTTTTGAGATAAAATCAGCTACGATAAATAAGACAAACAAATATTTTTTTCAGAACAAATGAGATTAAAAGAAAAAGAAAACAACTTACGACATCGAGAGATTGGAGAGCATCGGCCATGGCGACATTGGTGAGGTTAGCAGGGATCTTGTTGAGCTTGCAGAGAGATTGAAGCTCTTTCCTGGTAAGGCTATGGAAATCCATGAGATCTGAAAATTAGGGTTTCTAAAGTGAGTCGGCGTATGAGGGAAGGGCGATGAGGGTATTGAAAATGTTTGGACATATTTATACGCAAACCCTGCCGGAATCCGACCGTTGGAGCAGCGTTGGTTTGAATTTTGAATTTTCTTTCATTATTTTTTTTAATTATTAAATAATTTTTAATTTAATGTTGAAGATGGGTTATCTGAATTGGGCTGGAAGCCCATCGGGTGCGTCTTTTGATTTGCACATGGATGGTTTCCAATAACACCCTAAATCTTATATGTATGTCTAAGCCGCTATGGAATATTTATTTAATAATCATTAAAGTTGATTCAATGAAAAGTTACAGGGCTCATTCAATGTTTCTGGAGGTCCTAAGCAAACTACAAAGGTGAGGCCCCTTCGAATTGGTATAAAAGAAAATATCGAAAGTCTCAATTGCAAACACAATATCAAAATTTAAAGATTTAAGGTATCAATTAGGATTTTAGGGCAAATAGTGATTTCTCCCCCGATAATTTCTCCTAATATCACCTCAAATTTTATATAGATATTATTATAAAAAATAGTCGTTAACTATCGCGACAGCAATAATTTCTCCTAATTTCACCTCAAATTTCTCTCTATTCAGCAACATCATTGAGCGGAATTAGCATATGTATGTTACAGTTAGCTAGAATGATGATGTCGCCCTAAATTAATTACGAATTACATATTGTTTAGAGTTGGAATTAGGCCTCTTTTATTTTAAATTTGGTTTTTCAATTGAGCATTGCAATAAATATAGTTTTTGTGTTATTTATTTGGGCCTAATATAGTAATACACACATATTATATAAAGATTTTTAAAAAAATTTGAGGCCCTAGGTCGTTGTCTAGATTTGAAAGCCTCTAGGTCCGACCCTGAAATGTTCCAACGAATTAAGTCGATCAGTTCGGCCGTGTTAGGAGTATTATGGTTCAGTTTGCAGTGTGGAACCGGACAAATAAACCAAGCAGGTCAAGACAGTGACAGATCCATGATTTTTTTCCAGGGGATTCATTGTTTTAGATGCTCCGGTGTCATAGGACCGAATATAAACAATTTCTTGTCGTTGTTTTTACTATAACCCTAACTAGCAAGAGGACTTGCGCTCAACAGTGGGGAAAGACCGACTTTTAACAAAATAAAAATAAAAAAATGGATAGAAATAAGCATGTCTCAATGTAAACTTTATACAAGAAAAAATAAAACCTAACACGCACGTTGCGTAGCGTTAAACCGCTGAAAAACTAAAGTTTCCGATCATAAAAAAACTGTAAAAAAAGAATTTCTATAGATAAAAAACAACTTTGTACAATTAATACAAACATCATTGCATGAATATATGGATTTTATTTGAACGTCCAAATTCTTGATCAAATTAGTTGTGGGGCCTTACAAAAAAAGCAAGAGAACCTCGAACCCAAGACCTAAAACACAACACACCTATCACTGTTGTCACACCCCAACCGATAGCGAAAATATCGGAGTGAGACGAACGAGATTGCTCAAAGACTTCATAACACTATTATGACAATATTTAATTCAAAAGTTGATTTCATTCATAACAAAATGGTCAAGTTACAAGAAAAAAAATCAAAGTACAACAATAGAAATTCAAAGTACAACAATGTTTAACAAAAATAAGATAACAAAATCTAGTATTTCAATATGTGTTTCTAAGTTGTCCGTACTAGATTTCATCAAGATCATCATCATCAACCTGCAACATGTTTAAAAGTATACTCTACGTTAGATGCATGAACATGAGTTTCCAAAAGCGCACAAACCTGGAGATGGTGCTCCACCATCAGTTGTCGAACCTCTTTCTGTTTAAAGGGGTGGTTCAAGACCCTTATATTCCATGCTGCTATACTACCCATTAAGACTATCTTGACCGAGTGTGCTTGCACCCTTAGATTTTTTTCCTTCTACTTTCCAATCCATAAACTTAGGGATTTCTGATAGCAGGTCAACTACATCAACATCATCCGCTATAACCTCAGCTCTAGAAGTCGTTCCTCCTTTCCTGCTAACCGCCGATTGTGCCTCAGGTTTACCAGAAGGATTTTGTGCTAAAGTGTCCACTCCCTCATCTTGTAGCACATCAAATGGGTTAGAAGTCTTAACCTGGGAGGTTGTTGCATAATCACCATTCAATTTATTTCTGTTTATCGGACGATAAACCATTTTTGGTTTTTGATTCTTTAACTGAATCCCTTGCTGACTTCCTTTTTTGCTCTTACCTTTAGCTTCCTTAAAACCATCAGCCATACAGTTTGGGATGACATTCGGCTGCACGATGCTGAAGTTCAATGGGGGAATGTGGAGGGCTGGCAATTGTGTACCTGTTAAGACACGATTAGACCTGTTTGACTGAAAAATACACCCTTTGACTTTTTTAATTTTTAAAATAATTAAAATTACAATGTTAGGATCTATCATTTATTCATCTTTGTACATAAAACATAAAACTGTTTTATAAACATGAGGTAGAAAGTAGTTAAACGAGTCGTAATCATGTTTGAAACTTATGTTGTGCGCATCGTCAGAAACCTGTTAAACCTGTTAAGACACGATTTGCCAGCCTTAAATGTGGTGTGGTTTCCGCAGGCTATACCAAAACACTCGTTCATTATGTGGTTGATTGTCAATAGGAAATTGAAGACTCAGGACATCATGAGTAGCTGGCACTCTTCGGGTAATGCAAATTATAATCTGATGTGTTGCTCGTTGTGTACTTCTGGTCCAGACTCCCATGGTCATTTGTTCTTTGAGTGTGAGTATACGGATCAGGTGTGGAATGGGGTTAAGGATTTAGCTGGTATGGCTTCGGTCCAGAACATTTGGAACGATATCATGGAATTCTTAGTGGGGATAGCGAACTCAACATCGGCCAGACATATTATTGCTAAGTTGGTGGTTAGTGCTTCAGCATATTTCGTGTGGAATGAAAGAAATAGAAGACTCTTCTCGAACAAGAAAAGGACCAAAGAGCAGCTGGTGGAGGTGATTCTTGGTACCGTCCGAATGAAGCTCCACACGATGCGGTTCAAGATGTCTTATCATATGGCGCAAGTGTTACAGCAATGGATGCTCCCTCGGGGATTGATGATGGCGGATGACGATTGTGGCTGATTACTGTTTGATTTTCTAATGCGCTTTTGCCTTGTGTGTTGGCTAGTTTTGTTATGGGTGTACTGGTTGTCGTTTGTTGTTACTTTTTAGTGTTAACTCCTGTTTGGCATGTCTTTCAGGAGAACTGAGGAGTGTGTTTTGCTTCTCACTTGAGTTTTTTGTTTGATATAAAATTAACCGGGGTAACCCTTTACCCAAAAAAAACACACAAGGCATTGGACAGTACACAAGTTTAATACATAGTATAAGTAATAAAGATTTAAACAAATCCATGTGGCAAACTTAGTCATCAAGTTTAACGTATAAACTGGCATGTGATTATTCAAGTCAACCCAAAGATTACCGCAAATGTTTAAAAACTTAACATGACCTCAAGAATACGGGCGGTGCATTACTCCTGTAGTGATATACATGTTAAGGGTAGGCTAGTAGGAAGTTAATGACAAGTTTATCACACAAAGAATAAATCCAGAATAACGAATCAAGTATAACATATGTATGCATGTATTGGATTGTCTTGTGCATTTTAATAAAGTCGATGTGTAACTGTGTAGGTTTAATAGTAAACATATTGCACCCAAAGTGTAAAATAGAAAAAAAGGGTGATGTGTGTTAGGTGTGATAGGTTTTTATGTATATTTTAAGCCCTTTTTAACACTTTAGTCAAGTTTTAAATTTATAAAACACGATATTCTACTAACACTAAACACACATATGGGCAAGTGCACCCATCGTGAGCGTAGTATAGTGTTGGTGAGATACTGAGGTCGTCCAATGACACAAGAGCTTTTAGTACCGGTTTATCCTCAACGTCTAATCAAATAAAAAAATTTAGAAAAAAGGTTTTAAACATGAAAATAAAAACTAAAAATCCTGAAAATAAAAAAATAAAACAGATAGACAAGATGAATCACTTAGATCCGACTCGCTTGAAGGTGACGTTACCCTCAACCCAGTAGTTTGAGTCAGCAAGGATACAATCCTAAAGGGTCGGAATATTGAAAGATAATTAATTAAGTTATTAATGCCTAATGTGGTAGGCCCCTCTTTTGAAGGTGACGTTACCATCGGCTAAGTGGTTTGAGTCAGCAGGGATACAATCCCAAGTAGCCAGGTTAATCTATAATACTATATAAAGCATTTCATATGTACAAAAGGGTAATTTCTCATCATTTTTTAAGATGGCATATGAAAGGGCAAGTTAAAATGCCTATTTTTAACCATTTTGTTCCACTTTTACCCCTACTCCCTTCAGTCTCAACATCTCAATAAATGCATATGCCTACAGCCTACATCTCGACTCCTCTCCTACATTAAAAAAAACTCTACGACTACCATAATTGAAAGCAATGAATGCCATCAATGTAAATTTCCTTTTGAAACCTACAATTGAACCACCATATTTACCCTTTGTCTTTTCACCTTCATCATCGACTGACTAAAGCCTCCATAACCCTATTATCCTATTAAACCCTGCAAATGAATCATCCGGCCTTCACTTCGTCCTCTCAAATCCCGCTTGCTTATCCACTCCACCCTCGGTTAAGAAGTCCACAAGAGACGCAGATGATTGTTTGAATAAAGCATCTGTCAAGTTGTTATTGAAGATGTTCAATCTGATTTGGTTTTTAATATCATCTATCTACCTGTTCAGAATATACAATGTGCGTGGAGGTTGTTGGGATTGAACCCTATCAGAGGAACAGATAATTAAAGCCAAAACTGGATCAGAGCAGTGGATCCAGAATAAGCAGACGTTTACAGATTAATTCATGCAAATCTCTCCCCTTGAAAGTCGCGTTGTATCTGCTGACCTCCTATCTACTGATCTTACCAAGTGCTGATCCACAACTGCTGCCTTGCATCTACTGCCGAATGTTAAAGACTGATGGAAGACCAAAGCTCTGCTGACTCAATCTACTGCCTTGAGTCAAGTACTGCTGATCCGGACAAGCACTGCTGGGTTCACAGCAGTGGAAGGATGCAGCAGCTGTTTATGTGTCTGTTATGTATTAGATTGTAATAGCAGTAGTTACTACATCAGTGTTTGTATAGATCAGAGGTTAGAGTTTGTTAGGAGGTTAGATGTCACTTTCATGGTGACGTCAGCTAAGATGCTCAGTGGTTTGCAAGTGCCTATAAATAGTTCAGTACTTTGTACTGTTCTATTAGCTATTTCACCACATCGTCTTCTTTGCACGAACAAACTACTGAGCTCTGGCTGAGGGGGAGTTTGCATTCTTACATCAATCATTGTAATCGTTGTTGAAATAAATTCAATCTTTCGATTCATTGTGTAAAGATGTTTGATAAAAGTATTACTCTCGTTTGATTGTATGCAAAGTTTGCTTTCATCTTATTTCCGCTGCACAACTCTTTCATTTCCATCTTAATTACAAACGAAAATACAATCAAAAAGAAACTCAGATCTAACAATTGGTATCAGAGCCTGGACAGTCAAATTTGATTTAACAATCATTTTGACGTAAATAGTTCGGCTCATTACAGTTGATACTGATCGTTTGTTCGTCCGTTGAAAAACAGAGCAAGGATTAATCACCATTAAAGTTGATTTCTCAGTGTCTGTAAAACAACAAGAATGACGTCACAATCTCAGGATGATAAAAACAACATCGGCTCACTTTTTAAACCACCTATGCTAAAAAGAAATGAGTACAACATCTGGCAGAGGAGGATGGGTCACATCCTCGCTCAACAAAGCACAGGTTGTTGGAGGTCTGTCACCTTTGGTCCTCATGTTCCTTCAGTGCCAAGCGCTGAAGATGCTAAAAAGTTCGTTCCAAAACCAGTTGAAAATTACACCGAAACCGATTTTCAAAAGATCGAACTAGATGCTAAAGCGTTTAGCATCATAGCATCAGCGCTGCCCAATGAAATATATGCTGGACTGTTACACTGTAACAGTGCCAAAGAATTGTGGGACGCACTTAAGGAACAGTTTGGAGGTACTGAAGAAGTCATAGAAAACAATAGGGAAATCCTGAACCAACAGTATGAAACATTTTGTCATGTTAGAGGTGAATCACTGACTCAACAATTTGAGCGGTTTAGTTGTCTCATCAGTGAACTGAGGCTTGTTAATACTACCTTTACAAACTCGACTCAAAACAGCAGGTTCCTCAGGTCACTGCCCGAAAAATGGGACACTATAGCCTTTGTCACCAGAAATTCACCTGAATTCAAGGATCTGACCTTGACCCAACTCCACGGTCGACTCCTGACCTACGAAAGGGAGTTGAACCAGAAAAGGAAGTTACAAGAGTCAGGAAAAGTCGTTGATGATTATACATTCGGTAACACTGCTCTTCTGGGTCAAGAAGAATCTGGGAGCAGTGGTAAGGATCAGGGTTATGATCACTTCATTGACATAACTGTTGGTGCAAATTTTAACAACCCTGATCCTCACTCTGCAAGTTATGCATTCACTGCTAACGAAAACCAGATGTCAGACAATTTAAGTTTTGAACTAAATGATTTACAACATTTTGACCCCACTGATTTAGAGGAAATGGACATCCTGCATCAACTGGCTTTGCTAAGTGTTAGAACTAGCAAGTTCTACAAAAGAACAGGGCGAAAATTCCCAGGGTTGCATAGGAATCTAAGGGTTGGGTTGGATAAATCGAAAATCAAGTGCTACAAGTGTAATAGGTTGGGACATTTCGCTAGGGAATGTAGGAGTCAAACTACTGGTCCCATAATTACTCATCCTAGCTCAAATCCTAGACCTCAAAACCAAAACACTGTGCACTATGCCCAATATGCCCCAGCAGCTCAAGTGAACACTGCTCACTATGCTGCTGCCCCTGTGCCAGTACATTATGTCCAAACTACTGTTCCACAAATCCAATATGTTCAAACCCCTGTTCCACAGGTACAAGTGCAACCTGTTGCACCTCGAACCACTGCTCCAGCAGCAGCACAACCAGATCAACAAAGTTTTTTCACTCAAGGGTTTGTTGACTGGAGCAGTATGCCTGAAGACCTTAATGATGAAAATTTTGCACTCTATGCTTTTAATGAACCCTCACATGATGAGTTTTTTTGATGGCATTAGAGTCAATACAGGAGGGGATTGAAGCTGAGGAGGAACAGCAGTGCTTTGAAACAGTGGAAGAGGTGACTGAAGCAGTGGTTACTGCTGTGGCTGGTGAAATACTGTTGGGAGAAAGTTCAGGTACCCTGATTGAACCAATGACAGATCCATGGTCCATAGAGGACAAAGAAGAAGAGAAAGAAGAAAAGGTTGATGAAAAGAAGGTAAAAGCTGATGATGATGAAGATCATCAATGTGATTGTGCAATGATGGCAGCTGCCAAGGTATCTCCTCAAGTTCTTGAAAAACTGTGTTCTGACAATTGCATAATTGCTTTTGCAAACATTAAAGAGGTGAATGAAAACCTTCGGGATAAAATCTTGTCTGATGAGGTCAAATTTGAAAGCTCTTTAAAAGAACTTAAAAACAAATTGACTGAAAAAGAAAAAGAAATCAGCTGTCTAAAAGAAGAGCAAAGCATCACCAAAACCCAACTTCAAACTATGGTAGAAAAATACCAAAGTTGCAAAAAGGAGTTGGAGTCCGCCCAGATTACTTGTGAAAGATGGGTGGAATCCTGCAAAGGATATGAGGTTATGCTTGAAAAACAGAGAAAAAGCAATGTAAAGTTTGGGGTTGGGTATAGAAAACATGATGATGAAAACACTGCTTTTGAAAACTCTGTTCAAACCACTGATGTAACCACTGAGTTCATCCCCAAAAACAAGAATGGCCAAGAAGTGAAAATCACTGACAAACTTGGTAACAAAATCACACTTGACAGACCAATGGAATCCTCTACTTTTGTGGAGCTTGAAGAATACCAGTTTAAACCAAAATGGTCTGATGAGTGTGACATTCTTGAAAATTTCAAGCCAATGGACTTTACATCAATTAATGGTGTCAAGGCTCCAAAAGCTAAAGTTATACCTCTCAAGGACATCCCAGCAGTGGTTAAGACTTCTGCTGCAAAGGAGTCTGAAAAGAGAAAGAAGAAAGAAAAAATTGATAACTTGTTTTGCGAATTTTGTGAAAAAAGGAATCATCTAACAAAAGATTGTTTCCACTTGAAAGCTTATGATTTAAACAAAACAAGTGTCATTGTTTCAGCAGAAAGCTGCATTGTTTGTGGTAAGACAAACCACAAAACTCAAGCATGTGTGTACCTCAAAAACTTTGATGTGAAAAAGAATGAGTACATGGCTAAAACATCCTTGAGTCCATCATCATCCTCATCATCTGTCAAGTTCACCAAGAAACAACCACTGTTTGTGCCAGTTCAAACAGCTGTTACAAAACAGCTGAACCAAACATCTGTCAAAAGAGATGTTCAGGTTACTGATGCACCCCCTGCCAATCAGTTCAGAAAAGGCAGAGAAAAACAGTCTTACCAAAGGATTCCACACGTTTATGAGGCCTACAAAAGGCCCTCTAAACCCAAAGTGAACAGGCATCCTTTTGGTTATCAGCAGATGATTGGTCAGGACCCACAACAGTGGTTAGAGAAACACTGTCCTAAAACAGTTCAAACCCCTGACCTAACCACTGTCCATCATTCTGCATCCAACCCAGACACTGTTGAGACCCCATCCAAAGCCCTGCTGGCTTTGGAGACCTTAATGAACTAATCCTTTTACTTCATGTGCAGGGAGCTTCTGCATGCTTTGATAGTCTTTGGTATGTAGATAGTGGAGGCTCCAGGCACATGACAGGATGTAAAGCCCTCCTCAAAGACTTTAAAATCCATGGTGGGGGTGATATATCCTTTGGGAATAATAGTAAAGGGAAGGTTCTGGGGTCTGGTACTGTGCAATCTGGAAATGTAAAATTTGAAAATGTCAATCTAATAGACAATCTAAAATTCAACCTTCTGAGTGTGTCCCAAATGAGTGATAAGGGATTTGGGTCATTCTTCACAAAAGACTGTTGTAGGATTGTTGGACCAGAAATGGTCAAAAAGATTGAAGCAATAATCAAAACTGGTCAAACTAAACTTGTTGCTCAAAGAAGTGGCAATGTTTATGTTGTTGACATGTCAAAAGAGTGTCCCAGAGCTGATGCCTGTCTGTTCTCAGCTGCCTCTAACAAAGAGACAGAACTTTGGCACAGAAGGCTGGGGCACACAAATCTTAAGACAATCACAGAAATTTCAAAAAATGGTTTGGTGAGAGGCCTACCACAAAAATTGTTTTCATGTCCTGAACATTGCATTTCCTGTTTAAAAGGAAAACAACATAAAAGTTCTTATAAGTCCATTGAAGAGTCCAAAACAATCCAGTGTTTGCAAATGCTACACATGGATTTGTTTGGCCCAGTTCAAGTCATGAGCCTTAAAAAGAAAAGATATTGTTTGGTTATTGTTGATGACTTTTCTAGGTTCACATGGACTTTCTTTTTGCACTCAAAAGATGAAACTGCAGGCATTTTGCAAGACTTTGTAATACAGGTTGAAAAGCAATTTGACCTTCCAGTGAAAAGCTTCAGGAGTGACAATGGCACAGAATTCAAAAATAGGGAGTTGGATGCCTTCTGTGTGAAGAAAGGGATTGTAAGGCAGTACAGCATCCCAAGAACACCAGAGCAGAATGGGGTAGTGGAAAGGAAGAACAGAACTCTGATTGAGGCTGCCAGAACCATGCTTACAGATTCAGGTTTGCCATTAACTTTCTGGGCAGAGGCAGTAAACACTGCTTGCTATGTTCAGAACAGAGTTTTAATAAACCCCAGGCACAAAAAGACTGCCTATGAAATTCTGTATAAAATTAAACCACTGATCTCATATTTCAAAGTGTTTGGCTGCCCATGTTTTATTTTGAACTTAAAAGATTCCATTTCAAAATTTGCAGCCAAAATTGATTGTGGTTATCATCTGGGATACTCAACCACTGCCAAGGCCTACAAAGTGTTCAATACACGGACCAAGGCAGTGGAGGAGACTTTGAATGTTAAGTTCAATGAACTTTCATCAATGAAAATCCCAGCAAACCCTGCAGATCTGTTTGATCTTGAAAAATTCACTTTTGAAAATACTGCTGTCAAGACTAACAGTGCAGGTCCATCAGAGGATACAACACCAGACTATGGGTATGAAATCATCATCCCTCAAAGGTCTGCTACAAAGGGAAAAGCACTAGCTGTTCAAAACAGTTGTCAAAGCTCTACCACTGCTACCTCAACAGTTGTTGACCAAAGTAGCCCATCAACCATTGCTTCCACATCCTCAAACACTGCTGACAAAAGTCCTCAAACAGTGGATAAAAGTCAGCAGTTGTCCACTTCATTACCTCCTATACCACCACCTTTTGAAACCACTGCTGGATCATCAAAGTCCCCAGCAGTGGTTAGCTCAGATGATACACATTTGCAGCCTTCACCAACCAATGCCATCATACCATACCAAGGAGATTTAATCTTCTTGAGATCTCATCCACCTGATCAAATCATTGGCAACATAAATGAAGGGGTGCTCACAAGAAGCCAAACCCAAAACATTTGTCTTTTTGCTGGTTTTCTATCACTCCATCAGCCAGTCAAGTACCAAGAGGCACTGAAAGACAACAGCTGGGTAGAAGCCATGCAAGAGGAGCTCCAACAGTTTAAAAGACAACAAGTATGGGAGCTTGTACCACTGCCAGAAGAGGTTACTCCCATTGGCACAAAGTGGGTCTTCAAAAACAAAACTGATGAAAGGGGTATTGTTGTCAAGAATAAAGCCAGGCTTGTGGTTCAAGGTTACAGACAGGAAGAGGGGATTGATTATGATGAAACATTTGCCCCTGTTGCAAGATTGGAAGCCATTAGACTGTTCCTGGCCTTTGCTGTCAACCACAATATGAAGGTGTTTCAAATGGATATCAAAAGTGCTTTCCTCTATGGTACAATACAAGAAGAGGTGTATGTTTGTCAACCTCCAGGTTTTGAGGATCCATTTTATCCAGATCATGTCTACAGGCTAAACAAAGCCTTGTAAGGCTTGAAACAAGCACCAAGGGCCTGGTATGAAACTCTTTCCAACTTCCTACTCTCAAATGGTTTCAAAAGAGGTACCATTGATAAAACACTGTTTTTAAAATGGAGAGGGAAGGATTTAATGATTGTCCAGATTTATGGGATGACATTATTTTTGGAAGCACATGTAACTCAATGTGTGAAGAGTTTAGAGAACTCATGACAGCTGAGTTTGAAATGAGTGCTATGGGTGAGCTGCAATGCTTTCTTGGTCTCCAAGTACAACAATTGCAAAATGGAACTTTCATTCATCAAAGCAAATATGCTAAAGAACTTTTAACCAAATTTGATATGAATGATTGTAAACCATGCAGCACACCCATAGCAACAAATAAGCTGGTCATGTCTGATGAAAAAGATGAGCTGATTGACCAATGTTGGTGCATGTTTGTGACAACAGCTTAGATTTGGTCTTTGGATATCTTGTAATTAGATAAACGATAAACAGTTAGCGGGTTTAGCTTTGTATTAGTGAGTTGTAATGTTTGGGCTAACCAAACCCATACTTATGGGGATGTGGGAAACGAATTGGGCCTGTCCAATTCGCAGTCCATGAGGTTTAGCCTTGGCCCAAGTAGCAAACCTTGTGTTATATAAACAAGGTTAGGCTTTAGGGTTTAGGTTAATCAGCTAATCAGCCAGAACATTGTTTGAGTGTAGTTTCGTGAGAGTTGAGAGACTTGGACGAAATTGTTGTTGGTTAGGGTTTTAATTGATTGTAAACTGCAAGTTGGATAATCAATAGAAAACCCAGTTTGAAAGTGATTGCTGTTCTTCTACTTGTTTCTGTGATATTCTGATCAAGAGGATTCCGCACTCTTGATTGGAAAGACAATTCTGTGAAAGATCCATACGAATAGGGGACCTACAATTGGTATCAGAGCGTTAGGCTCTTGAAGGCTCGGTTCAGAATTGTTCTTGGCAGAAACAGGGTTTTTAAAAATTATCGAAATTTTTGAAAAATTAGGGTTTTTAAAATTTTCGAATTTTTCTGTTGGTTTGATAAAATTTTCGGATTTTTGGCTGTTTTGATCTTCTGGTTTGTTTGTTTGGTGTTTTGCAGGATTTCTGGAAAGTTTTGGTTGATTCTGGAAGAGTTTTTGGCTTAATTTCTTGAAGATTCGAAAGCTGTTCTTCGTGTTCTTCATTAAGTTCATAAGAATTTCGTAAAAAGCTTGCTGATTTGCTGTTTTGATTTTGCAGATTTGTGTTGGAGAATCTTCAGAATTTCGGAAAGTTTAAGTTTCCAATTTTCAGAACCAGCGAATTTGGGAGACCAGCGAAATTAAGTGAGACCAGCATATTTATCGGCGACGTTAAATCCAAAGGCGACTTTGGTAACCGTGTGATTGTCCATAGCGAAATCATCACGGTTTCAGCGACTTCACTAGTCGTCGTAATAGCGAAAATACACAGTGAATTTGACAAGCGAAATTGATCAGCGAACTTGATTTTAAGCGACATAGACCAGCGAAATTAACAGCATAATAGTCCAGCGAAATTAACTGCATTCCCAGCGAAATTAAGCAGCATACTTGACCAGCGAATTTGACTGATTTACCAGCGAAATTATCAGCAAATTTAAAAACCAGCGAATTTAAAAGGGTGGAGTTTTCGTTGGGAAGCGTCGAGAAAATTTGACTGTTTTGCAACTAGAAAGTGATCCGTAGCTCGTTAGACAGAACCGTTTGGACCGAATACGGTTTTTGACATTATATATCATTGGATTTGTCTTTTCGAGACGATTCTAAAGGTGTAAGTTAGTAACCACTGCTTTCGGAGATATTTTGTACGGTTTTACCAGTCTGTTTGCGTTAAAATGTCGAACATGACAAAATTGAATGCACCTAAGATGATGAAGGTGGAGAATTATCTTACATGGAAGGACAACTTCAAATCCTTCATTGAATCTCAGGATGCACGTATGTGGATATGTATTGAAGATGGGTACATAAACCCTACACATGACTATGAGGGCAGACAACGTAGAACAGACTATGTGAACATGAAAGAGGATGATAAAAGGAAGTATGACGCTGAAAAGAGAGCATTGGCTGCAATTAAAATGTCCTTACCTGATAGCATCAAGCATATCTTCAACAAGTACACTAATTCAAAGGATATGTGGGATGCATTACAAAAGCGATATCAGGGAAATGAGAGTGCCACTCAGGCATTCATGGCAGAGATAGTGTCGGTTGATGAGGCTGAAACTAGTGTGAGTGATGCTGAATCAGAAGTGAAGAATGCTGAAGCAAAAGTGGATGCTGAAGTAGAGAAAGAGAGTGAAGTTGAACAGGTTGTTGCTGATGAAAACTCAGAAGTTCATGAGAAAGAGGTACAATCTAATTCAGTATGTTTGAGATGTCGTGAACTACAGGGTGAGGTTGCCAGGTTGACAACACAAAACCAAAGTCTGGTAAGTGAGATGTCTAACATAAAAGAAGCAAACTTTTTTGTTAAAAGAAATGAATCGTCATACTTGAAGAAAATAAAAGGTTGTGAAGCTGAAATTGAAGCTTTAACTTGCAAACTAAATGAAAAACTTCAAGTCATAGACTTAGCTCATGACATGATGGCTGAGAAAACAAAAGAGATTTCTGATAAATGCAAAGAGTTGTCAGATGCACAACTCAAAATTGTTGAACTTGAAAAGAAATTAGGTCAATTCAGAGATTCTACTTTTGTTATGAAACATATGATGGGTGGCTTGAAGAAAAGTAATGACAAAACCAGTGTGGGATTTCATGGCTTTAATGAAGTTCCACCTCCTCTTAGTCATGACTATTCATTCCTGCCTAGTGAAAATGAGCTAGCAGACTTTATGGCATCTACACCAAGTAGTTTCGCATCCACATCAAGTCAAGGTGATGGATCTGAGAGTGATGAGGCTAAGGAAAACAATAACAGGGAACCTTTGAAAAGGAAAAATTCACCGCCTAAGAATAAACATCAAGCTTTTGTCAAAAAGATTAATTTTGTTCAAGGTAGTGATATGAAAAACGAAACTGCTGTTATTGAAAATGAATCAAATGTAGAGTTTGCTAAAAACAAGAACATAGAAAAATCTGAAATCAAGCAAACTGAACAAGGTTCATCTAAAGGATCATCACCATCTGATAAGGGATCTACCTCAGAGACTCCAGCTAAGAAGTCTTCGAGAAAGAGATCGTGCTTCAAATGTCACGTCAAGGGACATGTAGCAAGCTGCTGTCCTAACAAAAAGAGTGAAGCACAACTTAGTGAAAAACAGAGAGGGAAATTACCGGTGAAGGAAGGTGATAGTGAGGAGAAAGGCTCAAATTCTCCAAAGAAATCTGCTCCTAAGCAACCAAAGAATGTTGCTGTTGGTGTAGATAAGGCTGAAAAAGGAACTCCACAAGTTCCTCGTTTTCAAAGAAATCAACCTCGATTTCAGCCTAGATCTCCACCAGGCAGATACGAGAGACCTAGAAGCAATTTTAATGGAAATTTAAATAATTTCAGAAGTCAAGGTCAATATCAAAATCGATACCAAAATAATGGTTGTCGAAATTTTTATAACAATGGCTTTAGAAATTATAACAATCAAGCTTCTTGGAATCAAAATTCAAGATATCAAAATCAAAATTTCCAAAGGTCAAATAGTCTACATACATATAGGAACCCTCAGGACCATAGACCTAGTGGAAATCAAAATCAAATTCCATCAACAGGTCTGAGATCCAAGACTCCAGTTAGGAGTAATGGATATTGGATGGATGTTCCAGTGGTTGGTGAATTTGGACGACCCAAGACCATTAAGGCTTGGGTCCCCCAATCTAACTAATTTCTTAGTAGGTGTGTGCAGGAGCTGCTAAGGAGGATTATCAACTCATGTTGATAATGGCTGCTCTAGGTACATGAAGGGGGATGTGAGATTGTTGATATATTTATTTTGAATGATTTAAATTGAAGTTCAAAGTGCTGAGTCGACACAGAAGATAACCTGGCAGATCTTTATACTAAAGCTTTTGACAGGGCTCGCTTTGAATATTTAGTCGAACTCAACGGGATGAGGAATCCTGAATAACTGGTTTTTCATAAGAATTTTTGTAAATAGTTTATTGCTTTTCTTAAAAATCAAAAATAAAAAAAATTTGAAAAATCAAAAACATAAAAAAAAATAGAAAAACAAAAATGAGTTATCACTGTGTGAAAAAGAAGAAATGATAGTACATTGGCAAGTTAGACTGTCACACTGAAACTGATATTAAAATGCTTAAGTGTGATAGCAGCTTCATTATATGATGTACCAGTAGGCAAAAAGCATGAAATAATCAACTTACCAATGTGATATAAACTTAAATGAACTGTGTATGAGTGGGGAACACATCAGTGGTGTATGGTTTAATGACCTTAAATCTTGCGTTGATAGATTGCCAAAATCTGAAGTTTTGGGTCTTTATACTGTTATTTCATCTGGGGATATCTTGACTGTCTTTCTGTTTAGAACTAAACTTGTACATGACCCCAGGAAAGAAAGTCACTTGGAATTAGCACATTTCTATTTGAATGTCTGTATGTTGTTCCGATACACACAATTTTGATCTGATTCTGAAATCTTCTCTGAAAAAAGTCGTGTACCTCCTCTGCTGCATCCAGATATATGCTGACCTGGAGGTGCTAGGCAACGACAGCTTTTGCTGCATCCAGATACATGCTGACCTAGCTGTACGTTGTCGCGCTATAGATCTAATACACCCGAAAGAGGCCCTCTAGTGCCCAAATGAAACCCAATAAACCTATATCAAACTGAGAAAAACTCATTTGATCTGTATATTATACCATCTCTCCTAAAGATCTATTCTGTTCTCTTCTCAACCTATTCCCAGTTAAGATTTCAGAAATCTGGATTGGACTTGTGAAATATGTGGTAGGGAAGATACTTGCATGATAAAGTGTGTTGTTTATATTTCCAGGATTTGATTAGTATTTATTTGGCTGTTCATTGTTAAGCAATTAAAACATGATAAAACAGATTATATGCAGACCAAGACATTGTCAGGATATCTTTAAGGATGACATCAGTATACTCACCTACTACGATGAATCTTTGTGCATACCTTGATCGTGGGGGTATATCCTGAAGTGGGACACACTAGTATATCAGAAATAAAATTCCCTTAACGTATCATATGGTAATGGTACTTGAAATGTTCATGCATTTTGTTTAAGTGGACAAACATACTGGTAATCGTCTTGGACTGTTTTTCATGAAAAATTAAATAAAGAATTATCTAATAGTGTGAAACAGTTTGATTTTGTTGATATGATCTTCTTACCAGTGATTCTCACAAAAATAGAGTGTTTATTGCTTTTGTTATTTACTTGCTTTCAGAAAAATATAAAAAATCCAAAAATAGTGTCTTTTTCTGTTTAAAATTCTTAACGTACGGAAAACTGTTATTCTTGGAGGAATTGTTACTGATAGGGGGAGACGGTGTTGGAAAGTGAGTTCACAATTTTAAATCATGCGGGTTATAGGGTGTGTGATTAATAGTTTTGCGTGTTGGTGATAAATTGGAAAATGCTTAATCTATAATACAGTTTAACTATCTCTTGAATAATAATAATTTGTTTAACTTATGTTGAAAAATTCTTATGGTTTCGCGAGATGTTTGTTTTATAGTAAATAGATTGAAGCAGTGTGTTGCTGAGAAGTTGTTGTGTTGCTGAGTTGCTGTGAAGATGAGAGTTTGATTGGATGCATGGTAGAACCTCCTTTCTATATTGCAGACAAAATTGAAGAGTTTGAAGATTGCTATACATATGCTGAACTGGAGTTTACTCAAACGCTAACGTTTTTGAAGATTTGGTGATTGGATGCATCAGCTTAGGGGGAGTCTGTTGCTGACAGAAGCTATTGAAGCTGAAGCTATCCAAAGACCAAAGACAGTGCAAGACTACATGAAGATTGCAAGATGACTGAAGACAAAGTTATTTTATGAAGCTATTGTCAAGGGGGAGTTTGTTGGTGCATGTTTGTGACAACAACTTAGATTTGGTCTTTGGATATCTTGTAATTAGATAAACGATAAACAGTTAGCGGGTTTAGCTTTGTATTAGTGAGTTGTAATGTTTGGGCTAACCAAACCCATACTTATGGGGATGTGGGAAACGAATTGGGCCTGTCCAATTCGCAGTCCATGAGGTTTAGCCTTGGCCCAAGTAGCAAACCTTGTGTTATATAAACAAGGTTAGGCTTTAGGGTTTAGGTTAATCAGCTAATCAGCCAGAACATTGTTTGAGTGTAGTTTCGTGAGAGTTGAGAGACTTGGACGAAATTGTTGTTGGTTAGGGTTTTAATTGATTGTAAACTGCAAGTTGGATAATCAATAGAAAACCCAGTTTGAAAGTGATTGCTGTTCTTCTACTTGTTTCTGTGATATTCTGATCAAGAGGATTCCGCACTCTTGATTGGAAAGACAATTCTGTGAAAGATCCATACGAATAGGGGACCTACAACCAAACACTTTATAGAAGCATGATTGGGTCTTTATTGTACCCAACTGCATCTAGACCAGACATCATGTTTGCAACATGTGTCTGTGCAAGAAGTCAATCAGCTCCCAGAAAATCAAATCTCATTGCTGTAAAAAGGATCTTCAGATACATAAAAGGTGCTCCCACACTTGGTATCTGGTATCCAGCTAATGGGAACATCAAGCTTTCAGGTTTCTCAGACAGTGACTTTGCTGGATGTCACACCACAAGGAAGTCCACATCAGGAGGGTGCCAGTTTCTAGGTGATTGCTTAGTTTCATGGCAAAGCAAAAAGCAAGCAGCTGTTTCAACATCCACTGCTGAAGCTGAATACATTGCTGCTGCAAGCTGTACAGCCCAACTCCTGTGGCTTCAAAATCAGTTGCTGGATTTTGGTATCACTGCCTTAAAGACACCACTCATGTTGGACAGTCAGGCAGCAGAAAATATCATCAAAAATCCAGTTTCCCATTCAACCACCAAACACATCGACATCAGACATCACTTTGTGAGGGATTGCTATGAAAAAGGTTTGATTTCTCTGCATCATGTCCCAACTAAAGACCAGCTGGCAGATGTGCTCACAAAAGCACTTGATACAGCCACTTTTGAAAGCTTGGTCTCTAGGATTGGGATGTTGAACATGGAATAACAAGCAACATCTTGTTTTTCTATAAATAAAAGCAACAAAATGTTTCAGAAAATCAAAACTCCATCCTTAAAAATAGCTAAAAATGAAAATTTTTCATTAAAATCCTTAAAAGTCTGCCATTAACCACTGATTGTTCAAAAGTCTGCTATACTTCAAAAGTCTGTCCACTGCTAAAAGTCAACCCCTGCTCTCTCATTATCTTGATAAACTCTGTTGTTCAAAAGCAGTGTCTTATCCACTAATATGCTATCCACTGATAGTAAAAATCATCCACTGCTTTCATACCACTGCCTTCATCAGTCATTTTCACAAAAGTACTGTCCTTCACTTTCATCAGGGGTTGTCACGTGGACAGTACATATTGGTCAGACCTTTTGTAACGGCTGCCACCTCAGCATTCACTTTCTTCCCTATAAAATCCCCCCTCACCACCAAAACAGGGTTTTACTGTCGAATTGAATTCTTAAAAATTCTCTTCTCAAAACAGTTTTTCATCTCATCTTCCATAAATTTCTTCGATCAATCATCCTCAAAATGACTAAATCAAAGAAATCTGCAAAACCCTCATCCAAATCTTCATCGAAAACTGCCTCTCAAAAGGCAATCTCCACTGAAATTCCACACAAACCATCTCACAATCTTCTTGGTCTTCTTACAAAACCAAGTTCCACAAAGGAGTTCGATTCCATCATTGATATCATCACCGCCTCAAAGTACAAAACTTTGTTGACAGCGGATGCACCAATTTACTTGGCAACCCAAATGGAGTTTTGGAAGAATGCAATCCTTGAAACACAAGGAGAAGCTGTAATAGCCATTAACTCTACTTTACAGGGAAAAGAAGTCAAGATTACACCACAAACAATTTCAGAGGTCTTTCAACTCGACGATCAAGAAGGTAAAATTACTTTCCCTAAAAACGAGTTAAAAAATGATTTTCTGGAAAGGGGGTACAATGCAGAGGTCAAAAAGGACACCTTAGAAAAAGGTTACTTTCCTCCTGCAACAAGATTTTTATTTCACACCCTCTTAAAATGTGTTTCAAACAAAACCACTTCTTTCAATGAGATACCATTAAAAATTCAGAAACTGGGATTTGCAATTCTTCAAGATGAAAATTTTAACTACTCCCAGGAAATTTTTAATGATTTGGTTAAAAATGTTGAAACAAAAGCATTCCTACTTTTTCCAAGATTTTTAAGTTACTATTTTGAAATGAAACTTGGAAAGAAGGATGCTGCTGCAATAAAACAAGGTGATTTCATTCAAACAAATTGCTTAACTGCTGAAACTTTTACAAGGATGTCCACACCTTGCAAAACACAAGCAGAGGTGCCTGAGCAGATTTTAGCAGTTACAACTGCTCCTCAGGTATCTGCTGCTAAGTCCACTGCTCAAGGTGATCAAAGCAGCAACACAACTGTTTTGAAACCCACACCTACAATCACCAAAAAGCCAACAAAAAGAAAAACACAAACCCCCCCCCCCCAAACCCATCAAAAAGGCATCTCTGGAGGATGAGATACCAGAGCTCCTGCCAGTGACAACAAAAAAGTCACAAGAAACCACTGCTGCTACTTCCTCACAGCAGTTGGTACAAATATCTCAACCCATAACCAAAACTCCTCCTGATTCTTCACAAAAAGAACAGGTTGTACAAATAGGGTCTCCACATCATGATGCTCTGGAAACACTCGTTTCTATCATCCACAGTCCAATGCCCGGGACACATCCTATTTCTACACCACTCATCACATCCAAAATTCCTTCACCAATAAAACCACTGTTGGATGCATTTGATTTGAACCAGGCATTATCCAGTCCTTCTCAATCACCTATTAATGAGAATATACCTCAACAACTGACTGGGTCTGATGTATCAATCTTTGCTAACCCACCAACACAACCTGAGGAGGTTACACCCCTTGAGTTACAAGTAACTCTTGGTGGTAATCCAAGTGAAGCAGCCACTACAACTGTTACACCCACTGGGTTACATTTGGACAGTGGTTACATTCATAAGACTTCCTTGGAGGCAATTCCTTTTATAGCACCTCTGCCAACCACCAGTGGATTTATTTATCCTACTGGCAACATCAAACGGTTGTCAAGTGTTGAAGGAAGAAGACCCCAGTACCAAGAAAAAGGGGCATCAGTGGTTAATGTTTGGAGTATATTCCCTACATCTACCACTGATAAAACCACTGCTAGTGGGAAATCAGATGATCCCATTAACTTGGGTGATGGTTTAAAGTACCAGAAATTGATGGATCGTATTGCAAAGCTTGATAACTCTGTTGCAGAACTCAAAGATATGCTACAACAGGTGTTACAAGTTCAGAAGGTACAATCATCTGCTGTTCCACCTCAAGCACTTGCTCCACAAAGGGCACCTGCTACAAATGAGCTCTGGAATCTATTTCAATCTTTTCTCCAACAACAAGCTCAATTAGCATATCAGCAACATGAAAAACATGTACAACAGCTGAGAAATACAATGGAGTCAAGATTCAAGAACACTCAGGCTGACTTAAAGGCTCTCAAAACTCAGATCTTGCACACCACTGGCACTGCTCCTCCAAAAGTACGCTTCATTTATGACCTCCCAGAAGATAATGCCAAAAAGGGGGAGAAAATTAAGGAGTGGAAAAAGAAGGGTATAGAAGATGGTCTTTATCTTGAACCAGAGAATTCAAACATGACCAAAAAGATCCCTAAGCCAGATGGCAGCAAGAATATTGATGTGACAACAAATGCACTAGCAGAAGCAGTTGCAAGTGTGAAAAGAGATAGAGAGGCCAAAAGGAAAGCCAGGGTGGACAGAATGGATCATCCAGAACAGGGTACTTCTGGGTCAAGGGATCATGAAAATCATGTTGAGGAAAAGAAGAGGCCTACTAGAAAAGTAAGGCAACCCAAATCCATTCCTATCAGACGTTCAAAGTCTGCTCAAAAACCACCATACAAAACAGCTGATGCAGCAGGAGTTACAAAAACTACTGCTTGTCAAACAGTTGTTCCATCAACACACACCACTTCAACACACACAACATCCACTGCTTTACCATCATCACCACCAAAAACAACACCTGCTGACATACAGCAGAAGACAGCAGATGTTATAACATCTGTTGTAATGACAACAGTGGTTGAAACACCAGTTGTTTCAACAGCTGTTAGTCAATCACAATCCACTGCCACAACATCTACCACCACTGTTCCATCCAAAACATCATCAGTCTCTCCTAAACCAAAAAGGAGAAGGCTAATTTTAAAAGATGATGACACATCACCACCACAAACATCTTCAAAATCTTTAGTTCTTGTCACAATACCAAAACCTGTTCCTCTCTCTTCAGTTCCAATGTACAAGCCCTTACCTCCTGCAGGTGTTCAATTTCCTCTTGAACTAGCAGCTGTTAGAGATGAAATAAAATCCTTCTACTATGAGGATGACCCTGCCAAAAGGAGTTTGCCATCAATAAAGGGATATCCTTGGCCTAAAAATGTTGATGAATACTTGGAAATCAAAGCCAAGCAAGCAAAGGATATCTCAAAAAGAAACACACAAGGGAAGTCTGACAAAGAAATTTCAAGAAATTATCAATATCTGCTCACACAAGTCAGATCCCTAGAGCAATTTGCAAAAAATGTTAGTCAACAAATTTCTGAAAGAGCAGTTGAATCTCTAAAGAAAGACTACATTGAAAGCATCATGGCTCACAAAAAGTACAAAGGAGAGAGATATATGTACAAAGAGTGGACTGTTCCTGAGCTTGAAGATGAAGCTGCAAGAATTCAAGACATGATAAAAAGGAAGGTCACTCACACTTCTCCTAACTGGGCAAAGTTTAGAAAGAATGTACCTGACAAACAGGAAGAGCTGAAGAGAATGAAAGAGGAACTGGTAGCAGCTGATTATGGTAACAAAAGACAAGTTGCTAGATGGAAAGAAGATGTGGTCAGGGCTACTTACAAAAGGTTGGAACAATTAAGAAAGAAAGATCCCACAGTTCCTCAAAAGCCTGACTATCCTGAAGCAGCGGTTTCAAAAAGACCATCAAAGCTGCAAATCAGGAGATCCACAGCTCCACTTGGTGCTGCTATCTACAAAAGAAGGCCACACAAACAGCTGATTGCTGAAACCATCAAAGAGTTAATGGAAGGTGAAGACCTTGGAAAAGAGGGTATAAAGAAAATGATCATGGAAACTCTTGGTTTGGATCACACTGCAAGTACTGCTCAGCCAGTCATGAATAGGCCAGCCTCTCCAAATACTTCTGCAAATAAGCATCTCCCAAGAAACCCACCAGGCTCAAAAATACAAAAGTGGGAAACTGACAAACAGACCTGCGTATTGACTTTGCTCAGGTCTGGTGGAGGAGTGGAGAAAATATCAAGGGAACAAGCTCTTGGCCTGAGTCTTGAAGATTTGCAGGATCTCATTGATCTTCCACTCAGCAGGGATGATGAAGATACAGATGCCCTAGACTTTGAATTACAATTTAAAGGTCAGATAAGGGAACTGTTGATGAGGCAATAAAGAATTCCACAAATAATGAAGAGTTTTGGCATTATCTGTTCCAGGGGGAGATTGTTGGGATTGAACCCTATCAGAGGAACAGATAATTAAAGCCAAAACTGGATCAGAGCAGTGGATCCAGAATAAGCAGACGTTTACAGATTAGTTCATGCAAATCTCTCCCCTTGAAAGTCGCGTTGTATCTGCTGACCTCCTATCTACTGATCTTACCAAGTGCTGATCCACAACTGCTGCCTTGCATCTACTGCCGAATGTTAAAGACTGATGGAAGACCAAAGCTCTGCTGACTCAATCTACTGCCTTGAGTCAAGTACTGCTGATCCGGACAAGCACTGTTGGGTTCACAGCAGTGGAAGGATGTAGCAGCTGTTTATGTGTCTGTTATGTATTAGATTGTAATAGCAGTAGTTACTACATCAGTGTTTGTATAGATCAGAGGTTAGAGTTTGTTAGGAGGTTAGATGTCACTTTCATGGTGACGTCAGCTAAGATGCTCAGTGGTTTGCAAGTGCCTATAAATAGTTCAGTACTTTGTACTGTTCTATTAGCTCTTTCACCACATCGTCTTCTTTGCACGAACAAACTACTAAGCTCTGGCTGAGGGGGAGTTTGCATTCTTACATCAATCATTGTAATCGTTGTTGAAATAAATTCAATCTTTCGATTCATTGTGTAAAGATGTTTGATAAAAGTATTACTCTCGTTTGATTGTATGCAAAGTTTGCTTTCATCTTATTTCCGCTGCACAACTCTTTCATTTCCATCTTAATTACAAACGAAAATACAATCAAAAAGAAACTCAGATCCAACAGAGGTAATGGTTTGTGACTCTGTTCAATCAAACCTATATGAAGTGATTGTTGTACTTCTTCATCCGTTTACATTTTGGGGTTCTTAGCCTTTGAAATCATCTTCCATGTTCTTCGTTATCACCAAACTCCTCCCTAAGATGGCACCCAGGTACATCTTCTCTCTTTATAATCCTCTTAAATCATTGTGTTATTAATTTTGAAATAACCATTCGTTTTAATTAGTTCTTTTTTCTACATTTAAAAAGGTTTTACTGCTACCTAGCAACCTGAAAGTTGTAGACCTAGGGTTTTGAATACCCAATTTCAAGAAAAAGAAGATTTATAGAAGAAATGGGGAGTGTTGATCTTTGTGTCAGTTGAGTACAGAGCAGGAGATCGACATTGTTTTGAGTACTCCGGCCGAAAATCTTCAAAGGAGTATAAGATCCCATACCGTTTTTGTATTTTGTTCTTTGTTAGTGTAGCGTGCCAGCGTGGGTTTATGAGTTGTGTGTAGTAATGTAGTAAGGTGTTTGATGAAATGTTTAAGTGAGTTTGTTTGGCATATTATTGTTTTTTATTTTGGTTTTTGGCCAGATCTGTGATTCCAAGTTGAAGTTTTTGGAAATTGGGAAGACCATGCTGGGATTTCAGAATTCTTCATAGTAATTCGTTTGTTGCAACTTTGTTTTCTTAAAGTCTATTTCTGTTTAAGTGTTTCTTGAAGTCGAGCACAAGCCCCAAAGGTTGTGTTTTGTTATTGTTGTTTGCTATGCATGTTTTTTGATACTTCAGAGGGATGCTGCTGATGATCAGATATTGAGGGAGTTGCAAAGTATTTCTCACATGGGGGTTCAAGTGGTTTACATTCTTTGAACACACATAACTTGAATACCAAATTCTTTGCTTTACAGGTTATTATTGATGTCTTTTTTTATAAAATACTTGTATATCTCAAATTGCAGGTTATTTTCAGAAAAAAAAAAAAAAAAAAAAAAGCTTTAGCCAACTTTTATATCAATATGTTTATCAATTTATGTATGTTCTAATTGATTTATTGTAATATGTAAACTAATTGGAAGATAGGGCCTTCTAGCTAATTCAATTACTGGATTAGCATAATAAAGAACATGCAAAACTAACATTACCCCATTAACCGTCTTATGACAAAAAGTTGGAAGATTGTCCGGATCAGTCTTTCGTCTGCTCGAAACAATAATTTTGGTATTTAGACGGTAATCTTATTTGATCGCAAATATATTTTAATTTATTGGTCTGTTTTATTATCTTATATAAGTTTAATTGTAGTACATGAAGTTTATTTGATTAATGATATATAGTCAACTTGAATGAGATGTATACAATTGATGACATTTAGTCAAGTTGAATGAATTGTGACCGTCTTTTACGTGTTTATTCCTTTTCTTTCTTTCATATGTTATTGCCTTTTTTAATTTGGTTAAATGTTAATGACTTCGTCTTCATGACAGGTGGGTTAGCTATGTGTTGGATTCTTGGTCAAAGTCAAGTAATCTTAGTCAACTATAACATCAGGTAATTCGTTTCGAAAACATGTTTATGAAGAAGAATAAAATATGTTCATAAAATTTAAATAAAGCTCAATATTCTTGTTTTTACTGAAGTATGTAGAAGTTATACAAGGTACAACCCTAGCTGGAGTGCATTGGGAATTAGGAGTGCACTAGGACTCCACTATCATACATGGTACAATGTAACTCTCAAAACACATTGGGACTCCACTATTACATATCTATACTCTTAAATTCTTAATAGTAGTATATAGTAACCAAGAAAATCAATAAATTTCATAACTTATTCATTGTTAAAAATACTCTGTACTCACGTCATATTTTTTCTGCTTTCATTTTGTTGGATATTACGGTTCATGTTCTTATAGGAGATGAGGAATGGTGGTCGAACCATGTAGATTAGATAATTGAGATGTATAAGGCTTATAACGAAAATTGATCTTAATGTTCACTTGTGTTGGAGGTATGGTGTTAATGTATAAATCTAAATTATATACAACATCTGCGTCTTGTTTTTATGATCATATATATTTGTTAGATTGTGTTTTAAGGCATAATTTGTACAATTACAATTAATTGCAGTATTACAATTATATTTTTTTGATTAATCGTAATGTGCATTAAAAATACACTTGTGAGTGACTTTTGACCCGTTTGACTTATTTTCTTTTTGGCCAAACCTTATAATTTACTCATTTGATGAAATTGCCAACTAAAATCATTGTTAACGTTGCCTACCATTCTTCGGATATTTGTTAATCTTGTTTTGTTAACATTGCCTACCATTCTTCTCAGTCTCTTTCTCATATAATGGATGCCTCGACGGAGGACCTCGCACGTTGCCCTGGCATTGGAGAGCATAAAGTATCTATTTATTCTCAACTCTTTATTATGTTTTCTTATTTTTTTAATCATTTCCTAAAACCACACATTGATTTTGTTGTCCAATAAGTCATTGGAAAAAGATGGGCGGGTTGGTAATGGGTCAAATGAATTTTTTTTAATAAAAAGTCGACGTCTTAAGTATGATTACAAGATTTATTATATTGTCAGGTAACAATCAAATCTTTTGATCGGTTCACTTTTTACTAATTGTTGACCAGGTAAAGCGTTTGTACGACACATTCCATGAACCATTCAAACGCATTATTCCTAAACACCCTTCAACAGCTGAAACATCTGCACAACAATTCACTCCAAGTGAAGTAAAAGAAGACGAGAAGGAAACATCGCATTCAAGTAAGCGCAATAATAGGGAATCGGATCTAACCGTTAAATCCGCTCTTTAAGTACAAATTAGATGGTCTTTTATTCATTTGTTACCAGATGCGCTTGCTTAATTGCTATACATTTAACTATTCACCACTTTGTTTTATTTAGGAGCAAAATCATATATGCGGAATTGTTTCTCTGATGACGTGTGTTATGATTGTTTATTGCTATTGTTAGACGGATTCTTATGGCAACCTAAGTACTAGGAGCAAAAAAAGAATGAGAAACCTTATGCGCCAGCAGCCACAGAAAGAAAGAAGCCTCACTTTGGCATAAGGCCCAGTGCCTTCTTTATATTGTGTTGATTGTGCTTTTTTACGGAGGACATGGGTACATGTTTAATTAAAGGGTTATTAGATTTTATCACCCCCAACTATTGGCTATTGGTCGCTATCACCCCCAAATACCACTTTGACGTCCGTCACCCCCAACTTAACACTTAATGTGTTATGTCACCAAGTCGTTAACTGATCACTAACTTTTGATCCTGTTAGGAAGGTTTTAGGGATCTTAGGAAGGTTTAAGGGATCTTAGGACACCTAAAAAGTATAATAACATGATCAAAAGTTAATGATCAGTTAACGACTTGGTGACAGAACACACTAAATGTTAAGTTGGGAGTGACAGGCGTCAAAGTGATAGTTGGGGGTGGCAGCGGCCAATAGCCAACACTTAGAGGTGATCAAATCTAATAACCCATAATTAAACTACTAAATAAACCTTAAGTTAGCTTCAACATGTCATTCACGTATGTGGACTGTACTTCATGAACTGTATCTATGTTTTAGATCATATGTCCCAAAAATAATACGCCTTGTTTTCCAAACATTTTGTTGTGCTAGAATGAATATAGAACGTAGCATGCTATTATTTATCCATCCCGTGTATCCATTAAAAAGCTTATCATTTAAGGTTTTGAGCTTTTTTCCAGGCCTCCTATTGTCGACCCCGCTGCAACGCGCGGGTTTCCCCCGCCATCCAATACCAGTGGGTATTGAAGGAGGTCCTAGTAAGCTTGACCCAGGTCCTTGCAGGATCTATACACTGAACAAGGCAAGAACCTTACCAAGCCATTCCCTTAACCCCCGACCAGGTAGCCAACATATCTCTATATAGACCGTAGAGATATGAATGGTGAAAATCTTTTATTTTATATAGACAGTAAAATAATGCCAAGACACCACGGATAAATGATAAGGAAGTTTCACCTTCAACATAAGAAACTAGTTATTAAAGTCATTAATACAAAACCAAATAAAAAGTGTGAAAAGATTAAAAAGCAAAAGTATTACACTAAATGCTTGTCTTCACCAAGTGATGTAAGAGACTTAGGCAAACATGGCCTTTGATTATCAAGAACTCTTACTATCAATCTTGGATCCCGAGACTACTACACATACTCTAAGATGGATGATGGTGGTGGATGTGGGTGTTGTGATGGTGGTGGAGTGTGGGTGAAGTGGTAGAGAGGTGGTTTGTCAAGGGATGCCTTTGAAGTGAACCAAGCACCCCTATTTATAGCCTGCACAGAAGCCCGGACACGGCCCCGTGTCCGCTGGGCACGACCCCGTGTCCATCCTTATTCTCTTTCTTCATTAATTGCAATTTGTCTGCATTAGCTCCACACGCCCCCGTGTCCGCTGGGCACGGCCCCGTGTGTAGAAGCGTATCTGTATTATCAAGATTTGCTTAGATTATGTGAATCTTAGCGTTGACCATGGCCCGTGTTGAGCTGGGCACGCCCCCGTGTCGGGAATAGAAGCTTCTATAGCTTTGTCCTTTCTGCAGACACCTGGCCACGCCCCCGTGTCCGCTGGGCACGGGGCGTTGGTTAGCCTTCTGTTTTCTTGTTTTTTGCTTGGGAAGATGCTGTCGAGGGGTTGGGCATGCCATGTTTGTTCCTATTCCTGTATTTATGTTAGATTTTGCTGCATATTTGTTCCTTTTGTTCATTTACGCTCATTTAGTCCTGAAAATATAAAAGGAAGACAAAAGCACACTTTTTCCAACATTAGTACTAAAAGGGTTTAGTTTTATGCCTTAATAGATGTAATTTATATGTTGCATTTTACACACATCAAATACCTCCACACTTGAATCTTTACTTGTCCTCAAGCAAAACTCTTTATAATGTGGCTTACATGCCCAAATGGAATGGCTAGAAGAGAAGTTTTGGGCTTGTCTTGAGTGTCGGGAATCCAAGATCTTTATTGGTTTTTACTTTTATGCTATTTACAATCCTATTCGTTATGATTTATTTAGAAAGTTTCATAAGAGAAATTACTTATTTGGGCATAACATGCTTCTTTAAAATTCCATTTATATACAAGTTCACATACCTCACGGGAGATCACTCAACACTCGGGCGAAGATGTATTTTTGTGAAACACTCGAGACCGGCATGGAACTTACTTCTACCATATGCTTGCCAAGCAATCAATCCTCCTCCTCCTTTTTAACTATAAACCTTTGTAAATATCAAGAGGACTTGGGGAAGGGTTAGGCTTGGGTTAAAGGTAGGTGGTTTTGGGTTAGTGGTTAGTAAAAAGGGCAAAAAACGTAAAAAGCGTCGGTTGTCGTAAAACTTTTTGTTTTTGTGACTTTTATTCAAACAACGCATTTTCAAACAAAGTTTATACTTCATTTTTTTTATAAGGGATGTCACATGAAAACCAAGCTTTTTACTAAAATAAAGGGTTTAGAAATAAAAGGGTTTTGGTGGGTAAAGGGTGTTTGTTTGTGGGTTTAGAAACGAAAAGGTATAGGCTCAAAGGGGTTAACTAAGGGGGTTTTTGGGTAGGTGATAAAAAAATGAAAAATAATGGTGTTGAAAAGAAAAAGGGTTAGTCCTAATGCCTCCATCATTTACTTACTTGGGTTTAAGTTGGTAAGGACCGGGAATGTATTGTCATGGCAAGTTCTAGAGTCCTAAGAAACCAAGCGGCTATTCACACAAGAAACGAAAAATGAGCATTTAGTTTAAAGATGTATATTTGTATGCTCAATAAAGGCTCAAAACTCACTTTTTGTGGGAATGGGTTTATAATGTGATCAAGTATATATAATCAAATTTTAACTAGATTTGTCATGCTGTTTCATAATTTTCTTATATTGGTTCTTTTTATCACGACCCTATTGGTTGTAAACTTGTAAAAATATAACCTTTTTAGAACTTGTTATTCCCAAATTAAACTAAGACAAGTAAAAAATGAAAAGTTTTTGAAAAAATTTGGGGTGATTAGCGGTTCAAATAGAGTTTTGTGTAAGGCTTGTTATTAGGACTTGCAAAATTCAAGGTTTTGGCATCCCCCCACACTTAAATTACACATTGTCCTCAATGTGTCCCAAAAATAAGTTTTTAGGTTGATTAAATGTGTGAAAAGGTGTTAAAAACAAAATTTTATGTTTATTGGGCGTCTGGACACGGGCCCGTGTTGGTCCAGGCATGGCCCCGTGTTCAGATTGCCAGTATCATAATTAACAGAAGGCTGGGCACGGAGGCGTGTTCAGTGAGCACGGGGCATGTTGGGCTGAGCACAATCCCGTGCTGAACCTGCTATAATGAAGAAAAATTATCGGGAGGCTCTGTTTTTGTGCATGGGGTGTGGGTTCAAGTTTCCCTTAGTAATCTCCACCATTCCGAGTGTGTTTTATCCATTACAACATCATCCAAACACCATTTAATACTTAAAAACCATCATTCATTAAAGAGTGAATTACATTAGATCCTAAAAAACTTAAAAATAAAGCTAGAAATGAAAAACTAAAAGTTTCCTAAGATAGATAGGTCAAGTAATGCAGAAAATCATTCCAAGGAGTTCTACCCTTATTGTAGGAAAATCAAAAACCCGGAAATAGTTTCCCGGTATTTAAAGGCATTGTAGAACTTGTAACCGAGGGATGTCACTTAGATGTCGTTGAGCCATTCCTCTATCTCCCTCGGGAGGAAGAAGGCGGGCTCATTTTCCACAACGTCTTGTGGAGGAGGTGCGTTGGCAACTGGGACCCCATGTAATATGTCTTGAGGGGGTTCCGGGTGCATGACATACCATTCGGCCGGAATGACGACTTCTGGTACTACATTCCACCCCCTTTGTGTAATGATTGGTACCAAAGGAGGAGAAGCGAGAATATTCAACCTTTGGTGTAAAAGGTTGACTTCTCGAAGACATCCTTCTAGTCCCACCGTCAAATGATTTATACGGTCGACCAAGGCTTCCTCTACTGCCATCATTTCATCGATGGCCTCTCTCAAGGCATAAACGTAGTTGACGAGAGAGTCTTCTGCATATGTCCTTCTTCCTCGTCGGTCGTTCCTGGAGTGTGATGAAGATGTTCCGCTATTTCTGCTCGACATTCTAAGAAAACAAACCGAAAGAAATTTCAAATTAATGAAATAGTACCTCGGACACGGCTCCGTGCTCGCTGAGCACGGCCCCGTGTTCACCTCTCTGCAGGTTTTTGAAACAAAGAATCTTGGAGCTTTAAATTATTTTTCTGACTTTTGAAACATTTTTTAGCAGAAATAACTTAAAACAATGTTGTAAAACTTATTTTTGACAAGATTCCTTGAACAAAAACCTAGCAAATATCACAATAAAGCTTGAAAACATGGAGATTTCAAACTTTAATTGAGGTTTTGAGGAGAAAATGAAGAAGAAGGCAATGGACAAAAGTAGAAAATACAAGATGGTTGTTGAGAACCTTCTTTAGAATATACCTAGTATGGTATATGTGAAGATCCCACCAGATCTTTGTCTTTGGAATAGGTCCAAGAGTGCAGGAATCTTGCTGCATTTATAGAAAACGACAGCACGCTGGACACGGCCCCGTGTCGGCTGGACACAACCCCGTGTGCAGATAAAATTCTGACACTTTTTGTCCGTATTCTGACCAAAAGTCAGACTGGAATCTTTTGGTGGACACGGGGGTGTGCTGACCTGGACACGGCCCCGTGGCTAGAAGTTTTTTATGAAGTTTTGTCTAATTTTAAGGAGTATATCCGGATCGGGTGGTTCCTTACTGGACAGAACAACACCAAAGTGCCTGAGATACCATCGAAAAGGGTGATTCCTAAGCTAAATACCGCTGGGCAAGACCAGCCGTTATTTCCCTTATCCGGGCTCTCGTTAAGGAAGGTATATGTCGAATCGCTCAGGTCTATGTATGCATCGGTAGAAACCGATAGGGAGTCCTTCACGGCACAATCGACACAGGGACGACTATCTCTCAAATCCTCGCAAGAGTTAGAGGTGATTTCGGGAGCAACGATGTTGTTATAATCCGAATGCGATCTCGACAATTCTCCTTGGTCGTCGACTTGAGATGGATTAGTTATATCTATCTCAAGTTCTTTTATCCATCGGAGAATTAGTTCTTCCAATTGAAATGATTCTTCAAGAATCATTTCATCTAGAAGGGATGATTGAGAGCATTCGAGAGAGAGATAGGGATTGTTTTTACTTTCGCCCATCTTAAAGCTATAGGAAAATAATGGGTCTAAATAGTGGGGAGTGTAAGTAAAAAATAACATTTTAAATCTTCATGAGTTCCGCCACATAATTGACACCACGTACCATAAGAGGAGCGAAAGTAAAAATGATTAGTATCACTCATGTTTGCGTCAGAAATTACCAAATGTCGGGATCTCACGGTTCTGTTTTCAGTATCTGAAACTTGGGCATGGGGGCGTGTTTAGTGGGCACGGCCCCGTGTTAAGCTACTGTCTGACTTAAAACAGGATTGCCAGTACCAAAGATTGGGCACGGGGCGTGTTCAGCGGGCACAGCCCCGTGCTAAGCTCTGCAGAAGCTGAAAAATTACGAAAAATCCTAAAAAACATAAAAATAAGAAAAACGATTAGGCCATTGATTCCTAACTTTCTTAAAATCCTTGTGTCCCCGACAGCGGCGCCAAAAACTTGATGTGTGTTAGGTGTGATAGGTTTTTATGTATATTTTAAGCCCTTTTTAACACTTTAGTCAAGTTTTAAATTTATAAAACATGATATTCTACTAACACTAAACACACATATGGACAAGTGCACCCATCGTGAGCGTAGTATAGTGTTGGTAAGATACCGAGGTCGTCCAAGGACACAAGAGCTTATAGTACCGGTTTATTCTCAACGTCTAATCAAATCAAAAATTTAGAAAAAAGGTTTTAAACATGAAAATAAAAACTAAAAATGCTGAAAATAAAAAAAAATAAAATAGATAGACAAGATGAATCACTTGGATCCGACTCGCCTTTAGTGTAACCTTTGATGATTTCCGCACTTTTGTACTTTTTAAGAGATTATCTTAGTTATAGTAGTAGGCCCCTCTTTTGAAGGTGACGTTACCCTCAACCCAGTAGTTTGAGGCAGCAAGGATACAATCCTAAAGGGTCGGAATATTGAAAGATAATTAATTAAGTTATTAATGCGTAATGTGGTAGGCTCCTCTTTTGAAGGTGACGTTACCATCGGCTAAGTGGTTTGAGTCAGCAGGGATACAATCCCTAGTAGCCAGGTTAATGTATTAATAATAGTTTACATATGAGGGGATCAACCATTCGCACCCCCGCCATCCAATACCAGTGGGTATTGAAGGAGGTCCTAGTAAGCTTGACCAAGGTCCTTGCAGGATCTATACACTGAACAAGGCAAGAACCTTACCAAACCATTCCCTTAACCCCCGACCAGGTAGCCAATATATCTCTATATAGACCGTAGAGATATGAATGGTGAAAATCTTTTATTTTATATAGACAGTAAAATAATGCCAAGACACCACGGACAAATGATAAGGAAGTTTCACCTTCAACATAAGAAACTAGTTATTAAAGTCATTAATACAAAACCAAATAAAAAGTGCGAAAAGATTAAAAATCAAAAGTATTACACTAAATGCTTGTCTTCACCAAGTGATGTAAGAGAGTTAGGCAAACATGGCCTTTGATTGTCAAGAACTCTTACTATCAATCTTGGATCCCGAGACTACTACACACACTCTAAGATGGATGATGGATGATGGTGGTGGATGTGGGTGTTGTGATGGTGGTGGAGTGTGGGTGAAGTGGTAGAGAGGTGGTTTGTCAAGGGATGCCTTTAAAGTGAACCAAGAACCCCTATTTATAGCCTGCACAGAAGCCCGGACACGGCCCCATGTCCGCTGGGCACGGCCCCGTGTCCATCCTTATTCTCTTTCTTCATTAATTGCAATTTGTCTGCATTATCTCCACACGCCCCCGTTTCCGCTGGGCACGGCCCCGTGTGCAGAAGCGTATCTGTACTATCAAGATTTGCTTGGATTCTGCGAATCTTAGCGTTGACCGTGGCCCGTGTTGAGCTGGGCACGCCCCCGTGTCGGGAATAGAAGCTTCTATTGCTTTGTCCTTTCTGCAGACACCTGGCCACGCCCCCGTGTCCGCTGGGCACGGGCCATGGTCAGCCTTCTGTTTTCTTGTTTTTTGCTTGGGAAGATGCCGTCGAGGGGTCGGGCATGCCACGTTTGTTCCTTTTCTTGTATTTATGTTAGATTTTGCTGCATATTTGTTCCTTTACGCTCCTTTAGTCCTGAAAATACAAAAGGACGACAAAAGCACACTTTTTTCCAACATTAGTACTAAAAAGGGTTAGTTTTATGCCTTAATTGATGTAATTTATATGTTGCATTTTACACACATCAAGGGCGTTCGAGTATACGCACGGTTTTGCAAAGTGTTCCTTTAGAATCCCGTGAAGAGTTTGAGAGTTGGAGGATGGGACACCGAGGTCACCCTACATAGGGTAAACGAAAGTGTGTGAGTAACGGAATTAAGATGAGAGATTCAGATTGGAATTTAAAGTATAAAAAGTATGTATGCATAAAGTATTATCTAGTCTAAGTACTCGTTTTTTGACACTAAGTTGTATGTGATTTCATGGGTCCAGTTTGCCCATTAGAATCATCAACGAGAGACTTAATGTCACACCCCAACCGATGGCGAAAACATCGGGTCGTGGCACTGAGCGAAACAGATTGTCCAGAAGTTTCCATAACAACTATAATTACCAATTATTTAAAGCATCATGTCCCATACCATGACATAAAAAGTAACATAATTATTACAGACAAGATCTAGTCAAATTGTTTTGTTCCGACAACTCAGATTTCAAATACAGACAATTCATTTATTTGTTTCTAGACCTTTCCTAGCCTCGATTTCAAAGCAAGCCAAGCATCTAAACATCTTAAGCACCTGCCACATACGTTAAAGTAAAAGTCAATACACATAGTGTAAAGGTGAGCATACAAGTTTAATAGATATAATAGAGTTCGAAATCGTTTACGCATAACCAGCACATACACAATGTAAAATGAAGCACGTTAGTTATCGACATGAACCTATCGATACCAATGACTGCGGGTTGACTGCCCAAGGCAGTTCGTAATACACACTCACCACTGTGAGTCATGTAACAAATTGTCCTTAACAACCCCTGAGTGAACAGGTGCTGAGTCCAAACTATAGTACTATCGTTGCTAAGGCAGGTAGACAGCATTCCATGTGTAAACATAACAAACAAGCATTCATTAAGTCACGTATAACATGCAGTAATGGTTAGCGTTAAAGTATTGCGTAGTGTGTTCGATGTGATTTAGAATAAGTAACGTATGTAACACCCAAAAGTTCCTAAAGCAAAAAGGGTTCGAGTATACTCATAGTGATGATGGATTGAAGGGAGCGCTAGAGAGCGAGATTAGCCTGATCAGAACGATAGCATAAATGATAAGCGGCGCGTAAAATGAAGTAGAGTGTCAGTGGGTCGAACAGCAATCCGATCGGGTGGCCGGTCGTTCGGGTGACAATCCGTTCGGACGGTCATTCGGTCGGGTGACCATGCGAGTGGATTGTTACCTCGTTTGGGATGGATGTGTTTGTGTATGATGGTTTGTCTTTTGAAGTTTTTATTGTAGCAATTTGAAAACAGAGAAGTATCTCTACCTTTCAGGTCGGTCGATCGAACGGCTATTTGATCGGACAGCAATCTGATTGGCGAGGCTTCTCAGGTTGAGAACAAGTTCACAACAGGACAGTCACTCGATCGGATGGCTATCCGACCGGGTGGCAATCCATTCGGATTGAACATGTTGAAAATTTGCTTAATTGTTGAAGTCGAAACATCACATGGTCGAGTGACAATCCGATCGGATGGCAATCCGATCGGACGGCAATCCGTTCGATGCTCAAACCTCAAATAAAAGTTAAGTGTGGGACCCACGGTGGAATCCGACCGGGTGGCAGTCCGGTCGGGTGGCAGTCCGGTCAGGTGGCAATCCGATCGGACGACAATCCGATCGGACGACAATCCGATCGGATGGCAATTCGTCCCAGATGACCTGGTCATCTACTTCCTTGGTTGTTTTGATAGTTTGAAGTTTTGAAGTGCTGAATGAGGTACATTGATAACATGCTTGAACAACGGAACCCTCGACTCGGCCCAAGTGACTCTACCGAACAGGAATCACCCTAGTCCGACCGGTTCACTGTTCGAGTCGGTAGTTCATGTTCAAACCTGAAGTCAATACCTCTTGGATAGAATTCAGATCTGGAACCGATACGACACCAAGAATGGGTAGAAGATCAGAACTAGCTCCGATTCCATCGGGTTTGAGTGCATTGAGTGTAAAAGAGTTGAAAGAAAGTTAGAAAACCATCTTTGAATCCTTTTCACCATGAATATGTTCTGATCTATGAAAGATCTTTGTCTATTCATGTGGAAATCATTCAGATCTAAGTTGTTCTTGGTGGATTGAAGCCAACACATGAAGTTCTTATGAACTCCATGATGACATCATCCTAGAACACCTCAAATCTAGTGATTTCACGGTTAAAAGTTAAGATTCAAAAGATAGAAATGTGTAGGAGTGCGTGTAGATTAAGAAAGTACAAGATTTAGGTGGAAAACTTACAAGAATCGCGAGAAATCTGAAGAAATAGCGGCTGGAACGAGTGGAGAGGGAGAGAGAGTTGTCAACATCAATGAGGTTGACATAGGGGGGTATTTATAGGGTTTCCATAAATGGAAAGGAGGAAAAGAGGCTGGTCGGTCGAGTGGCAGCCCGTCCGGGTGGCAGCTCGGTCGAGTGGCAATCCGACCGGGTGGCACCTGGGTGGGTGGTAGCTCGGTCGAGTGACACCTCGGTCGGCTGGCCAGTTGGTTCAAGTGCTCGGCGCGATGAGTTTTGCAGTTTCAATTCGAGTGTTGAGCATTGCAATGCGGTTCGAGCGAGCGATGCGATAGATTTTCTTATCAAATTACTTTTAATCCCAACTACTATATCAACATACAAGCATCCTATTTAACGTTCGTTTAGCGTTTGCGATTCGATTGCGATTGAGTTTCGATTGCGTTTTGATTAATCACCACAACAATAACATAAATAAACATGCACAAGTAACACATAAAGAGCACACACACATAAGAACAATATCCAGATGCGTAATTCGAGTTGCGATTGCGATAAGCGATAAAGCGATTAAACATGCGATAAATATCGATAAATAGCGATTAAACCTCGATTATTAACAAATACTCCACATAATACAACTAACGTATAAACATAAAAGACTATCTACAAGTCAAAGAAGTCAAAACAGGAATTGAGCAAGGAGTGATAGATCGCAATTAGCAATCTTGTCTCCCTTTGACTTCAATCTTGACTTGGACTTTGACTTTCGAAACACAGGGTGTTACACTTAAATTCGTAGATAAAGTAGCCTAAGTTTATGATGAATAATCATAACCCGATTATCATCATAAATTCAGCCATGTTCGTGTATATATATATATAGTTATATTATTAATCCTAAGCTAAGTCCATCATGAGTTTCATAGATTGTCATGTAAGTGAAAGTTGGTCTTTTGAAGCACCATCGGTGAATACCAACCACATGTTTATCTGGGCTGACTAGGCGCAACCGTGCTCCTGCGCCGTCTTCGTTCGAAGCACCGTCGGTGAATAACAACCACAGCTCATCCGATGTGTTTTGGGCGGGTGTATCGACTGCCTCGCATTCTTTTATCTTATCTTCTGGAACTCCGGTAATGAAATCTGCTAATACTTGACCTTTGATAGCTAGGCGCGGCCTATACAAGATGTTATGGCCCCCCAGTTCAATTGCCCACTTAGCCAACCGACCCGAGATTTCGGGCTTTTGTAAGATAGTACCAATGTGAAAGTTGGTGAGCACAGTGATAACATGACCGGTGAAATACCTTTGCAGCCTTCTGGAGGCATGTAGCAGCGCGAGAACCAACTTTTCCATGATCGAGTAGCGAGTCTCAGGGTCAGTGAGCATCCTAGTGACATAATAAATTGGAGTTTGAACTCCCTCCCTTTCTACAAGTAATACTGACCTAGTTGCCTTGTCCGAAGCAGACAAGTACAATATGTGGGGCTCTTTTTCGAATGGTGCTATTAAAGTGGGGAGTTTGATCAAGCACTCCTTCATCTGTTGAAACCCTGCCTCCGCTTCCGCCGTCCATTTAAACTCTTGCTTCTTCACACAATTACGCAATGTACTGATGAAAAGAAAAGATTTTGCCGCGTGGTTTGATAGAAAGAGATTAAGTGTGGCCAGACGGCCAGCTAATCTTTGCATCTCCTTGATGGTGCGTGGGGATGGCATCCTTTCAATTGCTTGGAATTTCTTTGGGTTGACTTTAAAACCACCATTGGTAACCACGAAACCCAAAAATTTACCTTTTTCATTCCGAAAGAACATTTGCTCGGGTTGAGCTTCATGTTCACGCCTCGAAGGGAGTTGAACGTTTTCTCAACGTTCTTCAGCATTTGGTCCTCTTCTGGACTCTTGATCATGAGATCTTCAATGTATACCTCAATGTTTTTTCCAATGTCATCCCCAAAAGTTTTATCCATTAACCGTTGGTATGTTGCGCCAACATTCTTAAGCCCGAAGGGCATCTTGGTATAACAGAAAATACCGATGTCAGTGCGGAACGCAGTTTTATCTTCATCTTCTAAGGCCATCTGGACTTGATGATAACCTTTGTAGCAATCTAGAAAACATTTCCACCTGAATGGCGCGAGGGAGTCTCTATTTTCTTGTCGATCTCAGGCAGTGAGTAACAGTTTTTGGGACATGCCTTGTTGAGTTCTCTGTTGTCGACGCACATGCGCCACCCTCCGGTAGACTTCTCGACCATTACCGGATTCGCGATCCAACTCTGGTAGCGCACCTCACGCAATATTCCTGCTTTGAGCAGCTCACAAACTTGTTCATTCATAGCCTTTGTCTTGTCAGTCCCTAGGCTGCGTTTCCTTTGGACTTTCGGCTCAACAGATGGATAGGTGTTTAAACAATGCTCGGTGGTGTCGCGCGAGACGCCCGTCATGTCAGACAGTGTCCAGGGGAATATATCCATATTTTTAACAACAATTGTTTTAGATGTGACCTGATGTTTAGGGAAATTGCGTGGCCGATCGTCACCGTCTGTTCCGGGTACTTGCGATTCAAAACCCATTTCTCCGGTTTAGTTGGTGAGACCCTGCTGGCTTTTACTGGCCGAGCATCCTCTGTTGCCATCACTTCTTTTCTTGAATAAATAACCGCCAACCCCGTTTCAGTTGGGAAGCCAACGACTAAATGGGGAGTGGAGGTTACCATGCTTATTTCTCCTAGGGTTTCTCTTCCGATCAGGACGCCGTGTCTCGATTTCACTAGCATAACCATGAAGTTGACGTTCGTTGTTCTCGAGTGCTTGCCATCAGATAGCGTGATGGGGAAGCTAATTTGACCTAACGGGAAGACTGTTTCGTTGCAGAACCCAGACAATGGGTAGTCGACTGGCTCAAGACACTCTTTATCTTCAGGATCAAACTGATTGAAACATTGTTCATAGATTATATCGGCCGTGCTTCTAGGATCGATGAAAACATAATTTGTTTCATAATGGCCTATGATGCCAGTAATAACGATGGGCGCGTGGCCCCGTGGCCCCCCGCGCACTACTAGGAAGATGACTTGCTGCTCTTGCCAAACTGGCTCAAATGGGCACTTGCCCTTGCTTTTCGTGTTGTGTCTTGATCCATCGACCATGTGAGTTTCCAAACGTCTGACCTTCTTCTGGCCCCCATCATCATTTCTTTGGATTTGGCGCGTCTCCTTGCGCACACTCTTGACTAGATGGCTCAGCTTCCCGCTTTTTAGGGCTTTCTCTATCTCTTGTCTCAAGCTGATACAGTCATCAGTTAGATGGCCAGTATCTTTGTGAAAGTCACAGTAGAGTTTAGGGTCTTGACCCTTCTTGTTTGTCATTGGTTTCGGCGCTTTAAAATCATGATTCTCCGTCATGAGCACCTCCTTAGGTGTCTTGATGAGTGGAGTCCAATGTCTTTCTCTATTCTCATTCTTGACAGCTTTGCAATAACCAATCCGATGAATTGTATCTCGCGCATCCTCCTTAAAGCGAGGTTGTTCTTCATAACCGCTGGACTGGCTTGCCTTCCAGCCAGGGTTCCTGTTTTTGTTGCGCCTGCTGGAATCGCGCGTGTTGCTCCTTGAGTAACATCCTCAGAACAAGTATTCTTGCCACCTACCAGTGATTCTTCAGTTTGCACGACTATCTTTGCTGCTGCCATGAGTTTGTCCCATTCTTTAGGCATGTCGTCTTTACCTGTGATAGTCATGATCAGACTGTCACAACGGATGGCCTTTTTGAAGTGGGCGCGCATTAAATCCTCACTCACGCCTCCAATTTCCAAACATTCCTTGTTAAAATGAGTGATGAAATCTTCCAACCCTTCATTCTCCCTGCACCAGATGTCCATAACCTATTAACCTCTGATGTATCGCGCTGATAACGCCTTTGCTGGCTGAAATGTGATACGAACTGTTCTTGGAAGTCGATCCAAGATTTGATTCTTCCGGAAGGGAGGCTGTCAAACCATGCGTGAGCAGCTTCCGTGAGAGTTTGGACGAAGAGATGGCACCACATTGGCATTGTCCATTGGCCCAAAAAACCAACACTTGTGAAGAGTCGAACGTGATCATCAGGGTCAGTAAGGCCGTTAAACTTTCCCATGGTTTGTGGAAGTTTAGCTTTCTCCAGTGGAGCTAGAGCGATGCTTCGGATAAACTTTGAATGCTCGGCTGTTGCCGCTGGTTTGTAAACGAGACTGAAATCATGCGCCGCTGCTTCATTGTATATGGCGCGCGGCCTTGGCTTGTATGACTCATGATTCCTCTGCAAGCGGCTGAAGACTGAAGAACCTTCTTCTTCTTGCCAAGTGGGATCATCCTCGTCCGTGTTATCCCATTCATCGTTTATATTGCGCAGCCCATGCCGGTTGTGCAACAGACGTCTTTGTTGCGCATTGGACAGATGATCGTAGTAACTGCCTGTCTCCTCATACGTCTCACGCGTGTCATGTACGCTTTGTCTTCTTTGAGGGGGAGGTCTCTCATACTGTCTTTTCACATTCCGCTGAGGAGTTTCCTGGCGCGCCCCCTGTGTTGGCACATGGGTTGCCACCAGAGATGGTTCCGCTTGCAACACTGCTTGTTGTGCGCTTAACGATTAGTAAACGGCCTTCAAAGTAGCTTGCTGCTTACATACCAGGAGGCTAGGGTTTCACCCTCTGGTAAACTTAGCAACGACGATATGTTCGAAGGTGCTGGGTTTGACGGACTAGTAGTGTTACTTGTTGGGGTAGCCGTTTGGGTGACGCGAACACCACTTGCGTGGGGTCCCCCAACGTTTGTTACTTCACATTCGGTTAGCTCGTCAATGGGAAGGGGTTGGACGTGCGGGGTGTCCTCCCCCGTACCCATTTGAGAGTGTGTTCTGAACGCAAAATCTGGTGTTCCCTGGTCAGCCATGGATCGAGAGAACAAAAAAGCTCAGAAAAAGAAGATGAATGTGATTGTAAAAATCAGTGGGCGCCAATGAAGAAACAAGAAACTAATTTTAGGAATTAGTTTGGTTTATGTTTCGACCATAAAGGTTAATCTTCTTAATCCTTCCTGAGCTGGCGTCTTGATCTCCCTGCAAAACACTAAACACCCCGTTAATCTCGTTAAGAGGAGGGGAATAGGGGGGTTCTCTTCTTAACCACTCTCCGGCGTGAGAATAAGTATATGTTTTGAGGGAATAAGTTTGTGATTAAAAGTGAGAGAGCAGAGAACAGAATATAATTAACCTGTACGTGAAGGTCCCTATTTATAGTCGGAGTAGCGTAGAAGGAGATGGGCTGATGGGCTTTGGGCCTGGAGTCGACAACAAGGAATATCATTCTTGTCCCTTCTGTCATGACCGTTAGTGTTTCTAGAAGGTTAATGGAGCTGGCGCACCCTGAGTTGAGCCACGTGTCCGGGTGGTCGTCCTTGTTGTCTCCCTGACATCAACAGGTGAGTGGAGATCATGTGGCAGGTGTCGTCGCCCTCTGATTGGTGCCACATAGGCGTCCTTATGTACCTTCATGTCTCCTGCACGATTGTTAATCATGGAACATGATTGGATACAGCCTGTTGGACGCTAATTAGCCCATTTCTCTGCCACTCGTACCTTTCGTACTTGTCCAGGATAGACCCACGCTTCTGGCCTCGCGCAGCCTCTGGAGAACATCCATATAGCCGGCGCAAGGTCCATAAAGTGAGGATTTCCATCCAGGATGCTAAGTGTGGAATCTGAGCTTTAACCTTGCATGGGCCTCGCGCGTGACCTAGGTTTTACCTATTTAGTCGGCGCAGGGTCTGTAGGTTTGTCAGATTGATGTAGTAGGAGTATGGTCTCGCGCGCGACCTGATTGGTCTGTGCGGCTTTTTGGAACCATATCCATTCAAAGGCTAGACGGGGTTATATTACTTTGATGCTAGAAAGCTACTTGAGTGTTCATACACAAGGTTCACAAGTGGGGTAGTGGAACTAGATTGGAAAGCCCAAGCTCCCATGGTTCACACTTTTACAAGACACAAGTTCAACCATATGGAAGATGGTGAATCATGTATGTTTTCAACACTTGAATATAACATGTATGAACTTAAAGTAATGAGTTTTGAACTCATAACTTGATGGAAATCAATCTCAACACAAACCCACAACTATGGACTAAGTTATGAGCTTGGTGGGTACAAGATTTCACCAAGTTTTAGCAAAGAAATAGAAGATATATGAACATGAACAAAAAAAAAGAATTTAAACCTTACTTTGGACCTCAAACATGGTGAGGTTTCACCTTAGTATGCAATGGCAAATTTGTGAAAACCTTCCTAGAGGTTATCCAAGTAAGATGGAAGAAGAAACAAGAAAGAAATAAGTGAAGAAGTGAGCTAGAACTCACTTAAAGTCTTGAAACTTTCTGCCCAAAAATCAGAATCTTGGAGTGTTTTTGAGAGGATTTGAGAGTGATTATGGTGCTTGGAAAGTGAAAATGAGGGTTAGGGATGGTGTATTTATAGTGAGGAAGTTCGGTTAAGAGTTAAGGATGTTTTAAAGAGAGTTAGGTGGGAGTTGGAGTGCAAAAATGGACCAATCCCGTGGATAAAAAGAGCTGGCTGCGGATTGGCTTCTTAGGAGTGTCGCAGAAGAGAACCAAGAATGCCCCACGTGTCGCTTGTGGTTCCCCAAACAAACTTTTAGTTTTTGACAATTTTAGTCCCTGCAGTTTGGTTCCTAAGGTGTTTAAGGTATTTCTTGAATATTTAGCATGAAATTAGGTAAGAACTAAGTATGGAAGTATAATTCAAGTACGTGAATGTATAAATAAGTATTTGCATGTAAAAAGTGTATTAAAATGCGTATTTACGATAGTTTGTTCGTAAAATAAGTATGTGTTTACAAGAATGACGAACATGTATCAAGTATGTATATGAATTGAAGATATTACAAGTACGAATAATCAAAGTATAATTCACATAAAATGATCAAGTTTTATTACAATCAAAGCCTCAGTTTACAATGATTTGAAATGAAATACGATTACAAGAGAATACAAGTTTCCAAAAATAGAAGTACAAGACAAACTTTCTAATTAAGGAAAGTTACAAAAGCGAGGCGTTACAACTGCTAAGTGCGGACATTGGATTTTTATTAGATGTGGATTTTAAATTTAAAAAAAAACAAATCTAAAAAATGGAAAGAGAAAGTGAAAGGGAGGGGAATTGAACTACAGTCTACATAACTAGAAAAGGAGCGTTGCACCAATTTACCACTTCAGATTTTGTGTTATGAGTTCACCCATAATTTATTTATGGGTTCACTTTATACTTTATATATATGTTTTCTCTAATACTTTGAAACCGAGTAGGTTTCTGGGAACCTGGTCTCTTCAAAGTAGATCCGCTCTTGGGTCAAGATATCAATACTAAAAATGGAAAATTTTTACGATTGTTGTGTCTTTAATAAAAATATATAAAAAATATTTTTTTAATGTATATGACCAATCATCTTTAATGGTATTTTTCTTGAAAAAATGATACATTTATTTTAAACTAGGTAACTAATGTCAAATAGCGAGCATATCTTCTAAGAGAGAGTTTATAGAAAACAAAATTAGTTACACATAGTACATGCAAGATCAACTAGAGCTGCAAATGACAGAACGGTCAGTGAACAGTTCAACAAAAAGTTTGTTTGTGTTCGTTTGTTTAATAAATGAACGAACGCTAACAAAAAATTTTGTTCGTTTAGTTAAATAAACAAACATTAATAAAGGTTGTGTTTGTTTATTTATGTTCATGAACGTTCGATAACATGTTCGTCTATATTCATTTGTGTTCAATAGTTTATTAGAGTTTTTAATTTTTTTTAATTAATTATTTCAAAATCCCCACTAATAAAATATTTAATAATCATTAGTATATTGTATATTATTTATCTTTTAATAATTTAGAATTCACAACCTTTACAAATCGCAACCTTTAGAAATTTCTCATCACCGATGTTGTCTTCTCGTGGACCCCCGTTTGCGTAATGTTTGTGATGAAAGATAATAATTTTATTCGAAATTTAATATATGTTCGTTTGTGTTCATGTGTTTGTGATCATTTATGTTCATGTTCCGATGCCTGGAAGGTCTAGAGGAGTCGTTAGCATTTGGGATCCTGGTGTCTTCAAGGTACACGATTCTATCAAACATTATAATTTTTTATTAACTTTGGGGGTTCTGAAGGGGAGTAATAAAGCATTGAATATTACTATTACATAGGGGAATGTTCAAATGAAAACCACTAGTTATTGTGAAAACTCGAAAACTAATTAAAAAACATACCAAATATATATATATATATATATATATATATATATATATATATATATATATATATTTGCATAACAATTTTCGCCATTTTTTATATATATAAAAAAATTTCAAAAAAAAAAAAGAAATTTTTTGTACTGCACATGTGTAATACTACACATGTGTATGTGTACTATAAAAAAATATTTTTAAAAAAAATTTATATAAAAAAATTGAAAAATAAAATAAAATTTTTTTGGTGTGTTTTTTAGGCTTTTTCTAGTTAGTTTTCGAGTTTTCACAATAAAAGTGGTTTTCATTTGAACCATCCCCCATTACATATTATCACTACTTTTTTGCATTTATTTTTCATAATCCGCTTATTTTTATATATCTTAAAGTTTAAAGTCCATGAATTATACATTGATGTCCCCTTCTTTTTGCAACTTTTACACAAATGGTCCCTTATGTTTTTTCACCAATAAAAAAATCCTTTACTTTTGAAAAATGCAAATTTTAGCCCCTTATACTATTACTCCATTTTACAACCCCTCAACTTTTAAAAATTGCAATTTTTACCACCTCAAAACTTCCGTAAATTGCAGTTTTAACACATACACTATTACTCCATTTTAAAACTCCCTCAATACGTTTCGAGGTAAACTTTTTTCTGAAAACAAGTCATGTCAAATATAATACGTCTTCAACTCTTCGTGCTGATTTTATGTATGTTTCCAGTTCGTCTACGGGTTGGCATAGATTTAGTTCCAAATCGAATGGGGTCAAATATAATACGTTCTCATTCGACGGTATAAATTCTAGTTACTCTATGTTTTGACCCTGCCGTAACGCACTACGGGTAAAATTTCAACCCTTGATTATGCTTTTTGTACGTTTCCTATGTATGAATCGGGTCACATGTAAGTACGTTATAATTCTATAGTATAAGTTCAATTACTTTACATTTTGATCTAATCGCAATGTTATACTTTAAAACGCGCATTTTCATATGGTTGAAGCATTACATAACGTTTGGAATAATCCGTGCGATGTTTGCAGTGTACCCATGCAGCAATGCACACGGGTTTAATTACTAGTTTTTATAACGAACCAAGTTATTTATAAAAAAGAAATCTATATATCTTGTTGTAATAAAAACAAATACCTGGCTCATCAACTAATGTTTTTAAGACTATAACATGACATAATAAAAGTTTTATTGGTATATTTACAACATTTAAAATAAAATAAAATTAAATAATGTCACGAACATTGTATACAAGTCATTAGTTCACTCCATATAAATTTTGAAACAATGAAAAAATAATTAAAAAACTTACCTGGTCCAACCTTAGCCAAAGGTGGCCTCCACAGGCTATATTAGAGAAGGTCTTATAGTTAAATGCAAGATCGGATTATCCGGTTTTCGGATATCCGAAAGTTTCGGATAGTGAATATTGATATCCGAATCCGTATCCGAAATTTCGGATATCTGATTTTCGGATATCCGAAATTTTGGATACGGATTCGGATATCCGAATTTATAAAAAAAAATCAAAAAATTTGTTTCATGTATATATATTAAAACCAAACTTATATTCGATTTTCCAAATTTCCAACATTTAAAACTAAAAACAATCATAAATTCACACGAATACAATTATTTACTACTTTTTTACTAATTTTTACAATACTTCGAACTAGCATGGTTGAAAAAATCGCGACTAGCCGGCGATTAATCGCCGACTAGTCGCTAGTCGCCCATCAACTGAGTAATTTTCAGCTAATCAGTAAAAAAATCGCTAGTCAGCCTAGTCGGCCCTAATCGCGACTAGTCGGTCGGGAAAAATCGGAAAAAATCGGGAAAAAACAAAAAAAAATCGGAAAAAATCGGAAAAAAACACATATTCCGGCCAAAACCTCCCAGATTCCGGTCAAAACTTGTCCACTTAAAAAAATTACGTATAAAAATATATGTATAAAAACTTAAAATTATACATAAAAAGTCTGATCCGATTAATCCCGAGTAATCCCGAGTAGTCGTTAGTCCCTACCTCACCGACCCGTTAGCGACTAGCGAGTTCTCCAACCTTGCTAAATATAATGCTCATATGATATATATTTATAAAAAAAAAATTAGTTTTCGGATATCGGATAATCGGATTATCCGAAAATTTTGAAATTCATATCCGAATTTGAAAATTCGGATTATCCGGTTTTCGGATATCCGAAATTTCGGATATTTCGGATTTGGTTTCGGATCCGGATTTTTTTGAACACCCCTGGACTTAAATGACCACAACTACCTTGTCGCGTATCTAAAACTCAAGCATGTACACGTGTCACGTATCTGAATTCGTTTATATGTATAATAAAATCAAATGAAGTTATTGTTTTGGTAAATACATTGATATGGTGAAGAAGAGGTACTTAAAGGAGTGGGGTTCACACAATGGAAGGAAGGAATCGTTCGTACCTTTTGGGTTGGACGCACTATCTTATTAGCTCGGCCACGTTTCGATCTCCCATCAAAGTATGTTGATCAAAGTCAAACCTCATTCCTTTGACCATATGCATCCACCACTATGCACATGACACGTCTCCCTGATGGCTCTCATCACGCCCGTATCTGATCACTACCACCTCATTTAACCTTGGTTCCCTACCCCCACCTACTCACTCCTTCAAAACGTACTCCTTGTTGTCTTCTTTTAATAATGCCTTTTTGCAATTGTGTTTTAAAACTTAATTAATAATATGTATTTCACAAATTGAATACGTAGAATCTGTCACACCCCTTTCTGCGGCGGAAGCACGAGGTGTGATCATGAAAGGTTCTCATTGCATACGAAGAGTAAACATGCTACATGCTCGTAAAATAACATCAAATACCATGATTTGAAAACATAAGTTTAGCGTTTACATCGCTAGACAGCTTAAAACATTGTCTTAAAAGTTTACAACTTTATTTAAAGTTAAACACAAGCGACATCCACGAGCATAAGCAAGACCGCGCGCACATCCATCCTAGTTACCTGAAATACATGTGAGTTTTTGGAAAAACGTCAACATAAAGTTGGTGTGAATTCATGCAGTTTTGTGTTGAACACGTTTGTATACTTTGTATGAAAACATAACGAGTATCTTGTGAAAATAAAGTATTCTTGTAGTGTAAACCAAATGAAGTATTCTTGTAGTGTAAACCGAATAAAGTATTCTTGTGGTATAAACCAAATAATGTATTCTTGTGTAAATAAAGTATTCTTGTGGTGTAAACCAGATAAAGTATTCTTGTAGTGTAAACCGAATAAAGTATTCCTGTGGTATAAACCAAATAATGTATTCTTGTGTAAATAAAGTATTCTTGTGGTGTAAACCAGATAAAGTATTCTTGTGTAAATAAAGTATTCTTGTGGTGTAAACCAAATAAAGTATTCTTGTTTAGTTAATGGGTTGCAAGGCCATTAACGTGTGGCACGACATAGGAAGTCACCAAACCATAGGCATTTTTCTAGTTGTCGATTCACGACGGAGACACAAAAACACTCCTCGGTACTAGTGGTCACCAAGAGTGGGGCTGCCCGAGTACCCGTTAGATCTAACCTTTTGTTCTGCGGTCTAAGTATGTACACGATTAATGGTGCTTATGGTACCCTATTCGTGGCACTATTTCTCGTTTATGATACCAAGTATCAATTCTCGTTTATTACACCAAGTATCAATTCTCGTTTATTATATCAAGTATCAATTCTCGTTTATTATACCCAGTATCAATTCTCGTTTATTATACCACGTAACATGTATTTCACCCCCGAAGTTATAAAACTGAAAACAGTTAAGAGAAAAGGGGGAGCATGAACTCACAACTTTGCGTTCCTAGCGTCGTAAACTCCACCGGATTTGCTTAATTAACGTCGTAACCTATACGCGTTTTCTTAACGTTAGTCACTAGACTTGTGTCGCACAAGTACAGTCACTCTCTTTTGTGTATATATTCTTGTGTTAAAAATATTCCATATTTTTAACTACGTATCTTACTTATATTATTTTCTTCAAAAATAAATATAAGTCTTTTGTGTTTTGCACTTTGCACCCGAATCATGTATCTTGTGTTTTGTATGTGTATTTCTATATTTCTACTCCTCATGAGTGTTTAGTGTATTTTTAAGTCTTAATACACTAGCACGTTTAACACATACTATATACACTTAGCACAAAATTTGGTGATAAAATAATATATATTTTTCTTTCAAAAATATATACTTATTATCCATTTTTATTCTTCAAGAGATCACCATTTCTTATCATCAAAAGTTAGGGAAACCTTGTTAATGCTTTTAAACACATTTTTAGGGAATAAGTTTCTCAAAAACTTATATTTTTCTAAGTGTCAAAATTTATAAAAATTTTGACAGAGTTTCCCCTAAAAATGGAGGTTTCCCACGTTTTCAAAACGTGTGTTTATTTTCTTTTAAATCATCAATGATCATCAACAATCAGCAACAACAATTATCAACAATATTCACTAATTTCATGAACTTGAATATTTACAAAAATGTGTAGTAACTTACTAGTACATTTAGTAAGTCTTGTTATCTTTAAAAATAAGTTTACTTTCTTAAAAACTTTATTTTTAAAGAGTATGAAGTTTTACAACTTCTAGTCGGTTTTTACGAAAATTATTTCTTTGTTAAAACTCTTGTTACACAAGTATCCATACATTGTTTGTTCACAAAAACCACTTTTGTTTGTGTAAGACCCGGTTTAGAACATGTGATTTCTTTAAAGTGTGGTTCTTCAAAAATACCACTTGCAGATACGTAGATCTGCTAGTTTTAAACTCCATTGTACAAGTTAAATTACTTTTACACAAGTAAAATATTTCTACACAAGTTCATGTATCTTGTGTGGTAGAGTTTCACCTTTTAACCCTTGTATCTTTCAAAAACGAGCTTATGTGAAGATACATGATCTTACAAGGTCGGGTTAAACGGAGATCCGAGCTACCACATCATAGATCGGGTCTCAATAATCCCATATTTCAAGTCCTACGACTTTTACACAAGTTATATGCTATTAACCACCACTTTAAGTGTTTTTAGTAGACTTTTAATCATCATCTTTCATTTTAACGAGATTCAACCGACAATATTTCTTTTAACCACCTTAGATATGTTCAAACAAGAGTTCTAAGTGTTATACCTCTAGCTCAAGGCTAGGGAAGAATCTTGGCGAAAAGTGGGTGGATAAAAGCTAACGGTGGAGGTCCTTCGCCTTCCGTTTGCTCCAAGACTCCTAATATGTGACCCTTAACACTTGTGTGTGCTTGGAATGATGATGATCGAACTCGAAGATGGATGGTTGAATGAGGGGTGTATGGCCGTAAGTTCTAGAGGGAGAAAGAGAGAGAGTTTTGTAATGTTGGTGTGTGAGAATGATGAGGATCATGTCTACTTATAACCACAAGTTTCTATTACCTAGTGGTTATTATGTTTCAATAAGTACATGCAACTTCTTACACCAAATCTACTAGAGATTTTAAGATATAAAGGCAAGATTGTGGAAGATTATGTGGGCCACCTTGGTGACCGATTTTACTAGCATGGGGGGGGGGGTAAAGTGTAAATTGTGAACCATGTAGTTACTTGTAGTCATATACCAAGTATCTAGTTAGTGTAGTTAGTTACTAGATATTCTAGTGTGTGTTAGGGTGTTCGGGGACCCTAACTAGCTTAGAAAAATAAAAACAATGCTTCTAGCATTATTTTGGTGTTCCGGGTAATGTCCGGTTGTTCGGTTACATACCGATTCGTTAAAGTGCTAAATTGCACCTTTTAGTGTCGTTTAAGTACCTTTCTTGTACCCTTTCAATTCCCAACACTTAGGGAAATATTCTGGATAATAAAACGACATTTCTGCATAATATTTATATGCTTAAATGCTGAATTGTTGCTGAATTTTATAAATTATGCACTTAAAGTGCGTTTCGGGTGCTTTTTAGTGCTTATTTTTGCTTCCGGAGAGTATATGTATAAACCCTTGTATGTACTCTTGGGTTTTAATGCGTTCTTGTCGTCGGACCTACACCTAGGCCTCTATTTTATTGTCTGACTGCTTTCTGCAGTTCTGTTGACACATTGTGTCTTACCGGTGAGTTTACTATTGACGCAACGCTCTCGTTTATGCATAACGCAATATTTTGTAGTATACAACATGCATGAATTCACTTGTTTAATCATGTGTTCAGACATTGCTGACAATTAAACTCATAATTGCAGTCATTAAGCAATAATTATAGTGTACGGAAATTACCGGTTTGTGCCAGTTGTCACAGAATCAAACAAAACACGGAGAGAGATTTGATTATAACTTGTTCTTAATCCAATGTTACGAAGAACTCAACTAAAACTCCGGCAAATTTCATTTATGCAGATGCACATAGGTGTTTTACCGATAAATAAACCGTCGATGGTTGCCAAATGTTGCGTGGTGAGAAATAACAAATGGTGCGCTTCTCCGTTTTAGGATATTTGTTTTTGCAAAGGTCCTTGGTCAAAATTGAGTGTATTGTACATACTAGAACTTGGAGAATTGTCTAACTAAGCTCTTGTTTTGAATGAGATGTCGTAGGGAGGTCTACTACCTTGGACCGACAATGATGTCTGGCTACTTGTTAAGGCAGAAATTCCTTGATCATCCCTGAATCCAAGGTTGACGTACGAAGACTAAGCATCATGATCGGTGTCATTGATGATGACTGATGAGAGTTTGATGTACAATGGTTGGAGTATGCGACATGGAAGGAAGTGAGACTAAATCCATAATTTCTAAAAACAAATAATCAAATTCGTGTATTCATCATCATTATCATACTCAGTAAATCCAACCAATAGCACAACTAAGGTAGGGTCTGAGGAGGGTAAGATGTAGACAGCCTTACCTCTACCCCGTAAAAATAGAGAGGCTGCTTCCAAATTCATATATTAAGTTTATCATAGATACCATTTGTATATATAGCAGTACTACAGTACTACGTCACTAGAAAATGTTGAAGTCAGGTATCTAGTAAAGTCCTATCAGTATATGAACATACAAAACTTGTTATGTTCAAAGCAACACTTTATTGAGACTTGTTGGTGAAAATATCACCTTAAACTAATTCGTGTTCATAGGAACCAAATATTAAATTATAAGGTCATAACAAACTATTTTACGCTTGCCTCAAGTACTATGTCGGTAAAGATGAAAACAAAACAAGCCAAATCACTCATGAGCTACTCTCGATGGTCTCGTTAAAAGCTCGAATCAAGCTAACCTTAAATGAGCTTGTACCTGAACTTTAGTAGGTTCACGAACCTAAACAAGCCTAATATTCTTATAGATATAATAATCTCTATGTTATATAATAATTTTGTAATTACATGATAAATATTATTATTATGTATAAAATTATGATAAGAAATTATTAAATATATATTTTGTTATATACAAAACTAAGATTATAACTATATATAGATAATAATAAGGGGAGGGTTCTATGCAGAACACTAAATATTGCGAGAACACGCAGAACACAATGAGTCACCTATATTTTCTGTCCTAAAAATTCAAAAAGTAAATGAAAATGTTACAAATATAAGATTTATTGCTTCTTACACTAGAATTCAAAACAAAACATGGAAAATTTTCACTTTTTGTGTAACCTACACATATGTAGGTTATGTGTAGGTTAAATTACCAACATTTATGTAGACTACTTGTAGGTTAAAATCTTTGGTTTTTTTATGTATATATAATACAAATATGAATGTAAGAAACATAAACTTAAAAAAAATGTACTTTAAATCCCAAAATTTAGTGTTTTAGAGTTGTTCTTTTTGTTCTCGCAATAGTTAGTGTTCTGTAATGATCCTCATCCCAATAATATATTATCTAATAAATAACAAATAAGCCGAACCCAAGCCGAGCTTAAACCTGAAAAACTTTTAACGGGTAAGCTTCAAATTTTGACAGAGTTCGAAATGGATTGAGCTTGAGCTTGAGCTTTCTTATATCCAACGAGCCAAGCTTAAGCGCGAGCTTCAACTTAGCTTGTTTACCCTGCTATCTACTAGCGACAAATTGAGGATCATACTACACTAGACATGTAATATACGAAATTTGTTTGCTTCTTCCCATCTATAGTGGAATAAAAGGAATAAGTGTTAAAAAGGAAATTAGTATTTTTTAGGATGTACACAAATTAATATCATTCATATATAGGCTGACTTGTGTTACAGAATATATACGAGAATAACGAAAGCTTGATTCCCATCTGAATGGTAATTGTCACGTACTATCCTTCCTTATCTTTACGCGTTAAAAAGAATTAATCCTATCAACATTCGGGTTATATTGTTTTTTTCTTCAACTCCAACCAAGTCGGTTTGTTGATGATGAAATTGTACGTTTTCAAATATATATTTGTTAATTAATAATGTAAATGAACGTAAAAAAGTAAACAAACATAAACGAACACAAATTTAGTATATGCGTTAACATATGCCCACGTGTTTATGTAAATGAATGAGTGGGATATGTTTTTATGTTCATGAAAAAAAATTATTTATGCTAAATTCATTTAATAAATAATTATCTATTAAATGAATAGTAATTCATATTCATAATATTAGAATGAATAGTAGTATTTTGTCTTTTATGATAGTTTTTTTTTTTCATAGTAAACTTTAAGATTTTTTACTTTATAATAAAATTTTGTTTTTTTATTATTCTAATAAAGTTAAATTAGTTTTTTTGTTAGTTTTGTTTTACGTTTTTTCTCGAATTTGTTTGTCGTTCGTTTGCTATTTAGCACGGTGTTAGGTGATGTTTGGTGGTTACATTTGGTCCCTCAAGTTTTTACCCCTGGATTTTCTAATACGTGTCGGTATAAATTCAACTTCATATACGTTTTACGTCATCTAAGTCACTTGGTGTTGAAATTCGTGTTTTTATATTACGTTTCTCTTGATTTTGATCGTCGCTCAGTTGCTACTTAGCATAGTTTTACAACCTCCCTACAACATTGGTAGCATGGTTTTATGCCCCCTCACCGCAACGCGGGGGAACAACGACTAGTTAAAATATAAATGAACATTCTTTCAAAGAGTTCACGGAACTTCATTGAAACGTTTTACTCATTTGTAGACGTAGTGTAGAGTGGAAGCAGATAAAGAAAAACATATTTAAAAAAAACAAATGATTTATGTTTTAATGAAAGAAAAAGTTGAGAAATTTTGAATTTGATGTGAAGTTTTGGGAACCAAAAAGTGATATTGTAGAATTAAAACTAAGAGTTAATTAAGTTACTGTTCACGAGTTTTGAAAATCAAAACGGAATGATTAAAATAGTGAAATTTAAGGAAAATCATTAAAGTCAACACTGAAACTCTGGACAAGAAAGCCAGACAATATCACAACTTTTACTCGTTACAATGTTTTCATTCATATCGTATGGCTTACAACTAAATACTAATAACAACTTAGACAACCTCTAATGCTTAGGGTATACCCAACTTGAAGGCCCTTTAGAAGGACGCTACCAGGTGGTAGGTCATGGGTATAAAACTATAAAACTATATGCTTGTATGTCAATTTTTAGATCATCCCATACACCTAGTAAGTAATAACTATGGACAAATGTCTTAAAAGTTAAAACAGAAAAGGATTGAGATATATTCCGTCAATTTGATATATACATTTTTAGTTCAATAAATGAAACATGTTATTAGGTGAACCATGGACTATGTTTAGCTTAATAAAATGTACCACTTTTAAGGAACATGGTACAACTTCTTGTTGCGTGGATTTGAATATATTTTACCATAAAATTATAGGTACAATGGTGGTCCTTGAACATCCCTCTCTAACTTTTTCTTGTCAAAAAGTAAAATTCTGATTCACCCCACTAGTCACTTTTTATTTTCTTCACATATTTCACTTGTTATATAAATCCAAAGGTGATTAAAAAAATGTACACCAAACATTTCTTTAGAGAATAGTGAGTGAGTTGATGGGGTGTGGTGGTGAAGATGGTGTTGGTGGAGGAGAAAGTTGTTTGAATGTGGATGTGAAGAAGAAGAAAGCATGTCACACTGGCGGTGGATCGTCTAGTGTAACGCGGTGCTGCCAGGCGGAGAAATGTACGAGTGATTTAGCCGAGGCCAAGCCGTATCATCGAAGGCACAAGGTGTGTGAGTATCATGCAAAGGCTCAAGCAGTTGTTGTTGCCGGTATGCACCAAAGATTTTGTCAGCAATGTAGCCGGTAATTAACTTCTCCTTTTCCATCAATTTATTTTTTGCTAACTATTAACAATAACTTCAAACAAGTTGATATATATTTAACTATTAACAACATAAGTTCAAACACATGAGATTCTTTCTAGTGGTCTTTGGTTAAAGTACTGATCTTTATTATTAAATAATGCATGGGAAGGAAATTATCAAACTAATTGGATTTTGAGTTGTCATGTTTTTCATTTTTAAATAAATGATCGCGTGTTCGGGTTAACTTGTTCACCTTTTATTAGATTGACCCACTACCTGTTTATTAAACCCATCAACCCGTTTGATTTTAAACAGACTGTGTCCGGCTTACATGATTTTAATATATGAGTTGTATTTGGTTTCAACGATTTAACTTGTCAGCCGACATGGATGGCACCCCTAAGTAATAAAGAACCAAAATCAGTTGAAATAATCAAACAATTCTGTTTGCTGCCAATGAGTTTGTTTTCGTCTAAGGAAACATAACTAGTGTAGGCTTTAACTTGAGCGCATATAACCAACCGAGCATGTTTTATGTATGTTTGTTGTCGATCAGGTTTCACGAGCTATCGGAATTTGATGAAGCGAAAAGAAGTTGTAGGAGGCGTTTAGCGGGCCACAATGAAAGGCGAAGGAAGAACAACTCACTGGAGTTCAAGAAGGAACTTGTTTGTGTGCACAGCCAAAGGTTTATCCAAGAGAATCCAACTTAAACTAGATGGAAAACCTAAATAAAGGAATCTGTGCTCCCTCTCTTCTGTCACTTCCTATCCTAGTACTTCAAAACTCTTGTAGTTCTAATAATGTTGTTGTGTTTGGTAATGAAGGTAATGTATAATTATTCTTGTTTGACTTTCTAAAGTCAGAATACCAATATTCACCGTTGAATATAACCGTGTTTGGTAATGAAGGTAATGTATAATTATTCTTGTTTGACTTTCTAAAGTCAGAATACCAATATTCACCGTTGAATATAACCGTGTTTGGTAATGAAGGTTATGAATAATTATTCTTGTTTGACTTTCTAAAGTCAGAATACCAATATTCACCGTTGAATGACCTCAGATTATAGTTTGACTTTCCTAAAGTCAAATATACCACCATTCATAAAACATATCATGTGGATCGGTGTAATTTCAAATTTTGATCCTTTTGGTGTTGTATTTCGTGTTTCTGTTTCGGCTAGCTTTTTGCTAGTTATGCCTGTTTTTAATGACATTCCCCTTTCGTTCAAAAAAAAAAAAGAATAAAACTTATAGACTCAAAGTATAGTTTGACTTTCCAAAGTCAAAGTTTACCAACTTTTCAATCATGAGTTTGAATCAAGATTTTTGCGGACACACACATAGATCACCTCAAATTACTTGAAAGATTTAAAAGCATATCATAAATAAACTCATAAAGTTTATGCAGACACACACATAAACTCATATTATGGTTTGACTAAAAACCAAGAATCAACAATTTGTCAGAATAATACATAAATGAATACATCATATGTTTTTATAATATTCAAGAGTTCTTGAACAGAAATCAAGATTTTTGCAGACCACACGCATCACCATCACCTCATATTAGACGCCGCACTTGAAGTTGCTGCAGCCACCACCATCTTTCTTCTTTCTGTTCTTTCAATGATCTTCAATCTTGGTGATTTTGGTTTTGTTACTCCTTTTGATGACCTATTCATATAAACATTCCAAAACATTAAAAATAAACCAAAACAAAACTATTTTAAAAATAGACATTTTGAGTCAAAGCACGCTTACTTTCGCGGCAAAAACGGCTTGCTAAAATTAGGCACCGGCCTTGCATGAGGCACCAAAGTCCTTCTTAGTTGTTTCAAAGCTTTCTCTTCCTCCATCTACACAATAAATATCACAGCCAGTTTAGTTACTTGATTTTCTTGAATTTAAAAAGCATTAATAAAACCTTGATTTAAATACCATTTTGGCAGATTCAGCTTCATCTCGGTATCTTTTATACATCATCTCTTTCTCTTTGACTTTTTTGTCAAATTCTGCTCTATCCGCAGCTCGGTGTTCGACATGCAAATCAAATTCTTGAACTTCAGTTAGAGGTATGCGAACTTTCTCAGGAACCGGAATGGGATCTCTGCAAATTTGACCAAATGTCAACATAATCTGGACTAATTTAACATCATAATAGAAGTTATATCGTTAAAAGTAGCTGTGTTTTTCTTACTCTTTCAATATCGGCTGTGCTTTAAACATTCTCATCCTTGCTTCTTCCTCCTCCAACCTCCTTCTTTCTTCCATTTCTCTTTGCATTTCTTCTTCATGTCTCGCCACACTCTCTAACTGGAACGGTTCCGGTTTGGTACACTGTTTGGGCTCCGGTTTTGGAGGAACCTGCACATAAATTTATTGTCAAATAAGTTAAAACACATTGACAAAAGGTGTTTGGCCCGGCCCGTTTCGACCACTTAATAAAGTGACACGTACCACAGGATAATCGGTGGTATAAGGGTATGGGGTGGCTTTGGGAATTCTAGCTCGTTCTTCTTCTATCTGTTTGTGTATAACTTCCATCACAAATTTCTTTTCCTTTTCTGCCCCTCTTTCTTCGGTGTGCAAATGGAACGGATTTGGTGCAGTATTCCTAGGAATTGGTTTCCGGGTGTGGGTGTCTGAGCATAAAGAAAGCTGCAAAACATAAAATAACCAGAAACGTTTAGTTAGTAACTTAAAAAATTTCTGATGGCTGATGAAATTAAGTTAAGCAGTAATGTATATTAACCTTATCAAACATGTCAGCAACATTTGCGGTTGGAGGTGGAATTCTTTCATCGATTGCAAAATGAAATTCTTCGGGTATGGTAACTTGTCGCTTTTTGTTACAAAACAGCCCCAGTTCACCTTTGCTTTCAAATATCTACATAAAAGTAAATAATATAAATATATTGTTCGAGTAAAAATAATAAAACAATGATGGGTTTTGTTCGTTTATGTTATTATTACCTTCTTGTTCAAAGGTCTGGCTTTGAACTTGGGAGCTTTTTCTAACTCTTCTTTTTCAAGTTCTTCGGTACTTTTGACCTTAGGAGGTCTTGCTCTTAGTAACGTCTGTAGAGGTGGTGTTTTTGGTGTTGTAAGATGAGGCCTCCATTGATGAACCTGTTAAAAAATAAGAACAAAAACATATAAAATTTTATGTAAAAAAATTTGGTAAAAAATAAGAGCTAATCAAGTCCGAGATATCGCGATTTGGTAAAAAATTTACCTGAGGAGCTGCTTCGGTTGAAGCAACCGTTGAAGTTTCTGCATTTTGATTAGCTCTTTCCATTGTTTCCAAATGAAACTCTTGAAATTCTGGCATCTGAGGTGTGCTTCTCTTCATTGCTGGCAATGTTGGAGCTTCAAGTATCTGTTGAAACAGTTTAATATTTTAATAAAAAAGACCTCTTAATTTCTGAAAATAACTCTCTGAAAAGATGTTTTAATCAATTCACCTTTCTGTTAACCGGGCGAGCCTTAAACTTGGGAATTTTAGCCATCATTTCTTCCTCGATTTCGGCTGAACTTTTGAGCTTAACAGATCGAACCCGTTGAGATGTTTCAAATGAGGGTCCTTTCGGTCTAGTTAGTTTCAGTTTCGGCTTTGTTTGCGTCACTTGACTATGATCACCCTGTTGTGAGAGAGAAGAAGACGGTCGGGGAGGCAGATGTAGATCCCTTGTGCCAGATTGAAACTTTCGCATCATTTCCGCCATCGAAACAAACGGAACCGGTGCTTGCTCACGAACATACATCTATCCATAACAAAAAAACACAAAGTTAATATCAAATCAAATTCAGTGCATAGGATCATAACAAAACAGAGAAACTTATATAAAAAGTGAATGAAACAAACCTTTCTTTCTTCCATTCGAGATTTAGCAGCCGGTGTGGTGGCAGTGCTGCCATTGACAACACCTGGTCTTGCTTTGTGAGGCAAGATTTGTGTTTTGATATTCAAAATCTGTAATTATTATGACAACAATTAGCATTAAAACTCATAAAAGTGGGTCGGATCGCAATGGTTAACATGAATTGATGCTGACCTGTCTTGTTTTTCCTCCTTCAAGTTTCTGCCTCTTTATAGCTTGGTTTTCTTGAGCCAGATTAGGTGTACCACCAACCTTATTTGTATCCCTGCAAGTAAATTAAATAAAAGTGTGAATAATGTAACCAAATATACGATATGGGATAACTAATGATCACAACGATAAACCGAAGCAGTCAAACCTAACCTTTTCACAGCAGCTGGTGTTTTAGATTTGATTTGTGATTTAAGTAAAGATGGATTCTTGACTGCACTAGCAATTCTTCTGGCTGTTTGTTGCTTTTTCGTCTCGGTTTGTAGCGTATTCTTGTTCTTTTGAGAAGCCATTTGTGGCTTTGGGGTGCATACTTCTGCTCCTATATATTTTCAAAGTCAATAACTTCATATAAACATAAATCTATGCTAAAATATATCAAATTAGTACAAACCTTGAGAAGGGTATGTGGTGTTTGAGGTTTTAGACTGTTCAGTTGTCAGATTTGAAGAATATACATCTTTCTTGAGTTCTTCAGTCTTCTCAACAACATATACTTGCTTTGAAGAAGATACATCTTTCTTGAGTTCTTCAGTCTTCTCAACAACATATACTTGCTTTGAAGAAGATACATCTTTCTTGAGTTCATCTTTTGAAGTAACATCTTCCTTGTTGTCAGCAGGATCATGCTCACTTTTTTCACTGATTTTGTTATAAAAAAAGGATAACAATCAATTAAAAACTTTAAACTAAAGTATAATGGTAACTCCATGAAAGAAAACTGAAGAAATTAAAGATAGATGGGCAAGACAAAGATATACCGACCTTTGTTTTTCGGGTTCCACAATAACATTGTTCATAGAACTTGATGAATTTGGTGCCTCAGATGGTACATTGTGGGATGTTTCAGTTTGAGTAAAATCACAAAGGCTGTCTAACTGAACAGTTCTTGTTGTCTTTTTGATCTTGTGCATATATGCTGAACCAAAATAAATCAAACATATATCAATTAACAATCGAACGAACCGCTTTTATAACTCATAAGTCAAGTCACGATCCATAGTTACAACTCCAAAGAATCAGCAACAAAATCAATATTCAAGAACTTAACAGATTCCAATTTTAAGCAGTTCATAAGAAAAAAAAATACACTTTTAATTTCAAAACCCTAATCCCCAAAATAACCAGATTAAGTCATAGCAAAATTCATCACAACAATAAAAATCGAACGAACCGATTTCATAAGTTAAGCCATAATTTAATATTATAAATCAATAACAATAGACCAGATTTCAATTTTAAACAATTCATAAGAAAAAAAAAACACTTTTAATTTCAAAACCCTAGAAACCCAAACCAACAACAAGATCATAAGTCATAACAAAACAATTAACAATTTAATAACTGAAAAGAATAATAATAATAATAATTCAAACACCAATGAATCAGATCAGATTTCAATTTAACAGAATTCGTAAAAAACCGAGAATATGATAGAAAAAAAAATAGAAAAGAACGTACGCGAAGGAGCATGAGTAAGAGCGGTATCAAACCAAAGCTGTGCTTGACGCATCTCCTCTTCGGTCTCTCCTTGGATAAAATCGAAGAATTTCGGTGCAGAGAATTCGTAATCAACGTCGATGGTCACATCTCCTGAGTCCTCCATCGCAGCAGCCACTTGATTAACACTTGCAATTAGAGATTGAGAGGATTTTTTTGTTTGTTTTGTTTTTGATTTAGGGTTTGTGAGGGAGAGAGAAATGAAGAGAATCAGAGTGGAATTTGGGGAAGGAGAAGAAATAACGTTCGGATTGTTAACGGTCGAATTATTTGAAAAAGTAAGAGAGAGAAAATAACTTCTGTAAGGGACCGTTTGACAACGGCTAGAATGAAGCTGCAATGAATATTAAACGCTGCGTTTCATGACGTCATCGGGTTAGAAGTTGCACATGGTGTGTTGTTTAGAGATGAGTTTTGGAAAAAAAAAAATAGCAATGATGAGTTTTATGTAATCTGGAACATGATATAATCACATAAGTTATTAGGATTTAAGTATACTTCTATTTATGGATTTAAGGATTTAATTATACGACTATTTATTCTTTTTCTATATTAATGTAATTAACATTTTCTTTATCATTGACATTATGATATAATCATTAAACTTTGTTTTCTATTTTTTTTTCTTTTCAAAATGGTGACAAAAACTAGCTAGGTGCTAGAATAGTCAAAAAGAAAAAGAGTTAAATGCCATTTTAGTCTATGTGGTTTGTGTTATTTTGGCAGTTTAGTTCAAAGGTTTCATTTTTAACATCTGGATCTTAAAAGGTTTCATCGTTGCTATTTTGGTCCAACTGACTTAACCCCATCCATTGGTTTCAGTTAGTCAAGGGGCAATTTTGTCATTTTGTCTATTATTTTTGTTAAATGTTTATTTTTTATCAAAGTTTATAACCTGTTTCTTTCAAAGATACTTTCAGTTTCTCTCTCCTCCCTCTGTCTTTATTTCTCTCAACTAAGACCACCACCACCAACTAAACACCACCACCATCACCCTCTATTAGGCCAACCGTCATCTAAACACCATTGCTACCTCATAAAGAACACCATATCTAAACCCCTCTGTTTCCGGTTGATTATAAGTCACCAAGAAAAACCCCAGCCATAAAGGATCAGCCGACATCATAGTTTTCCGGTAAGCACCCGAGATCAGAAAAGAAGCCTGAATCACATGGAACAACCATCGGATATCTGAAAACATGGAATAATCATACACTTACCATGCGCCACCCGAAACCACCGTGTTCTTCCACCTGCTGGTAAGAATACGACCACCAGAACCAACACCATTACTCACCGTCATCATCTTCTTTCTACCGTGCACCTCCACCATTAACCACCGTGGTCACCATCACCATTGTCACAACATCAATGGCTTCCAGATCTGCTAAAATATTATTAGATATGTTGAAAATCTTCTGATTGGGTGGTGTTGATGGTAGTGGTGGAGGTTCTGTGGTGGTGGTATTGTTCCACTGCCACTGGTGAAGTAACCGTCGCCAACGAATGTGTTGGTGGTTGTTCTAGAGGGGGGATGTGGTGGAGTGTAGGGTGGATTCGGTGGTGTTGCAACGGTGGTGTCGTGGGATGACTGAGGTGATACGACGGTGGTTTGAAAAATGGGTGTCGGCATGCAGGTGTTCAGAGGTGGTACCAGCTTTCCAGCTCCAACTCCAACTATTGACTAGTGGTGGTAAGACTGTGGTGGTGGTGGTGGTGGTGGCAGTGGTGGTGATGGTGTGTAGTGAGGCTATGGTGAAGATGAAGGGTAAATACTGAATGTGATGCAGGTGTGTGTTATAACTTACACACACACACACACGCACACACACACACACACATATATATATATATATATATATATATATAGGATTAAGTTCAAGAGTGAACACTAGTGTAGCTTGCGAACTGAGTGAACTAATCCTGGCCATACACGCGTGTAGATCAATGGTCAGGATTTGATGCTGAAATACACTAGTGTATTTTACGATTTGATGATGAGGTCCTGGCCATACATGTGTGTAGATCAATGGCCATGATTTGTTTACTCAGTTCGCAAATACACTAGTGTTCACTCTAGAACCCCACCCTATATATATATAATTTGTGTATTTATTTATTCATTATATACAAATAGGAAGGATAATATTAAAGGATTAATTAAAATAGTTTGGGAAATGACTAAAATGCCCTTGACTTAAGAGAGGTGAATGGATGGGGTTAAGTCAGCTGGACCAAAATGAGAATGATGAAACCTTTTTAGATCCAGATGTTAAAAATGAAACCTTTGGACTATACTGGCAAAATGACCCAAACCATGGGTACTTAAAAGCCGCATTTAACTCAAAGAAAAAAGAAACACAACAGAGATATCAAACCCAATTTAATAAAACAAACTATTCAGGGTCGGCTCAACATTTTTGGAGGCCCAAAGCGAATTTCGAAATTGAGGCCTTTTATCCGGTTAGTATTCTTAGGCCAATACTTATAGATTATAAGTAAGTTTCCTCTGTTTTGTGATTTATCAGGACAATTACAAACTAGGTGTAAACACCTCCAACTTTCACACATCAATTCCATAAACATAATCAAAACTTACCAAAGTGACTGAATGATGCAATTAGCACTTAACAAAGGTGCGTTTTACTGATTTATCACTTATGGGGATATGAACTGGCTTCACAAATAGGACAAAGAAAAAAAAACAAAACAAACCTCACGATTTATACCCAACCTCACCCGTTCGCGGGTCTCTTTGGTATCGTTATTCTTGCTCGTTGTTTGCTAAATTACCCCAAAACAGATTGTTGGAGTCCCACGCGATTTGATTGTTAGGAAACATTGTGTGAGTATGATAAAGTCTATAAAATTTATAGATGGAGAATAGATGGAAATTTGAGTAAAATAGGTTGGATATATATAGTGTTAAATTTAAAAATTAAAAGTTACCTTTTTTTATTTTGTTACCATTACAAATGGTCAAAAAAATATGGGGGCCACCAAAACTAGTTGTTTGGCGTTCGTTACTGTGTTGGCGGATCATCAATGGCGCCCCCACCCCCTTTGGCGCCCATGGGATAGCTAACTGCGTTATAGGGTGCTAAAAATGCTGATTTCGCCTGGGCCGATATACCAAAATAATGTTACATAGTTTAATTAATAATGTTAGAAGAAACTCAACACAATTTGTCTTTCTTATTGTATCTTTGATAAAGTGAGTTTTGTTGGGTCTAAAACGTGTAGTCTAATGTTATCAACGAATTAAGTCAACAAAGTCAACGCAAACAAGTCAAAGTCAACACGCAAGTCGACACGAGAAGATCTAAGAAAGATATGGCGTGTGGAAGTTCGAGATTCGATAGTTATAATGCTTTGGATAATTAAATATATTTTGTTTTAAACAAAAATATATTTATTATCATACTTAATTAGTCTTCATGTTTATTGCTACTTTTGGAAGTTTATCTAGGGACCTAAATGTAATTAGCCAATAGTTGTTTTAGCTATAAATAGAAAGAGATGATTAAGGTTTTAGGAACACACATTTCTAGAGAAGATTTGGGGGCTAATTGTATCATCATTGCAAATCATTCTAGTGGGTTTTATTGCTATATTTTTTAGTGTGTTCGTCTTTATTTCATTATCAAAAATCAGATTTTGGCTCGATTTGATCCTACAATTTGGTATCAGAGCTTGGTACTCGAATTTGGGATTAAACAATCTCCAAATTCATCATAAAAAATCTGATTTTTATTTAAAAAGTTTTGAAACTTTTGGGGTTTTTGATTTTATTCAAATTTTTCTTCAAAAATATTGTTTATAAAATGTTTAAATTATGTGTTTGCTGATTGGGAGTTGAGACTAGCATTAGTTGAAAGATTCATAGTGATTTCGTATCATTTAAAGTGGTTTCAGCTCAAATCAGTAGGTTTTAGATAAGTTTTTGAAGTTTGGGCAATTTTTTATGAATACAGCGATTTTATTTTTGAATACAATGATTTTATTTTGAATATAGCGTTTTTATTGAAAGATCCGGCGTATTTGGGTTTTCCGGCGTAATTAATATTTCCGGCGAACTTTTCCAGCGAAATTAATTTCCGGCGACTTTAAATCTTGAACGGGAGTTCAAGTTCTCCGGCGTCGTCATTCTGACCATTTTGTTTCACCTAGCGTAGTTAGAAAGAAAAGGAGTAGAAAAAGAATATTTTTATTAAAAAAAAAAAAAAAACGGTTTTCTGTTTTGTTCTTTGTTGCTTCAGCCGGAAATCACCAAGTTTTTTTTTGTATTATCTTTTTGTTGTCTGGTTTTTGTTTTCATCAAAACACCATTACATCACCAGATTTGCACCTTCGCCACCCAGCTACCCCCAAATCATTCAACCACACTACATAAATTAAACATATTTTGATTGCCTTACATAAATATCCCCCTACTTCAACAAGACCGACCTTGAATCGGTTGAAGTTAAAGCCCCCATCAGGAACAACATCACCAACCACAAAATTTTTACAAACAATTTTACCGTTCACAGTCTCACACAGCAACACCAGACCAAAGCTCGGTAAACGAAACATTATTTGTATCACTAGCTACACCAAACATCTTCACTCCGATTCCCACACCAACTCCCACCGACGTCCTTGTAACACCTGTGCCTTCGCGGCCATCAAACAAATACCGAACCAATGAAATATTATATTTCATACTTGGGATTGGTAAAAATATGTGTATCATTTGCACATATCAAATTTTGTTCAATTCCAAACTCTAAATCGCTTTCTGGAAGGTTATACGCGCACCAATGCGTAAATATAACCAGTTTAATGCAACAAACACTCCGGAATAGTGACATAGGCTTAACGTACCTTAAATAACCTTTACATAACTTAGAAATAAGTTTTGAAGGCTTTGGTATGGCAAAATCTAGTTAATTCGCTTACAGGGACTAAACTTGACAAACTGCGAAAGTATGTCAATTTGAACTGTAACGAACATTCCGGAACATAACCATAAGTTAAACACACCTTAAATATCCTTTACATAGCTTAGAAATAGGCTTTGAGGGGTTCGGTGTGTTAAAATAAACTTTTGGGTCATTCAGGGACTAAAAGTGTCAAAAAGTGCACAAGTTTGCATTTTCGCGCATATCTTACGTTCTGAATACATCCGGACATCCAAAAATTTATGTAAGCATGACTATATTATATTTTAGTGTTCGCCATAAGAAAAATCCATTCGTCGCGTCATTTGGATCGTTTTTCGCGCTTATGCGCATTCCGTCGTAATTAAGCGAACATCGCGTTCGTACGACCAAACGAACCATCATCCGGCATATTTTTGAACATGTTTCATGTCCACAATGCTTAGGAAACATTTTAGGGCCTTAAAGTTGGCTTTACGGGCCTTAGAAGTGTCGGAAATGGCCTTAAACACGTGCAGGGACTGAAACTGTCAATTCTGCAAGAAGTTTGCTGATCAGACAGCCAGGCGGCCCGCCTCAGTTTCTGTGTATCCTTAGGCGGCCCGCGTCAGTCCTTCTGACCAGATTAACTGCATTTAACCACAGATTGCAGCTGTTTAATCCTCCTCCACACATTCCCAATTGTCTAGTCAGCTGATAAGGATCATATTTTAGTCACCATAAGGTTCCAACACTTGTACGCATGGGATTAAAGCACGGATTCCATGAAACGATCTCAACGGTGGACCGAAAACTATAAATACCCCAACACCCCCATTGCTAAACTTACAAGAAACTTGATTTGAGAAACTCTAAGTTGAAACATTTGTTTCATACCTGAGATTTTTGAATCGAGTTTAGCATTCGGGGACCCTTCGGAAGTATTCTTTCGTTCTTTTCCTTATTTTATTGCTTTTCGAGTCCGAAAGTCAAACTTTGTTTGACTTTCAGCGTTGACCAGTAATGGTCAATGCGAAGTTCTTTTGAACTTCGCAACGTGAGTGTAATCACGTTGGTCATAGTCCCTTGGGACTATGCCCACTGATTACCACGTTGTCTAGGGTCGTAGGGTAAGCGATCTGATGAATCGCTTATACCTCGAACCCGACCCATTTGGTCGATCATTAGGATCCGACCAAACACATTAGGTGACCATAGTAGGTAGGGAATAACCTTCCGAGGTTATACCCTATGGTCACATCGTTTAAGTAGTTGTATGATAGGTAGTTTATATGCCTTAGGTAAATTACCAGAATACCCTTTTCATGTATAATTGGTAATTAAGCATATGTAACCTAAACCTTTGTCACATAACTGATTATGTAATACGTTTAGGCATATAACACTTGTCATAGGGCTAGTTAGGCGGTCCGAACGCGTTTCACGCGAACGACGCGTTAAAGTAGCATAAGCTACCTAAACGGGTCGTAATGGGTCGAAATCACTCAGGTTAAGTTTCATTTAGTATGTAGGCTTTGTTAAACCAAATGACACGAGTCTCTACACTCGTTTGGTTTACAAACCCTAATGCTACCCAATCTTCCGATCTAGGTCCGGTTTATTAACATAGTTACCTATACTAGGTGCCGTTTGATATCCGCGATCTCTAGCATTGTTTAGTTGTCACTCCAGAACTACTGAGCAATCTCAGGTGAGTACATAGACCCCTCTTTTACTGTTTTCCAAACTGTTTTGGGGTGGAACACATGTGCCTACTTGTTACATTCATGCTTTCCTGTTTTCACATCATATACATGCTATGTTCGTTAGTACATTATAGTACATGATTTCATTACATTTTCATGCTAGGTGTGCCCATTATGTGCATTACTTAGTACATCGTTTTACATGACATTTCACGCTATGTATGTTCATTTGATTACATACTTAGTGCATTGTTTTCACATGCTTACATTTTGGTATGACATTTGGTTTGTTTACATGGGACAATACATTCATTAACACCGATCATGCCGTTCGTTAGTAGGTAGTGGTACCATAGGAATTGACAACTCCCGTTCCGGACGTCCCAGGGAAAGGGGATGAAAGGAATGATCGAATTCGTTGATATAAGACAGATAGACCTTTAATTTGTTTAAAGGGTTTATCACCACAGTCGCAAGGCTTGGATGTATGCATTTTCACAATACCGCATAGATGTTCATATTAAATAGTTGCATGCATTTACACAAAACATAACTTTGATTTAAACCAAGTTTTACTTCAATACTTTGTTTTTGTGCATATGGTTTAGTTGAGACATTTCACTTGCCATACATGACATTTTGACATAGACATTTGACATGGATATTTGACATAGACATTTGACATGGATATTTGACATAGACATTTGACATAGATATTTGACATAGACATTTGACATGGATATTTGACATAGACATTTGACATGGATATTTGACATAGACATTTGACATGATTTACATCTTGACATGAACACTTTGACATATTATTCAATACATTTGACAATTCGTTTAAACATAGACTTCTTACATTGGTTTGATTAAGTGATTAAGTAACGATGCGTGTGTAATATGATACAAGCATGGTGGATACGCCGCTGGTACTTCCTATATATAAGTGTTTGTATGGTATTACATGTCGTAACGTTATTTGAATCATTTCAGTTTGAGACATAGAACATTTCATACAAATAACATACTTTTCACAAGACATTGATTTATAAACAACTTATCTTATGCAAACATATTTTACTTGGTTATTCATTTAACCTTACATTTATTTATACTTATCATCTGATCGTATCGTTTTTCAAATGAGTTAAAAGACAAAGCAAATAACAAGGTTCATGACTAAACATTTTTCTCAAACATAAGTCATGAATCTTATTTTCACAAAACCTATGTATCTCACAGACATTTTTATGCTGACGTACCTATTTTCACATGTGTTTTTCAGGAGCTGTTGCATAAGATGATCGAGATACATATAGACAGACTTGGGCTTTAGTGACAATAAAAGATGCAAGACTAGTTAATTATGTTGTATTTTCCTTGTTTGATTAAGACATTGTAACACTTTTAATCAATAAAACGAAACTTAAATTTCCATGGTTGTGAAACATTAATTCTGTTACAACACTCCCCGATGTTTCCGCCACGTTTGGTTGTCCTACGTGGTCGGGGTGTGACAGAAAAGTGGTATCAGAGCCAATGGTTATAGGGAATTAGGTTATTAGTAATGCTTTGACCTAGTCTATAACCTTCTTAGGACCCTAACGCGAGTTTACTTGCGTTTAGTCATAAAACAATACTGTCACCTATCCTTAGGTGACAACCACAACAAGAACATAAATTTCAAAACCGCTTTGAAAACTAATCATCTGTTCTAGGATGATTGATTACTAGGTTTTGAACCCTCTATTGTAAGGTTTTGAACACTCTATTATATGGTTTTGAACCCCCTTTGAGTTTTCAAAACTTCGTCAAGGTTTTGGGTTTTAAATGATGTGAACACGTGCAAACTGGAAGGGTGAATGCCTGTATTCTGGGTTTTCTGTCTAGGCAAGCACTTCGTATACATCTCATCAGACGCGAGACCAGTTGTGCTTACCTGGGAATTCTTGGGATGAGTGTTCACTTATAGGCGAGCATGTCTTCGCGATGCATTATTTTTGACCCATTTACTTTGATTTGTCACCATCTCATTTGTTTGCCTTATGTAACAAACAAATGATCACAATTTTCATTCGTTACCATTCTGTATTGATTATCCGATAAACTTTCACTCGTTTCTTCCTATGTCTTTCATTTTCTTCTAGAATGTCTCTTCCTCTTGGCACTGGTCAAACGTCTGAGCGAACAGCCAAATTTGTCCAACAAATAGGCGAAGTGATTCAGAAGACTGTGGATCTAGGCATTGCCATGGCTCGTCTTAACAATGAAGCCTCTCGTCTCGACAATGAAGCCACTCAAGAGCCACCAAAGGAAGCAGAAGTCAAGCTTGCACCAACATCAAGGAAGCGTAAGGCTTCAAGGAAACCTGCAGCGGTTACACCTAATCAAGCTGGACCTAGCCAAGTGGCAAGGCCACCAGCTAGGAAGCCGTACTTAGGAACTGCTCCTAGGTGTAAGCGATGCAACGGTCATCATTCAAACCTCATACCCTGCTTGAATTGTACCTACTGTGGACGGCGGGGACATTTGGTCAACACATGCCGCTTTGCTATCCAGAACAAAGCTGTTGCAAATCTTGCTACTACCCAACTCCAAGTCAACCCTACTCAAGCTCGTTTCCCGCGTGGTACTTGTTACAACTGTGGCGATACGAGCCATTTCAGGAACAACTGCCCAAAGCTTGCTAATGCAAATCCAACCCTTGGAGGAGCAGTTGGTTGAGTAGAAGATGTTGCTGTCTTATGCTTTTGTTCTTTTGATATCCTTGTAATGTGAAACAATCTGTTGTTTATAAATAAAAGTTGTTGTTCACAATTCTGATATACAAGTATAATTACATGTATTTATGGCATTTCCCTATAATACCTGTATCAAGGAACTATGTTCCTTACAAACTACTCTTGTGATTCTCTCTTTCAAATGATCGCTCATGATACCCTTGAACATTTTAAGTACTCGTTTCATTCTAAGAAACAAAGTACAGAAAATAAAGTGACATTATGAGTGATCATGTTTCTACACATCTGTGCCTTTGAATCCTTGGTTAGATAACTAAGGATATTTTCAAATCTCATACCCATTACGTTTTGATTTTTCAACATACACAGTACAAGTATTTCAACACAATCTTCATGATCTCAAAACATTCCATATAGTTCGAAAACAATTTTTCTAGATACATTGTCTATGTTATTTCAAAAACATTGGCCATGTTATCAAAACCAACCTTTCTAATTTCAAAATATTTCATATAGTCTGAAGACAATATTAACACAATACATTTTCTGATCAAGTGCATGATTTCGAAAAGCATCATTCATGTCTTTCAAAAAAAAAAAAACCTTATACATAATTTCAAAATTCATCTCGCATGATTTTAAAACATTTTTGTAAATATATCTACCTAATACACCTACTTTATGATTTCAAAAAGTATTATATATAAGGTTTCAAAAACGTTAAACACATTTTTCTTAAAAGAACCCCATGCATAGTTTTTTTCAAAACTATTTTCCTCATACATTAACTTAACCTTCAAATTCTGCTTCATATGTCGCCTTGACATATCTAGCATCACAACTTCATAAGCATTTTTACTTCATGTTTTGACTTAAGCACATCCAGTGCAAGATTTCAAAACATCTTCAAACTCCAAAAAAATACACATGGGGTCTTTTTATCTTGATATTTAGACCCTTGTGGATGATCATCATTCAAATCAGAGTCCTTAATTGGATTCCTTATATACCTAAATTCGAACATTTCGGGTTCTAGTAATCGAAATCGAATTTTCTTTTTGAATCTTTCTATCTTTATAGTTAGATTCTTGATAATGTTTAAAGTACCAAATGAAATCCACGAGATGGATTCCTAGTGTGCTTTAAATACATGTACTCGGTTAGCAGAACAAACTTCTAGTTAAACAATTTTGTGGTTATGTGATTATGTGTTTACACATTTGGTGTTTTCATTTATGCATTTTTGTGTTTTTGGTATACTCTGGGTATTCATTATCCAAATCCTCGTAGAATCTTTCATATCTTCATATGAGGGATTCGTAGTAGGATATTCAAAAAGGTACTACCTTAAATCCTTAATGGGCTTCTATGTAATAGTTAAGACCCTTGGATTAAATAGTACCACTCCATGATTCATAAGAGACCTTTAATGGTCTAGTCAAAAAGATTGATTCACAATCTGGTTAAAGAATGACATCTAGTGATGTAGCTGAACAGACTCCTTGATAGTCTATTTAGATCATTTATTGATTTAATTAAAAGGACTCTATGGCGGTCTAGTTACACTCATCACAGGATTGTTCATTTGGTTTTCCCCTACACATTATAAAATAGACTGCGTAAACTGTGCAAGGAATTGTCTGATTATGGACGCGTACATAATTATGAAATTTAGTGCACAGAAACCCAGTAAGGTTTATTATGTGTAAGAACCGATAGTGACAACAATAACGAAATGAGAACGATGTAATGGAGGTACGGTGGACGCACCAATGACGCTTCATATACTTGTATATAAGTATCCCTCTTACATTGCAATCATGATGTTATTAAAGATTACTAGAAGTTCAGAACCCTAACCAATGTTGTTTGATCTTTTCAACTTTATGTTTTAAACTCTCACAAGTTTCCTCTAAATAAATTTCGGGACGAAATTTCCTAAAGTAGGGGAGACTGTAACACCTGTGCCTTCGCGGCCATCAAACAAATACCGAACCAATGAAATATTATATTTCATACTTGGGATTGGTAAAAATATGTGTATCATTTGCACATATCAAATTTTGTTCAATTCCAAACTCTAAATCGCTTTCTGGAAGGTTATACGCGCACCAATGCGTAAATATAACCAGTTTAATGCAACAAACACTCCGGAATAGTGACATAGGCTTAACGTACCTTAAATAACCTTTACATAACTTAGAAATAAGTTTTGAAGGCTTTGGTATGGCAAAATCTAGTTAATTCGCTTACAGGGACTAAACTTGACAAACTGCGAAAGTATGTCAATTTGAACTGTAACGAACATTCCGGAACATAACCATAAGTTAAACACACCTTAAATATCCTTTACATAGCTTAGAAATAGGCTTTGAGGGGTTCGGTGTGTTAAAATAAACTTTTGGGTCATTCAGGGACTAAAAGTGTCAAAAAGTGCACAAGTTTGCATTTTCGCGCATATCTTACGTTCTGAATACATCCGGACATCCAAAAATTTATGTAAGCATGACTATATTATATTTTAGTGTTCGCCATAAGAAAAATCCATTCGTCGCGTCATTTGGATCGTTTTTCGCGCTTATGCGCATTCCGTCGTAATTAAGCGAACATCGCGTTCGTACGACCAAACGAACCATCATCCGGCATATTTTTGAACATGTTTCATGTCCACAATGCTTAGGAAACATTTTAGGGCCTTAAAGTTGGCTTTACGGGCCTTAGAAGTGTCGGAAATGGCCTTAAACACGTGCAGGGACTGAAACTGTCAATTCTGCAAGAAGTTTGCTGATCAGACAGCCAGGCGGCCCGCCTCAGTTTCTGTGTATCCTTAGGCGGCCCGCGTCAGTCCTTCTGACCAGATTAACTGCATTTAACCACAGATTGCAGCTGTTTAATCCTCCTCCACACATTCCCAATTGTCTAGTCAGCTGATAAGGATCATATTTTAGTCACCATAAGGTTCCAACACTTGTACGCATGGGATTAAAGCACGGATTCCATGAAACGATCTCAACGGTGGACCGAAAACTATAAATACCCCAACACCCCCATTGCTAAACTTACAAGAAACTTGATTTGAGAAACTCTAAGTTGAAACATTTGTTTCATACCTGAGATTTTTGAATCGAGTTTAGCATTCGGGGACCCTTTGTAAGTATTCTTTCGTTCTTTTCCTTATTTTATTGCTTTTCAAGTCCGAAAGTCAAACTTTGTTTGACTTTCAGCGTTGACCAGTAATGGTCAATGCGAAGTTCTTTTGAACTTCGCAACGTGAGTGTAATCACGTTGGTCATAGTCCCTTGGGACTATGCCCACTGATTACCACGTTGTCTAGGGTCGTAGGGTAAGCGATCTGATGAATCGCTTATACCTCGAACCCGACCCATTTGGTCGATCATTAGGATCCGACCAAACACATTAGGTGACCATAGTAGGTAGGGAATAACCTTCCGAGGTTATACCCTATGGTCACATCGTTTAAGTAGTTGTATGATAGGTAGTTTATATGCCTTAGGTAAATTACCAGAATACCCTTTTCATGTATAATTGGCAATTAAGCATATGTAACCTAAACCTTTGTCACATAACTGATTATGTAATACGTTTAGGCATATAACACTTGTCATAGGGCTAGTTAGGCGGTCCGAACGCGTTTCACGCGAACGACGCGTTAAAGTAGCATAAGCTACCTAAACGGGTCGTAATGGGTCGAAATCACTCAGGTTAAGTTTCATTTAGTATGTAGGCTTTGTTAAACCAAATGACACGAGTCTCTACACTCGTTTGGTTTACAAACCCTAATGCTACCCAATCTTCCGATCTAGGTCCGGTTTATTAACATAGTTACCTATACTAGGTGCCGTTTGATATCCGCGATCTCTAGCATTGTTTAGTTGTCACTCCAGAACTACTGAGCAATCTCAGGTGAGTACATAGACCCCTCTTTTACTGTTTTCCAAACTGTTTTGGGGTGGAACACATGTGCCTACTTGTTACATTCATGCTTTCCTGTTTTCACATCATATACATGCTATGTTCGTTAGTACATTATAGTACATGATTTCATTACATTTTCATGCTAGGTGTGCCCATTATGTGCATTACTTAGTACATCGTTTTACATGACATTTCACGCTATGTATGTTCATTTGATTACATACTTAGTGCATTGTTTTCACATGCTTACATTTTGGTATGACATTTGGTTTGTTTACATGGGACAATACATTCATTAACACCGATCATGCCGTTCGTTAGTAGGTAGTGGTACCATAGGAATTGACAACTCCCGTTCCGGACGTCCCAGGGAAAGGGGATGAAAGGAATGATCGAATTCGTTGATATAAGACAGATAGACCTTTAATTTGTTTAAAGGGTTTATCACCACAGTCGCAAGGCTTGGATGTATGCATTTTCACAATACCGCATAGATGTTCATATTAAATAGTTGCATGCATTTACACAAAACATAACTTTGATTTAAACCAAGTTTTACTTCAATACTTTGTTTTTGTGCATATGGTTTAGTTGAGACATTTCACTTGCCATACATGACATTTTGACATAGACATTTGACATGGATATTTGACATAGACATTTGACATGGATATTTGACATAGACATTTGACATGGATATTTGACATAGACATTTGACATGGATATTTGACATAGACATTTGACATGATTTACATCTTGACATGAACACTTTGACATATTATTCAATACATTTGACAATTCGTTTAAACATAGACTTCTTACATTGGTTTGATTAAGTGATTAAGTAACGATGCGTGTGTAATATGATACAAGCATGGTGGATACGCCGCTGGTACTTCCTATATATAAGTGTTTGTATGGTATTACATGTCGTAACGTTATTTGAATCATTTCAGTTTGAGACATAGAACATTTCATACAAATAACATACTTTTCACAAGACATTGATTTATAAACAACTTATCTTATGCAAACATATTTTACTTGGTTATTCATTTAACCTTACATTTATTTATACTTATCATCTGATCGTATCGTTTTTCAAATGAGTTAAAAGACAAAGCAAATAACAAGGTTCATGACTAAACATTTTTCTCAAACATAAGTCAAGAATCTTATTTTCACAAAACCTATGTATCTCACAGGCATTTTTATGCTGACGTACCTATTTTCACATGTGTTTTTCAGGAGCTGTTGCATAAGATGATCGAGATACATATAGACAGACTTGGGCTTTAGTGACAATAAAAGATGCAAGACTAGTTAATTATGTTGTATTTTCCTTGTTTGATTAAGACATTGTAACACTTTTAATCAATAAAACGAAACTTAAATTTCCATGGTTGTGAAACATTAATTCTGTTACAACACTCCCCGATGTTTCCGCCACGTTTGGTTGTCCTACGTGGTCGGGGTGTGACAGTCCTCACCTGTTACTGACCTGCAACATCCATCTCGAACATAACCTGAACCAACGATTTCGAGTTCGCGTTCCGGTCACCATCTTCGACTACTGAACTCCGTTCATCTTCTCCATCTTGAATATCCTTCTTCGCCGATCACCACCTGATTCAACCACAAACCGCTGAAACCACCGATCCACTACCACCGATCTGCCAACAACACCACCGACACTTTTCATCTCCACCGGACAATCAGAACCCACCATCGTCGTCACACCCACACGACACCCACCATCAACCTCCGCCGTGAACACCACCACTCGTCTGCCTTTTAATCGCCTCCAACGTACAACCACCCTGTCACCACCACTGTCTGGCCTGCGTATTTGTGTGTAATAGAGAAGATAAGTTGAGAGAGAATGATGATGACGGCTGGATTTTTGTTTAGGGTTTGAAAGAAAGAGACATTGTTTTGATAGAGTGAGAGAGAGGAAGATAAAGGGGTAATGACAGTTCTAGCATTCACATTCTAACCATCAAATTGTATGAGGAGGGGTTTTTATATTATAAAGGGTATAAAAAGTGGTTGTGAGTAGAGGAGAGAGAAAATGTTACTGTTCATCTGTATATTTGGGGGGACACTGTTCACCCGTTATAATTTTTTAATATATTTTGAAAGTGGTTGTGAGTGGAAGTGAGAGAAAAATGTAATGATAATATTATTTAATTGAAAGGAGAGAGAAAAAGTATTTGTTTTTAGTGGAAATATATTGATATAGGAGTTGTTTTTTAGTGGAATGTATGTATAATTTGATGGATTGGATGTGAATGCTCTAATTTCTTTTTAGGGTTTGGTAGTCTTTGTCTAAAAGCAACAATAGACAATTCAAAACTCCATTTGATAAAACTTTTGACGTCCGGAGCGGATTTCAATTTTTTTTGAAGTTGTAGTTAAATATTAAAAGAAAATTCAAAGGTTTAGACTGCGGGGTATGGGGGGCTTGGGTTGGGACGTGGGTTGGGGCATATGTTGACACGTGGAATGGGAAAAAACCCACCATCAAAACCCACCCCCATGGGGTATGGTGGGGCTTGGGTTGGGGGGCATGAATTTGGTTTGACCATTTAGAGCATGCCATGTCACTTACTAGCCCGCCCCACGCCCGGGCTGAATCCCATGCCAAAGGTGCCACGCCCAAACCCATGCCCACCCGGGGTGGTGGCTTGGGCGTTTTCAGCCAACCCACGCCCAAACCCCCGCCCCATACCCCGCAGTCTTAGTTTTGTGCAAAAAAAAATTAAATTAAATTAAATAAATAATAATTATATATATTTTCAAGTCCGCTTCATTTGATAAGTTATTTATTTTGACGTCTGAAGATTTTAACCAACTTGAAGCAATCCGCAATAGGAATTTGTTTTCCCATTATTATTTCTAATTCTTGGGCCGGGTTTTAAAATTTTTATTTAGGCCTATAATTTCGATCAGTTTTGAGCCGGGTATCCAAAGTTTATTTTTTGGCCTTTTAAAATTAACTTGTGTTTGCAAAATTTTCACAAATATTTTTCGGGCTTTAAAAAAATGGATGAAATTCAGAAGGAGTACGATAACTTTAGAAGTGTCCGTGGTGAAAGTTTGTCTGATCATATTACAAGATTCATGAATTTGCTGACAAAGATGAAGAAAGCTAGAATCCCCGTTACCAACTCTGCTAAAATCAAAAGGTTGTTAGATTCGCTACCAAAAGAATGGAGTATGCGGTGCATGAAGATTAGAAATGACTTTATAATGTATCCTATAACGCTGACAGATGTCGTGGACGCTTTGAAATCTCTTGAAATCGCGGTGAATCAGATTGGTGTCACTTCAAAAGCAAGTCCAACAACACCTACCAACATGAGTTTCACTTCTCCAATCAGTATAGGAAGTTCATCATCTGTTTCAGCTATGATTCCAAATAATCTTCCAGCAAGTCCTGCAAAAACATCTTTAAGTGAAAAAGCATTGGTGGAAATTGCAAAGTCAACAACTGCTAATGGGAAGAAAGTCGGAGGGTGATAAGGTGAAGCAGATTAAGAAAGTGGATGCAGGATTCAGTGAAACAGGTAGAAAGAATGAAGAGAATACGCCTGTTGAAGCCCAACAAGCAGAATCTAGCAAGGAGAAGGCAGACAAGGACTTGATAAATAGCATTCCGCACGAATTTAAAGTAAAGTTATGCACACAATCATGCGTAGAAGTCGTGGCACACTATAAGTATCTTAATCTTGAAATTATGAGGGAAAAAGACAAAGTTTTAAAATTCAATAAAGAACTCAAACAAAATGAGGCCGCATATCAGAGAAAGTTGAATTCAACTTTAGCTGAAATGCAAACTCTAAAAGAATTCGTTATTAGAAAAGATTTTATCATCAATGATTTAACAGAAAGATTAGAAAAATCGTTGAACGAAAACAATAAATTACAAATTATAATAGACAAATGGAATGTCAGTCAAAAGGCCTTTACTGACATCAAAAACTGCCAACGACCGACGTATGTAAAAGATGGGATCGGGTATAAGGATAGGCAAGGAAATGAAAGAAAACTCTTATTTCCACCACACAGCAAAAACTATGTGCCTATGCCAACTCCTCATCCCGACAATGATTTGATTGATGAAAAGGCTCCTATTGCTCAAAATATCAATTTTGAAAATGATAAAATTTCTAACGTTTCTAAAAGCAATGCAGAGGTGATTGAGCGTGAGGAGGATGTGTGCGATGAGGATTGTGGTGGCACGGAAATAGGAATAGGGTATTCAGGCGACAATTATACTACTATTAACTGGTTCTCCTGGAACTGTGATAAATCAAACAAAACTTTAAAATGTGTTGACCTAAAATCTGCTTTTTATGATGAAAAAGTTGTGTGTGAACCTCCTGTGTTTGTTCCAGAATTGAAACAAAACAGATTCGGAAAATTCCTCACTGAGGAAATTCCAGAATTCGTTCCATCTCATACAGGTACCTCAGAGTCAGAGAAAGAGCTAAATGAAGAAAGCAACAGCGAAGACTCAAGCACCACAACTTCAGAAGGTGGCGAAGGAAGCTCAAGTGAGGATCATGAGTCATATCAAGAATGGGAAAGCTCAAATGAATCAGAAACTTCAGTAACAGATGTTGGTAAAAAGGTTGAAAATCTTGAACCATCGGGTGTTCAAGAACCAACAACTCCAAATGACACTTCAAGTCCAGTCAATCAAGATCCACTAGAAGAACACTTAGTTATTGAAGACTGCACAAGCTCAGATGATGAATCAGTGGTAAATGAAAGTCTTGGGGGGTCAAAGATCAAAAGATCATCTGAAGTTATCGAACCTCACGTTTGTGAACATGCTGAGTCAAGCTCAAAGCAATCACCGCCCCAGTTGCATCACACGGAACTGCAAAGTCTCAAAAGCCATTCAAGGCTTGTTTTAGGTGTGGAAAAGAAGGTCATGTGCTCAAGCAATGCCCAGAGCGACATGATCCAGACGGTAAAGGCAACCAGTATTGCTTTTCTGGATCAAAAGGTAAAAATCACACATCTTTGAAAGATCAGATGAATAACTTTCCATCCAGATCTCCACATGTGAAGCCGGTTTCACATGATTCAAAGATGAAAAGGACCAATGCATCAAAACCTCAATCTTTCCCCCCGGGTTTTAAGCATGAAATTATTTCAAACTTTAAATATTTTACAAACAAAATTTTTAAACCAACACAGGTTTGGCGAGTCAAACCAATGGTTGTAAAAGAAATCAATGAGGGAAAAGATTTGGCATATCGGGAGGTTTTATATTTTGATGAAAGGGGACAACCCAAGACTACGATGGCTTGGGTTCCACTCTCTAACTAAATTGCTTATGAGTGTAGGAACATCCAAGGAGGACTGTTAGTAACACCGGTTATTATCAGTGGTTGTTTCAGATACAAGTTTGAAGAGGAAAATCACAGGTTTGGTTATGGTATCTAACCTAGTTGCACACTCAACTACACTGTAACATAATCATTTTCTTGCTGAAATATGCTTTTGTGTGCCTGGTGTGGAAGACTTTATTTTGTAAATACATGTTTTATAATTTTTAGTTTTTCAGTGAATGATTGTACATAAATAAAATTTTAGGGGGAGTATTAAAATACTTCCTAGACCATGAGATGTGATTATTGCAAAATAATAATGATCTTATATGAGAAATGATAGGAACTAACTTGATTATGTCTTCGCATGAATAGGATCTGATGGAGGATACAGCTCCAAGTTAACGATATGTCGGTAGATTCAGCATTTCAGACAAGTAAACTGCATCTTGGTGATAAAGATAAAGATCATATAATAATGTGGATACCCACCTTGTTGTAGGATTGCACAAACCGATTATGTCCAAAAGGGGTTGCGATATTAAATTTAGACATTCAAAAGACACACAATGTTGTGCATATATATATATATATATATATATATTATTGAAAAGACACCAATGTGTGCAACCAAAAGACACCAATGTGTGCAACCCAAAAAGAGCAAAAAGACACGCAATGTTAATGTCGTGCAATAGGAATAAAAGATACGCCAAAGCGCATACATATATTAAGTAAATATTTTATTAGTTATGCTCTCTAAATCAGATGATCATCTTCTCTGCTTATGGAAACATAGACCTGAAGCTCTCATCATTTGATTTAAGGTGATCATCTCCTCTGCTTATGGAAACATAGACCTGGAGCTCTCATCACCTAGTAGATACTATTTCTAAGTTGTTAAGGCAATCATCTCAAAAGACCATGAGGACAGAAAAGTTTAACCGAACAAGTGTGGGGTCCACTGGCTTCATCCTAAATATACCCAAAACATGATAATTAATCACCGGATGTATGTCGAAAGAATGGTGCATGGATTTAAGCGGACAAACATACCAACAATCGTTCTTGAGTCGTAGCTATCCTAAAGAAAGTTGAAGTGTGGCTAGGCTTTTCAAGTTGGTATGATCTCGTATTTGATCTGGTCTATATCTCAAAGGTTAAAAGTTATTGAAAATTAAAAAAAAATCTAAAATCCAAAAATATTTTAGATTTGTGTACAGTTGTTTTTCGAAGTCTTCCATATCACATCAATCGTGTCTCAAACCGCTTGAGATACACTTTCCATTGCACACTACAGATGAATACGGTTTTGTCTATACTTTGAATCAGTCTAAAAGAAAATTCAGAGTTGTGTTTGTGATTATGAACAGGTTACTTCGACTATTTGCTGCAATGATGGCCGATCATCAATTGAGCAAGATATCATACCAAAGCACCTGTTTCCTGAAGATTGCAGAAGATACCGAGCTAGGAATCCTCCTCCTACGTCTTCTAATACACTCAAGCTAAAGAGAGTTGGAAAAAGCTTGTTCCGACTTGTCAAAGATGTTGCATGCAAAAAGGGGGAGCTTATCCAGATAAAGTACTCAAAGAGCAAAGTGTCAAATGAAGATCTTCAGTGAAGAAAATTTGGAAAGCATCAGTCTAGGGGGAGATTGTTGGGTCTAAAATTGAGACTGAAGCTTGCCAAACTGAAGATCACAACACGCATGAAGTTGACAGTTCTAAAGATGTTACAAGAGCTTGATAACATTAGCCTAAGGGGGAGATTGTTGGGTCTAAAACGTGTAGTCTAATGTTATCAACGAATTAAGTCAACAAAGTCAACGCAAACAAGTCAAAGTCAACACGCAAGTCGACACGAGAAGATCGAAGAAAGATATGGCGTGTGGAAGTTCGAGATTCGATAGTTATAATGCTTTGGATAATTAAATATATTTTGTTTTAAACAAAATATATTTATTATCATACTTAATTAGTCTTCATGTTTATTGCTACTTTTGTAAGTTTATTATCTCTAGGGACCTAAATGTAATTAGCTAATAGTTGTTTTGGCTATAAATAGAAAGAGATGATTAGGGTTTTAGGAACACACATTTCTAGAGAAGATTTGGGGGCTAATTGTATCATCATTGCAAATCATTCTAGTGGGTTTTATTGCTATATTTTTTAGTGTGTTCATCTTTATTTCATTATCAAAAATCAGATTTTGGCTCGATTTGATCCTACAAGTTTTGCACCTAAAGAGTTTTGTTTTATTACTAGATAATACATTGTTGAAATACCCCTAAACTATTGGTCTAGTGGTATGGTGTTCTCTTTACAAATGTAAGACTATAAGTTTAAATCCTTGCAAATGCAAGATAAAAGATGAATTAAGGTGTTGGAAAATTTGCCGTTAAATAAAACATTGCTGAAATCTAACTTTAAAAAAATTACATTGTTGAAATCAACTGCTTCGTATGCCTGAGTTAATTCTAGAGATAACTTATTGTCCGGTGAGGTTTGGAACTAAATATGTGTTGAATTTCCTATAACTAGCTGATAATTGGAAGACATGGAACGTATTTTCATGGAACTTTTATCAAAGAGGAAATTACTTACGTAGTGTTTGGTATGCAGAAATGAGAGACGAAATGAAATGGACTATTACGAGGGAATGGAAAAAAAATATGTTTGGTTAGTAAAGGTAATGGAATCACCCATTACATATGGTATTCCATTCCCTCAAATTCATTACATCCACATCCCTTGTTTTTTTTCCATTCCATTTCCACTCCCACCTTCATCACCAACACCTCCCACTACCTCCACCACTAGCCACCCACAAATACCACCACCCGTCGCCGCCACCTTACGCCGTCGACCACCGGCACCGCCATCGCCGCCACCTTACGCCTTCGACCACCGGTGCTACCATCGCTGCCACCTATCGTGCCACCACCGACCACCACTACCCTCCGCCACCGCCACCACTCGCCGCCGCAACCACCCCCTCTGCCACTAAACATCGGCATCAACGCCACCATCAACCACCGACCACCGCCACCACAACCCACCACCAGTTGGGCCCTAGTTTCCCGGTGTTCTCTTGTAGGCTAGCTTTATTTGCCTTGGGACCAAGTCCCCTGGGACGAGATTGAGTTTTTTCATCTTGGGATTATAATAGCTTTCAAGCTGCTTTTTGTGCTTGGACTCCCTGACTGCTGCCACTTCCCTTCTTTCTTCAAGCAAATTCAGGTTCATTCGTAGGTCTTGCTCGTTTTCGGCCTCCCTGAGCTTCATTCTGGCAGTTGGGGACCCTATCTCAGCTGGGATGACAGCCTCCGTCCCATAGGTTAAGCTAAAGGGGGTTTCCCCGTAGCAGTCCTTGGGAGTGGTCCTATATGCCCACAGCACAAATGGCAACTCCTCCAGCCATCCTTTTTGTTTCCTACCGATTCTCCACTTCATGCCCTTGATAACGCTTTGATTTGCTCTTTCCACTAGCCCATTGCTCTGAGCGTGGGTGACGGAGGTAAACACTTGGTGTATGTGCATCTGCTCGCACCATGGCCTGAAGGGTTTCCCCACAAATTGAACACCATTGTTACTCACCAGTTCCCTTGGGACCCCGTATCTGCAGATGATGTTGTCTAGCACAAACCGTCTCATCTGTTCCCCGGTTATCTTTGCCAAGGGTCTTGCTTCTATCCACTTAGTAAAATAATCGATGGCAACCACCACATACTTAATCCCTCCTGGCCCTTCTGGGAATGGCCCGATTATGTCGATGGACCATTTCTGGAAGGGCCAAGATGTTGACACAGGTATCATTGGGTGTTTATGGCGGTGCGTCATGGGTGCATGGACTTGGCAGTTGTCACATCTCTTGATCTCCTCTGACGCTGTATCATACATTCTAGGCCAATAGAATCCCGCATTTATCGCCTTTGCACTACTGTTCTTGGCCCAGAATGCATGCCACAAATCCCCTCATGTATCTCTCTAATCACATACTTAGCTTCTTCACTATCGACGCACTTCAAGGATGGGCCCAGGTATGATCTTCGGTAAAGCTCTCCGTCAATCAACTCGTATTGTAAACCTTTGACTCTTACCTTCCTGGCCGCCCAGTCTCCCTCGGGTAGTATCCCATCTTTGAGGAATCTTACAATCGGTGTCAACCATGTCTCTTGTGCATTTTCAATCGCAGTTACCTCCTCTGTACCAAGGGAGGGGGAGGTTAGGACTTCTACCTTGACCTCTCTTGCCAGGTGGTCAAATGCCACGGAGGCAAGCTTGCTGAGGGCATCGGATTTCCTGTTTCTTCGCGGGGGATATATTCTATCTTGAAGATCTTGAAAGCCTTGGCTGTCTCTTTTACTTTTGCCACGTATTGAGCCATTATGCTGTCTTTAGCCTCATACTCCCCCTGGTATTGCTTGACCACTAACTGCGAGTCTGTACTGGCTTTCCACATGTTTTGCTTTCATCTTTTTGGCTAGTCTCATCCCTGCCAAAAGGGCTTCGTATTCTGCAGTGTTGTTGGTATTCTCAAAGGTCTAGCCTAATGGCATAGGTTAGCTCAACTCCCTCAGGACTGATCAACGTAATACCTGCTCCACTGCCTTCTTCGCTGGAGGCCCCATCTGTGAGTAGTTTCCATACTGCCTCGTCTTCATTCTCTTTTTCTTCCCTCTGCAGGGCTTCCCACTTTAGAAGTTCTTTCTCCTCATCCTCAGGGACCTCCGCCAAGAAGTCGGCCAGTATTTGTCCCTTCATGGCAGTTCTGGCTTTCAATTCTAAGGAGTGTTCTTCTAACTCGACTGCCCATTTGGCCAGTCGGCCGAATAGTTCCGGTCTCCTTAGCACTTTTTGGAGGGGTTGATCTGTCATTAGGGTGACCTTGTGTCCTTGGAAGTATCTCCTGAGCCTCCGAGACGCGAAGACAAGAGCCAAGGCTAACTTCTCCAACGGCATATATCGTTTCTTCAGGACCTTTGAGGGTCCTGCTGATGAAGTATATCGGTATTTGCTTTCCCTCCCGTTCCACCATCATGCCCACACTTACGGTCGTTTTTGAGGCTGACAGATATAAAAGCAAATCCTCCCCGGGCACTGGGGTGGCTAAGGCTGGGAGTTTGCAGATGTAATCTTTCATTTCTTGAAAAGCGGTTTTCGCCTCCGAGGTCCACTTAAACCTGTCCGTCTGGAGACAATCCTTCAGTACCTTCATAAAGGGAAGAGTCCTGTCAGCTACCTTTGATAAGAAGCGGTTTAAGGCAATTAACCTTCCATTCAGCTGCTGAATGTCCTTCAGGGACCTGGGGGATCACATTTCGGCTACAGCTTGAGTTTTCTCCGGATTAGCTTTGATTCCGCCCTTAGTAACCACTACTCCCAGGAATTTCCCTTCTTCTACCCCGAAGCAACACTTCCCAGGGTGGGTTCAGCTTCATATTTACATCTTGCATAGCTCGGATGGTTTCGGCTATAACGTCTATCATGGCCATTTCGGTTAGGCTTTTTATGAGAATGTCGTCGACATACACTTCTAGGTTTCGTCCTCGTTGCTCTCTGAAGAGGGTGTTCATAAACCTTTGGTAGGTGGCCCTGGCATTTTTTATCCCAAAGGGCATTTTGGTGTAGCAAAAGGTTCCCTCGTATGTGATGAAGGTAGTTTTTTCCTCATCTTCCATTGACATTTGTATTTGATGATTTCCTTTGTAAGCATCAAAGAAACATTTTAGGGGGTACTGAGATAAGGAGTCCACTTGGACGTCTATCTCTGGGAGGGGATAGCAGTCCTTGGGGAATGCCTTGTTCAGATCTTGAAAGTCAATGCACATCCTCCATCCCCGTCTTTCTTCTTAACCATGACTGGGTTAGAAACCCCGGATGGATACTTCACTTCCCTCACTATCCCTGCTCTGAGCAGCTTCCTGGTTTCTTCACAGGCGGCCCTCTCTTACTAGGACCCATGCTTCATTTCTTTTGCTTCACTGGTCTCGACCAGGTGTATGTATTGAGTCGATGCTCGGTCAGGCTTCTTGGGATACCTGTCATGTCTCCGTGTTGGAATGCAAACACGTCTATGTTGAAGAGGAGCAGCTCCTTGAGAGCACTCTTGCATTTGTCGCTCAGGTGGCTTCCCACCTTAACTGTCTGCTCCGGGAACCTGTCACAAAGGACCCATTCCTCTACCCCATCTTTTTGAGGCTTCTTAGACACTTCTCCCTCAGAGACAGAAGATACTACCTCGTTATGAGGATTTTACCCAAGCCAAGCCTTTTGGCGTCTGTAACACTAAAGCTCCATGTGGGGTTGATGCCTGTGCTTGCAAATCGCCAATCCCAGGTCTGCCTAAAATTGCATTGTACTTTGAGGGTGCTCGTACCACTGTGAAAGTTAAATTTATAGTTCAGACACGATCCCCTACCCCGACTGTAAATGGGAGTCTGATCTTTCCCAAGGGGTGCGACACACTGTTATTGAAACCTACTAAGGGGATAGAATCTTCCTCTAGCCGATCCCTTACATCCCTGTCAAATCTTAGGAAACAGTGTTCATATATCACCTCTACCCTGCTTCCCCCGTCCACGTGTATTCTGGCTACTTTGTGACCAGCTATTATGGCTGAAATATTGAGAGTGAGTCGCTGCACCTCATTCTCCTCCAGGTGTGGCATCAAGATAGGAGCTTTCATGCGGTCTGGGGAGCCCAGAATTCTGGCTTTTACACTCCTGGTGGTATCAAATTCATCCCTTCTCCAAATCATGTCTACATCTGCCCTTCCGGGCTCCCTCACATCTTTCCCGTTGCGGTCCCCTCCTCCTTCCTTAATTTCCTTGACCAAATGAGCCAGTTTACCCGTTTTTTACCGCGGCCTCTATTTCCCTCTTTAGATACATGAAATCATCAATTTTGTGACGAATCCCCTGTGGAAGTCACAGTATTCGCTTGGTTGTGCTTTGGCCCTGGTTTTATGGGGGGTGGTCTTGGAAATGAATTCTTCACCCTCTCAGTGGCCAATATTTCGCTTGGGGTTTTAGTGAGAGGGGTGAAGCTGTCAGAGTAAGGGAATGAGCCTCTTCCCCGAGGTCTATATGGGGAATACGAGGGTCTCGTCCTATCATGCAACATTCTATCAAGAGCTGGTTTTCTTGAGTAAGGTGTACCTTTTTTCGGGAGGTTTTGCAGCTGGGTTGACCCTTCGGGGCAGAGTGTCCATTTTCTTTAGCTTTGCTGACCGTGTCCTTGCCCCTGACGAAGGCCCTGACCCTGTCCATAAGATTGTCAAATGAGTGTGGGAACTCCTCCCCTAGCTTTTCACATAGTTGTGCATGCTTTAGCCCATTAATGAAAATGCTGATCTTCATGACCTCCGGGACATCCTTGATATTCATACTTTCTTTGACAAACCTCTCCATGTATTGATCTATCCGTTCGTTGTCCCTTTGCCTTATATGCACGATTTCGTTTGGGTTTTTGATCACTTTTCTTTGCTGACCAAAGTTACTCAGAAACTTCTCACTTAGCTCTTCATAGCTGTCAATTCCTCGGGGGGAAGGCTGTTAAACCAGAGCCTGGCTCCCTCCGTTAGAGTTTGCACAAACATGTGGAACCAAACTAGCATAGGCCATCGTCCCAGCTGTCCCGCACCTTTGAAAGCATGGAGATGGTCCTCAGGATCTCTTGTCCCGTCGTACCTGTCGAAGTTCGGAGGTAGCTTCGTCTTAGGGGGCATGGGTGCTTCAGCGATCCTCCTAGTGAACTTTGAGATTTCAGCTAAGTCCCGAGGGAGGTAAGGCTGATCCAGACCATCATCGCTTTGATTCTCCTTCTCCTTTTCTTTTCCTTTCTATTTCTTCCCTGTAATGAGATCTTCTCTCTCCTCTGAGCACATCTGCCTTAGAGCTGTCATGAAGGTTTCTAGAGGGTCATTGCCACCGTTTTTGCTTTGTGGATCCACCCCCTCCTGGTTGGATGGTGTGTCAAAGGATAGTCTGGCCCTGAGGCCGTCAAGTCTCTCCTGTCTTTCTAGATCCTCAAGATGCTTTTTCAACTTTTCCCTGTGCATGGCAACAAAATCTGGAGTGATGGCCTCCTCTCTTTCAAGGGTTTCCACCTGGTTTTCATTCTCCTCCTCGTGGGTGATGTCTTCTATGGTGACCTTATCACGATCGTTTTGCACCGTTTGGATGGTACGTGAGTTTGGTGGTGTTGCCATATTGTTTCTCGTGAAATGGGTTATTTCAACGTCGGAGTTTCGGAGTGGAAATACCAGCTAGACTGTATAGCCCCACGGTGGGCGCCAATGTCGAATACCCAAATCCCTGATGACGTTCAAAGGGTCTTCGCTGACGTCGGAATATCCCAGCTTTCTTTGCTACAAAAAAGTAAACCGTTAGCCTCGTCACGGAGGGCCTCGGGGGGGATCCGTGACCAAGCTCCGGCAGTGAGAATAAGTAAACTTGCCGGAGAGTATGAGAAGCTTATTCCGATGAGTGCGATCACCGGAATATTTCTCTATGGTGTGAATCTAATAAATGTGTGTGTATTTAATGTAGAGGAATATCGGTCGGAATAAATGAGAGAGTATTTAGTGTAATACCTTGGACTTGCCCCTTTGGTTGTCTCTTACCTTCCTTATATAACCGGAAGGCCTTATCTTGCATGTGTGATATTTACGAGACGATCTAACGGACTCTGAGCATCATTGGGGAACTCAGACACGTGTCTGAGCCCCAACGGGAAGATGATCGCCCTTAATTAATGCCACCGGCTGGAAAGTACTATGCCAGCCGGAGATGCCTTTCTTATCACCTCATTAAATGCATGCAGTCTCCTTTTCCAGCCTCTTTTTCCCGCTCGTTCTTAATAGAGAAACCTTAGTGGACAAGTTTTAGATCATTGGGCCTGCATGATAATAGCCCAAGACGGGTAAATGGAGCAATCCATTGGCCCGTCGTCAGAAATGACGTTGTGTTCAAAATAAAATATTTTTTTATTTTGTAATCCATACCGGTACTCGGTACCGTATCATTATCATACATAATCAAACTGGTACCAACTGAACAACAACGTTACCGGTGGCCAACATTCGTTTTAATGTTTTTCAGTTTCCATACAAGTCAGTTTAAGCATTTTGGTATTTTTGCACTACCTAATTCTCGCCGCACCGCAAGAAAGGCTTCTGCTAGTGCTGTTTGTGGTATTTTCTGGTAACTTCTTTTATTTTTATTGTTTTTATTTTGTTTCATATAATATCGTAGATAAGAATATTCAATATTACCATAAGGTCGACCGCTGCTAAC